>OY744483.1:170960043-171182517 GCA_963556165.1 Tipula helvola | reverse complement strand
GAATATTTCTACCCGTCTCGTGGAAAATTCAATTTTTATGAAAATCAACTGAACTATAGCCCACAAATTCAGAGCCACAAAATTCGAAAATCTGCAAATGTGGTCCGATTTCGATGATTGATACCTCTATCAATAGGCGTTGAGACCTGTAATTGTCATACAAACGCGCATTTGATGGTTGAATATTTCTACCCGTCTCGTGGAAAATTCAATTTTTATGAAATAACTGAACTATAGCCCACAAATTCAGAGCCACAAAATTCGAAAATCTGCAAATGTGGTCCGATTTCGATGATTGATACCTCTATTAATAGGCGTTGAGACCTGTAATTGTCATACAAACGGCCATTTGGATTGGTTGAATATTTCTACCCGTTTCGTGGAAATTCAATTTTTTTGAAATTAACTGAACTATAGCCCACAAATTCAGAGCCACAAAATTCGAAATCTGCAAATGTGCTCCGATTTCGATGATTGATACCTCTATCAATAGGCGTTGAGACCTGTAATTGTCATACAAACGGCCATTTGGATTGGTTGAATATTTCTACCCGTTTCGTGGAAAATTCAATTTTTTTGAAAATTAACTGAACTATAGCCCACAAATTCAGAGCCACAAAATTCGAAAATCTGCAAATGTGCTCCGATTTCGATGATTGATACCTCTATCAATAGGCGTTGAGACCTGTAATTGTCATACAAACGGCCATTTGGATTGGTTGAATATTTCTACCCGTTTCGTGGAAAATTCAATTTTTTTGAAAATTAACTGAACTATAGCCCACAAATTCAGAGCCACAAAATTCGAAAATCTGCAAATGTGCTCCGATTTCGATGATTGATACCTCTATCAATAGGCGTTGAGACCTGTAATTGTCATACAAACGGCCATTTGGATTGGTTGAATATTTCTACCCGTTCGTGGAAAATTCAATTTTTATGAAAATTAACTGAACTATAGCCCACAAATTCAGAGCCACAAAATTCGAAAATCTGCAAATGTGCTCCGATTTCGAATGATTGATACCTCTATCAATAGGCGTTGAGACCTGTAATTGTCATACAAACGGCCATTTGGATTGGTTGAATATTTCTACCCGTCTCGTGGAAAATTCAATTTTTATGAAAATCAACTGAACTATAGCCCACAAATTCAGAGCCACAAAATTCGAAATCTGCAAATGTGCTCCGATTTCGATGATTGATACCTCTATCAATAGGCGTTGAGACCTGTAATTGTCATACAAACGGCCATTTGGATTGGTTGAATATTTCTACCCGTCTCGTGGAAAATTCAATTTTTATGAAAATCAACTGAACTATAGCCCACAAATTCAGAGCCACAAAATTCGAAAATCTGCAAATGTGCTCCGATTTCGATGATTGATACCTCTATCAATAGGCGTTGAGACCTGTAATTGTCATACAAACGGCCATTTGGATTGGTTGAATATTTCTACCCGTTTCGTGGAAAATTCAATTTTTTGAAAATCAACTGAACTATAGCCCACAAATTCAGAGCCACAAAATTCGTAAATCTGCAAATGTGCTCCGATTTCGATGATTGATACCTCTATCAATAGGCGTTGAGACCTGTAATTGTCATACAAACGGCCATTTGGATTGGTTGAATATTTCTACCCGTCTCGTGGAAAATTCAATTTTTATGAAAATCAACTGAACTATAGCCCACAAATTCAGAGCCACAAAATTCGAAAATCTGCAAATGTGGTCCGATTTCGATGATTGATACCTCTATTAATAGGCGTTGAGACCTGTAATTGTCATACAAACGGCCATTTGGATTGGTTGAATATTTCTACCCGTTTCGTGGAAAATTCAATTTTTTTGAAAATTAACTGAACTATAGCCCACAAATTCAGAGCCACAAAATTCGAAAATCTGCAAATGTGGTCCGATTTCGATGATTGATACCTCTATTAATAGGCGTTGAGACTGTAATTGTCATACAAACGGCCATTTGGATTGGTTGAATATTTCTACCCGTTTCGTGGAAAATTCAATTTTTTTGAAAATTAACTGAACTATAGCCCACAAATTCAGAGCCACAAAATTCGAAAATCTGCAAATGTGCTCCGATTTCGATGATTGATACCTCTATCAATAGGCGTTGAGACCTGTAATTGTCATACAAACGGCCATTTGGATTGGTTGAATATTTCTACCCGTTTCGTGGAAAATTCAATTTTTTTGAAAATTAACTGAACTATAGCCCACAAATTCAGAGCCACAAAATTCGAAAATCTGCAAATGTGCTCCGATTTCGATGATTGATACCTCTATCAATAGGCGTTGAGACCTGTAATTGTCATACAAACGGCCATTTGGATTGGTTGAATATTTCTACCCGTTTCGTGGAAAATTCAATTTTTTTGAAAATTAACTGAACTATAGCCCACAAATTCAGAGCCACAAAATTCGAAAATCTGCAAATGTGCTCCGATTTCGATGATTGATACCTCTATCAATAGGCGTTGAGACCTGTAATTGTCATACAAACGGCCATTTGGATTGGTTGAATATTTCTACCCGTTTCGTGGAAAATTCAATTTTTATGAAAATTAACTGAACTATAGCCACAAATTCAGAGCCACAAAATTCGAAAATCTGCAAATGTGCTCCGATTTCGATGATTGATACCTCTATCAATAGGCGTTGAGACCTGTAATTGTCATACAAACGGCCATTTGGATTGGTTGAATATTTCTACCCGTCTCGTGGAAAATTCAATTTTTATGAAAATCAACTGAACTATAGCCCACAAATTCAGAGCCACAAAATTCGAAAATCTGCAAATGTGGTCCGATTTCGATGATTGATACCTCTATCAATAGGCGTTGAGACCTGTAACTGTCATACCAACGGCCATTTGGATTGGTTGAATATTTCTACCCGTTTCGTGGAAAATTCAATTTTTTTGAAAATTAACTGAACTATAGCCCACAAATTCAGAGCCACAAAATTCGTAAATCTGCAAATGTGCTCCGATTTCGATGATTGATACCTCTATCAATAGGCGTTGAGACCTGTAATTGTCATACAAACGGCCATTTGGATTGGTTGAATATTTCTACCCGTTTCGTGGAAAATTCAATTTTTTTGAAAATTAACTGAACTATAGCCCACAAATTCAGAGCCACAAAATTCGAAAATCTGCAAATGTGCTCCGATTTCGATGATTGATACCTCTATCAATAGGCGTTGAGACCTGTAATTGTCATACAAACGGCCATTTGGATTGGTTGAATATTTCTACCCGTTTCGTGGAAAATTCAATTTTTATGAAAATTAACTGAACTATAGCCCACAAATTCAGAGCCACAAAATTCGTAAATCTGCAAATGTGCTCCGATTTCGATGATTGATACCTCTATCAATAGGCGTTGAGACCTGTAATTGTCATACAAACGGCCATTTGGATTGGTTGAATATTTCTACCCGTTTCGTGGAAAATTCAATTTTTTTGAAAATTAACTGAACTATAGCCCACAAATTCAGAGCCACAAAATTCGTAAATCTGCAAATGTGCTCCGATTTCGATGATTGATACCTCTATCAATAGGCGTTGAGACCTGTAATTGTCATACAAACGGCCATTTGGATTGGTTGAATATTTCTACCCGTCTCGTGGAAAATTCAATTTTTATGAAAATCAACTGAACTATAGCCCACAAATTCAGAGCCACAAAATTCGAAAATCTGCAAATGTGCTCCGATTTCGATGATTGATACCTCTATCAATAGGCGTTGAGACCTGTAATTGTCATACAAACGGCCATTTGGATTGGTTGAATATTTCTACCCGTTTCGTGGAAAATTCAATTTTTATGAAAATCAACTGAACTATAGCCCACAAATTTAGAGCCACAAAATTCGAAAATCTGCAAATGTGGTCCGATTTCGATGATTGATACCTCTATTAATAGGCGTTGAGACCTGTAATTGTCATACAAACGGCCATTTGGATTGGTTGAATATTTCTATCCGTTTCGTGGAAAATTCAATTTTTTTGAAAATTAACTGAACTATAGCCCACAAATTCAGAGCCACAAAATTCGAAAATCTGCAAATGTGGTCCGATTTCGATGATTGATACCTCTATCAATAGGCGTTGAGACCTGTAATTGTCATACAAACGGCCATTTGGATTGGTTGAATATTTCTACCCGTTTCGTGGAAAATTCAATTTTTTTGAAAATTAACTGAACTATAGCCCACAAATTCAGAGCCACAAAATTCGAAAATCTGCAAATGTGCTCCGATTTCGATGATTGATACCTCTATCAATAGGCGTTGAGACCTGTAATTGTCATACAAACGGCCATTTGGATTGGTTGAATATTTCTACCCGTTTCGTGGAAAATTCAATTTTTATGAAAATTAACTGAACTATAGCCCACAAATTCAGAGCCACAAAATTCGAAAATCTGCAAATGTGCTCCGATTTCGATGATTGATACCTCTATCAATAGGCGTTGAGACCTGTAATTGTCATACAAACGGCCATTTGGATTGGTTGAATATTTCTACCCGTCTCGTGGAAAATTCAATTTTTTTGAAAATTAACTGAACTATAGCCCACAAATTCAGAGCCACAAAATTCGAAAATCTGCAAATGTGGTCCGATTTCGATGATTGATACCTCTATCAATAGGCGTTGAGACCTGTAATTGTCATACAAACGGCCATTTGGATTGGTTGAATATTTCTATCCGTTTCGTGGAAAATTCAATTTTTTTGAAAATTAACTGAACTATAGCCCACAAATTCAGAGCCACAAAATTCGAAAATCTGCAAATGTGGTCCGATTTCGATGATTGATACCTCTATTAATAGGCGTTGAGACCTGTAATTGTCATACAAACGGCCATTTGGATTGGTTGAATATTTCTACCCGTTTCGTGGAAAATTCAATTTTTTTGAAAATTAACTGAACTATAGCCCACAAATTCAGAGCCACAAAATTCGTAAATCTGCAAATGTGCTCCGATTTCGATGATTGATACCTCTATCAATAGGCGTTGAGACCTGTAATTGTCATACAAACGGCCATTTGGATTGGTTGAATATTTCTACCCGTTTCGTGGAAAATTCAATTTTTTTGAAAATTAACTGAACTATAACCCACAAATTCAGAGCCACAAAATTCGAAAATCTGCAAATGTGCTCCGATTTCGATGATTGATACCTCTATCAATAGGCGTTGAGACCTGTAATTGTCATACAAACGGCCATTTGGATTGGTTGAATATTTCTACCCGTTTCGTGGAAAATTCAATTTTTATGAAAATTAACTGAACTATAGCCCACAAATTCAGAGCCACAAAATTCGAAAATCTGCAAATGTGCTCCGATTTCGATGATTGATACCTCTATCAATAGGCGTTGAGACCTGTAATTGTCATACAAACGGCCATTTGGATTGGTTGAATATTTCTACCCGTCTCGTGGAAAATTCAATTTTTATGAAAATCAACTGAACTATAGCCCACAAATTCAGAGCCACAAAATTCGAAAATCTGCAATTGTGCTCCGATTTCGATGATTGATACCTCTATCAATAGGCGTTGAGACCTGTAATTGTCATACAAACGGCCATTTGGATTGGTTGAATATTTCTACCCGTTTCGTGGAAAATTCAATTTTTTTGAAAATTAACTGAACTATAGCCCACAAATTCAGAGCCACAAAATTCGAAAATCTGCAAATGTGCTCCGATTTCGATGATTGATACCTCTATCAATAGGCGTTGAGACCTGTAACTGTCATACCAACGGCCATTTGGATTGGTTGAATATTTCTACCCGTTTCGTGGAAAATTCAATTTTTTTGAAAATTAACTGAACTATAGCCCACAAATTCAGAGCCACAAAATTCGTAAATCTGCAAATGTGCTCCGATTTCGATGATTGATACCTCTATCAATAGGCGTTGAGACCTGTAATTGTCATACAAACGGCCATTTGGATTGGTTGAATATTTCTACCCGTTTCGTGGAAAATTCAATTTTTTTGAAAATTAACTGAACTATAGCCCACAAATTCAGAGCCACAAAATTCGAAAATCTGCAAATGTGGTCCGATTTCGATGATTGATACCTCTATCAATAGGCGTTGAGACCTGTAATTGTCATACAAACGGCCATTTGGATTGGTTGAATATTTCTACCCGTTTCGTGGAAAATTCAATTTTTATGAAAATTAACTGAACTATAGCCCACAAATTCAGAGCCACAAAATTCGTAAATCTGCAAATGTGCTCCGATTTCGATGATTGATACCTCTATCAATAGGCGTTGAGACCTGTAATTGTCATACAAACGGCCATTTGGATTGGTTGAATATTTCTACCCGTCTCGTGGAAAATTCAATTTTTATGAAAATCAACTGAACTATAGCCCACAAATTCAGAGCCACAAAATTCGAAAATCTGCAAATGTGCTCCGATTTCGATGATTGATACCTCTATCAATAGGCGTTGAGACCTGTAATTGTCATACAAACGGCCATTTGGATTGGTTGAATATTTCTACCCGTCTCGTGGAAAATTCAATTTTTATGAAAATCAACTGAACTATAGCCCACAAATTCAGAGCCACAAAATTCGTAAATCTGCAAATGTGCTCCGATTTCGATGATTGATACCTCTATCAATAGGCGTTGAGACCTGTAATTGTCATACAAACGGCCATTTGGATTGGTTGAATATTTCTACCCGTTTCGTGGAAAATTCAATTTTTATGAAAATTAACTGAACTATAGCCCACAAATTCAGAGCCACAAAATTCGAAAATCTGCAAATGTGCTCCGATTTCGATGATTGATACCTCTATCAATAGGCGTTGAGACCTGTAATTGTCATACAAACGGCCATTTGGATTGGTTGAATATTTCTACCCGTCTCGTGGAAAATTCAATTTTTATGAAAATCAACTGAACTATAGCCCACAAATTCAGAGCCACAAAATTCGTAAATCTGCAAATGTGCTCCGATTTCGATGATTGATACCTCTATCAATAGGCGTTGAGACCTGTAATTGTCATACAAACGGCCATTTGGATTGGTTGAATATTTCTACCCGTTTCGTGGAAAATTCAATTTTTTTGAAAATTAACTGAACTATAGCCCACAAATTCAGAGCCACAAAATTCGAAAATCTGCAAATGTGGTCCGATTTCGATGATTGATACCTCTATTAATAGGCGTTGAGACCTGTAATTGTCATACAAACGGCCATTTGGATTGGTTGAATACTTCTACCCGTTTCGTGGAAAATTCAATTTTTTTGAAAATTAACTGAACTATAGCCCACAAATTCAGAGCCACAAAATTCGTAAATCTGCAAATGTGCTCCGATTTCGATGATTGATA
Organism: Tipula helvola; assembly: GCA_963556165.1. Classification (NCBI taxonomy): domain Eukaryota; kingdom Metazoa; phylum Arthropoda; class Insecta; order Diptera; family Tipulidae; genus Tipula; species Tipula helvola. Next base: position 171,175,125 of record OY744483.1, on the reverse strand, counting down.
CCTCTATCAATAGGCGTTGAGACCTGTAATTGTCATACAAACGGCCATTTGGATTGGTTGAATATTTCTACCCGTTTCGTGGAAAATTCAATTTTTTTGAAAATTAACTGAACTATAGCCCACAAATTCAGAGCAACAAAATTCGAAAATCTGCAAATGTGCTCCGATTTCGATGATTGATACCTCTATCAATAGGCGTTGAGACCTGTAATTGTCATACAAACGGCCATTTGGATTGGTTGAATATTTCTACCCGTTTCGTGGAAAATTCAATTTTTATGAAAATTAACTGAACTATAGCCCACAAATTCAGAGCCACAAAATTCGAAAATCTGCAAATGTGCTCCGATTTCGATGATTGATACCTCTATCAATAGGCGTTGAGACCTGTAATTGTCATACAAACGGCCATTTGGATGGTTGAATATTTCTACCCGTCTCGTGGAAAATTCAATTTTTATGAAAATCAACTGAACTATAGCCCACAAATTCAGAGCCACAAAATTCGTAAATCTGCAAATGTGCTCCGATTTCGATGATTGATACCTCTATCAATAGGCGTTGAGACCTGTAATTGTCATACAAACGGCCATTTGGATTGGTTGAATATTTCTACCCGTTTCGTGGAAAATTCAATTTTTTTGAAAATTAACTGAACTATAGCCCACAAATTCAGAGCCACAAAATTCGAAAATCTGCAAATGTGGTCCGATTTCGATGATTGATACCTCTATTAATAGGCGTTGAGACCTGTAATTGTCATACAAACGGCCATTTGGATTGGTTGAATATTTCTACCCGTTTCGTGGAAAATTCAATTTTTTTGAAAATTAACTGAACTATAGCCCACAAATTCAGAGCCACAAAATTCGTAAATCTGCAAATGTGCTCCGATTTCGATGATTGATACCTCTATCAATAGGCGTTGAGACCTGTAATTGTCATACAAACGGCCATTTGGATTGGTTGAATATTTCTACCCGTTTCGTGGAAAATTCAATTTTTTTGAAAATTAACTGAACTATAGCCCACAAATTCAGAGCCACAAAATTCGAAAATCTGCAAATGTGCTCCGATTTCGATGATTGATACCTCTATCAATAGGCGTTGAGACCTGTAATTGTCATACAAACGGCCATTTGGATTGGTTGAATATTTCTACCCGTTTCGTGGAAAATTCAATTTTTATGAAAATTAACTGAACTATAGCCCACAAATTCAGAGCCACAAAATTCGAAAATCTGCAAATGTGCTCCGATTTCGATGATTGATACCTCTATCAATAGGCGTTGAGACCTGTAATTGTCATACAAACGGCCATTTGGATTGGTTGAATATTTCTACCCGTCTCGTGGAAAATTCAATTTTTATGAAAATCAACTGAACTATAGCCCACAAATTCAGAGCCACAAAATTCGAAAATCTGCAAATGTGGTCCGATTTCGATGATTGATACCTCTATCAATAGGCGTTGAGACCTGTAACTGTCATACCAACGGCCATTTGGATTGGTTGAATATTTCTACCCGTTTCGTGGAAAATTCAATTTTTTTGAAAATTAACTGAACTATAGCCCACAAATTCAGAGCCACAAAATTCGTAAATCTGCAAATGTGCTCCGATTTCGATGATTGATACCTCTATCAATAGGCGTTGAGACCTGTAATTGTCATACAAACGGCCATTTGGATTGGTTGAATATTTCTACCCGTTTCGTGGAAAATTCAATTTTTATGAAAATTAACTGAACTATAGCCCACAAATTCAGAGCCACAAAATTCGAAAATCTGCAAATGTGCTCCGATTTCGATGATTGATACCTCTATCAATAGGCGTTGAGACCTGTAATTGTCATACAAACGGCCATTTGGATTGGTTGAATATTTCTACCCGTCTCGTGGAAAATTCAATTTTTATGAAAATCAACTGAACTATAGCCCACAAATTCAGAGCCACAAAATTCGAAAATCTGCAAATGTGCTCCGATTTCGATGATTGATACCTCTATCAATAGGCGTTGAGACCTGTAATTGTCATACAAACGGCCATTTGGATTGGTTGAATATTTCTACCCGTCTCGTGGAAAATTCAATTTTTATGAAAATCAACTGAACTATAGCCCACAAATTCAGAGCCACAAAATTCGAAAATCTGCAAATGTGGTCCGATTTCGATGATTGATACCTCTATCAATAGGCGTTGAGACCTGTAACTGTCATACCAACGGCCATTTGGATTGGTTGAATATTTCTACCCGTTTCGTGGAAAATTCAATTTTTTTGAAAATTAACTGAACTATAGCCCACAAATTTAGAGCCACAAAATTCGTAAATCTGCAAATGTGGTCCGATTTCGATAATAGATACCTCTATCAATAGGCGTTGAGACCTGTAATTGTCATACAAACGGCCATTTGGATTGGTTGAATATTTCTACACGTTTCGTGGAAAATTCAATTTTTTGAAAATCAACTGAACTATAGCCCATAAATTTAGAGCCACAAAATTCGAAAATCTGCAAATGTGGTCCGATTTCGATGATTGATATCTCTATCAATAGGCGTTGAGACCTGTAATTGTCATACAAACGGCCATTTGGATCGGTTGAATATTTCTACCCGTTTCGTGGAAAATTCAATTTTTATGAAAATCAACTGAACTATAGCCCACAAATTTAGAGCCACAAAATTCGAAAATCTGCAAATGTGCTCCGATTTCGATGATTGATACCTCTATCAATAGGCGTTGAGACCTGTAATTGTCATACCAACGGCCATTTGGATTGGTTGAATATTTCTACCCGTTTCGTAAAAAATTCAATTTTTTTGAAAATTAACTGAACTATAGCCCACAAATTCAGAGCCACAAAATTCGAAAATCTGCAAATGTGCTCCGATTTCGATGATTGATACCTCTATCAATAGGCGTTGAGACCTGTAATTGTCATACAAACGGCCATTTGGATTGGTTGAATATTTCTACCCGTTTCGTGGAAAATTCAATTTTTATGAAAATTAACTGAACTATAGCCCACAAATTCAGAGCCACAAAATTCGAAAATCTGCAAATGTGCTCCGATTTCGATGATTGATACCTCTATCAATAGGCGTTGAGACCTGTAATTGTCATACAAACGGCCATTTGGATTGGTTGAATATTTCTACCCGTTTCGTGGAAAATTCAATTTTTATGAAAATCAACTGAACTATAGCCCACAAATTCAGAGCCACAAAATTCGAAAATCTGCAAATGTGCTCCGATTTCGATGATTGATACCTCTATCAATAGGCGTTGAGACCTGTAATTGTCATACAAACGGCCATTTGGATTGGTTGAATATTTCTACCCGTTTCGTGGAAAATTCAAAGTTTTTGTAAATTAACTGAACTATAGCCCACAAATTCAGAGCCACAAAATTCGAAAATCTGCAAATGTGCTCCGATTTCGATGATTGATACCTCTATCAATAGGCGTTGAGACCTGTAATTGTCATACAAACGGCCATTTGGATTGGTTGAATATTTCTACCCGTTTCGTGGAAAATTCAATTTTTATGAAAATCAACTGAACTATAGCCCACAAATTCAGAGCCACAAAATTCGAAAATCTGCAAATGTGCTCCGATTTCGATGATTGATACCTCTATCAATAGGCGTTGAGACCTGTAATTGTCATACCAACGGCCATTTGGATTGGTTGAATATTTCTACCCGTTTCGTGGAAAATTCAATTTTTATGAAAATCAACTGAACTATAGCCCACAAATTTAGAGCCACAAAATTCGTAAATCTGCAAATGTGGTCCGATTTCGATAATAGATACCTCTATCAATAGGCGTTGAGACCTGTAATTGTCATACAAACGGCCATTTGGATTGGTTGAATATTTCTACACGTTTCGTGGAAAATTCAATTTTTTGAAAATCAACTGAACTATAGCCCATAAATTTAGAGCCACAAAATTCGAAAATCTGCAAATGTGGTCCGATTTCGATGATTGATATCTCTATCAATAGGCGTTGAGACCTGTAATTGTCATACAAACGGCCATTTGGATCGGTTGAATATTTCTACCCGTTTCGTGGAAAATTCAATTTTTATGAAAATCAACTGAACTATAGCCCACAAATTTAGAGCCACAAAATTCGAAAATCTGCAAATGTGCTCCGATTTCGATGATTGATACCTCTATCAATAGGCGTTGAGACCTGTAATTGTCATACCAACGGCCATTTGGATTGGTTGAATATTTCTACCCGTTTCGTGGAAAATTCAATTTTTTTGAAAATTAACTGAACTATAGCCCACAAATTCAGAGCCACAAAATTCGAAAATCTGCAAATGTGCTCCGATTTCGATGATTGATACCTCTATCAATAGGCGTTGAGACCTGTAATTGTCATACAAACGGCCATTTGGATTGGTTGAATATTTCTACCCGTTTCGTGGAAAATTCAATTTTTTTGAAAATTAACTGAACTATAGCCCACAAATTTAGAGCCACAAAATTCGTAAATCTGCAAATGTGCTCCGATTTCGATGATTGATACCTCTATCAATAGGCGTTGAGACCTGTAATTGTCATACAAACGCCATTTGGATTGGTTGAATATTTCTACCCGTTTCGTGGAAAATTCAATTTTTATGAAAATCAACTGAACTATAGCCCACAAATTTAGAGCCATAAAATTCGAAAATCTGCAAATGTGGTCCGATTTCGATGATTGATACCTCTATTAATAGGCGTTGAAACCTGTAATTGTGATACAAACGGCCATTTGGATTGGTTGAATATTTCTACCCGTTTCGTGGAAAATTCAATTTTAATGAAAATCAACTGAACTATAGCCCACAAATTCAGAGCCATAAAATTCGAAAATCTGCAAATGTGCTCCGATTTCGATGATTGATACCTCTATCAATAGGCGTTGGGACCTGTAATTATCATACAAACGGCCATTTGGATTGGTTGAATATTTCTACATGTTTCGAGGAAAATTCAATTTTTATGAAAATCAACTGAACTATATCCCACAAATTCAGAGCCATAAAATTCGTAAATCTGCAAATGTGGTCCGATTTCGATGATTGATACCTCTATCAATAGGCGTTGGGACCTGTAATTATCATACAAACGGCCATTTGGATTGGTTGAATATTTCTACACGTTTCGTGGAAAATTAAATTTTTATGAAAATCAACTGAACTATAGCCCACAAATTCAGAGCCACAAAATTCGAAAATCTGCAAATGTGGTCCGATTTCGATGATTGATACCTCTATCAATAGGCGTTGGGACCTGTAATTATCATACAAACGGCCATTTGGATTGGTTGAATATTTCTACACGTTTCGTGGAAAATTAAATTTTTATGAAAATCAACTGAACTATAGCCCACAAATTCAGAGCCACAAAATTCGAAAATCTGCAAATGTGGTCCGATTTCGATGATTGATACCTCTATTAATAGGCGTTGAGACCTGTAATTGTCATACCAACGGCCATTTGGATTGGTTGAATATTTCTACATGTTTCGTGGAAAATTCAATTTTTATGAAAATCAACTGAACTATATCCCACAAATTCAGAGCCATAAAATTCGTAAATCTGCAAATGTGGTCCGATTTCGATGATTGATACCTCTATCAATAGGCGTTGGGACCTGTAATTATCATACAAACGGCCATTTGGATTGGTTGAATATTTCTACACGTTTCGTGGAAAATTAAATTTTTATGAAAATCAACTGAACTATAGCCCACAAATTCAGAGCCACAAAATTCGAAAATCTGCAAATGTGGTCCGATTTCGATGATTGATACCTCTATCAATAGGCGTTGGGACCTGTAATTATCATACAAACGGCCATTTGGATTGGTTGAATATTTCTACACGTTTCGTGGAAAATTAAATTTTTATGAAAATCAACTGAACTATAGCCCACAAATTCAGAGCCACAAAATTCGAAAATCTGCAAACGTGGTCCGATTTCGATGATTGATACCTCTATTAATAGACGTTGGGACCTGTAATTATCATACAAACGGCCATTTGGATCGGTCGAATATTTCTACACGTTTCGTGGAAAATTCAATTTTTATGAAAATCAACTGAACTATAGCCCACAAATTCAGAGCCACAAAATTCGAAAATCTGCAAATGTGGTCCGATTTCGATGATTGATACCTCTATTAATAGGCGTTGAGACCTGTAATTGTGATACAAACGGCCATTTGGATTGGTTGAATATTTCTACCCGTTTCGTGGAAAATTCAATTTTTATGAAAATCAACTGAACTATAGCCCACAAATTCAGAGCCACAAAATTCGAAAATCTGCAAATGTGCTCCGATTTCGATGATTGATACCTCTATCAATATGCGTTGAGACCTGTAATTGTCATACAAACGGCCATTTGGATTGATTGAATATTTCTACACGTTTCGTGGAAAATTCAATTTTTTTGAAAATCAACTGAACTATAGCCCACAAATTCAGAGCCACAAAATTCGAAAATCTGCAAATGTGGTCCGATTTCGATGATTGATACCTCTATTAATAGGCGTTGAGACCTGTAATTGTGATACAAACGGCCATTTGGATTGGTTGAATATTTCTACACGTTTCGTGGAAAATTCAATTTTTATGAAAATCAACTGAACTATAGCCCACAAATTCAGAGCCACAAAATTCGAAAATCTGCAAATGTGCTCCGATTTCGATGATTGATACCTCTATCAATAGGCGTTAAGACCTGTAATTGTCATACAAACGGCCATTTGGATCGGTCGAATATTTCTACACGTTTCGTGAAAAATTCAATTTTTTTGAAAATCAACTGAACTATAGCCCACAAATTCAGAGCCACAAAAATCGAAAATCTGCAAATGTGTTCCGATTTCGATTATTGATACCTCTATCAATAGGCGTTGAGACCTGTAATTGTCATACCAACGGCCATTTGGATTGGTTGAATATTTCTACCCGTTTCGTGGAAAATTCAATTTTTATGAAAATCAACTGAACTATAGCCCACAAATTCAGAGCCACAAAATTCGTAAATCTGCAAATGTGGTCCGATTTCGATGATTGATACCTCTATCAATAGGCGTTGAGACCTGTAATTATCATACAAACGGCCATTTGGATCGGTCGAATATTTCTACACGTTTCGTGAAAAATTCAATTTTTTTGAAAATCAACTGAACTATAGCCCACAAATTTAGAGCCACAAAATTCGTAAATCTGCAAATGTGGTCCGATTTCGATGATTGATACCTCTATCAATAGGCGTTGAGACCTGTAATTATCATACAAACGGCCATTTGGATCGGTCGAATATTTCTACACGTTTCGTGAAAAATTCAATTTTTTTGAAAATCAACTGAACTATAGCCCACAAATTCAGAGCCACAAAAATCGAAAATCTGCAAATGTTCTCCGATTTCGATTATTGATACCTCTATCAATAGGCGTTGAGACCTGTAATTGTCATACCAACGGCCATTTGGATTGGTTGAATATTTCTACCCGTTTCGTGGAAAATTCAATTTTTATGAAAATCAACTGAACTATAGCCCACAAATTTAGAGCCACAAAATTCGTAAATCTGCAAATGTGGTCCGATTTCGATGATTGATACCTCTATCAATAGGCGTTGAGACCTGTAATTATCATACAAACGGCCATTTGGATCGGTCGAATATTTCTACCCGTTTCGTGGAAAATTCAATTTTTATGAAAATCAACTGAACTATAGCCCACAAATTCAGAGCCACAAAATTCGTAAATCTGCAAATGTGGTCCGATTTCGTTGATTGATACCTCTATCAATAGGCGTTGAGACCTGTAATTATCAAACAAACGGCCATTTGGATCGGTCGAATATTTCTACACGTTTCGTGAAAAATTCAATTTTTTTGAAAATCAACTGAACTATATCCCACAAATTCAGAGCCATAAAATTCGTAAATCTGCAAATGTGGTCCGATTTCGATGATTGATACCTCTATCAATAGGCGTTGAGACCTGTAATTGTCATACAAACGGCCATTTGGATCGGTCGAATATTTCTACACGTTTCGTGGAAAATTCAATTTTTTTGAAAATCAACTGAACTACAGCCCACAAATTTAGTGCCACAAAATTCGAAAATCTGCAAATGTGCTCCGATTTCGATGATTGATACCCCTTTTAATAGGCGTTGAGACCTGTAATTGTCATACCAACGGCCATTTGGATTGGTTGAATATTTCTACATGTTTCGTGGAAAATTCAATTTTTATGAAAATCAACTGAACTATAGCCCACAAATTCAGAGCCACAAAATTCGAAAATCTGCAAATGTGGTCCGATTTCGATGATTGATACCTCTATTAATAGGCGTTGAGACCTGTAATTGTGATACAAACGGCCATTTGGATTGGTTGAATATTTCTACACGTTTCGTGGAAAATTCAATTTTTTTGAAAATCAACTGAACTATAGCCCACAAATTCAGAGCCACAAAATTCGTAAATCTGCAAATGTGGTCCGATTTCGATGATTGATGCCGCTATCAACAGGCGTTGAGACCTGTAATTGTCATACAAACGGCCATTTGGATCGGTCGAATATTTCTACACGTTTCGTGGAAAATTCAATTTTTTTGAAAATCAACTGAATTATAGCCCACAAATTCAGAGCCACAAAAATCGAAAATCTGCAAATGTGCTCCGATTTCGATTATTGATACCTCTATCAATAGGCGTTGAGACCTGTAATTGTCATACCAACGGCCATTTGGATTGGTTGAATATTTCTACTCGTTTCGTGAAAAATTCAATTTTTTTGAAAATCAACTGAACTATAGCCCACAAATTCAGAGCCACAAAAATCGAAAATCTGCAAATGTGTTCCGATTTCGATTATTGATACCTCTATCAATAGGCGTTGAGACCTGTAATTGTCATACCAACGGCCATTTGGATTGGTTGAATATTTCTACCCGTTTCGTGGAAAATTCAATTTTTATGAAAATCAACTGAACTATAGCCCACAAATTTAGAGCCACAAAATTCGTAAATCTGCAAATGTGGTCCGATTTCGATGATTGATACCTCTATCAATAGGCGTTGAGACCTGTAATTATCATACAAACGGCCATTTGGATCGGTCGAATATTTCTACACGTTTCGTGGAAAATTCAATTTTTTTGAAAATCAACTGAACTATATCCCACAAATTCAGAGCCACAAAATTCGTAAATCTGCAAATGTGGTCCGATTTCGATGATTGATACCTCTATCAATAGGCGTTGAGACCTGTAATTGTCATACAAACGGCCATTTGGATCGGTCGAATATTTCTACACGTTTCGTGGAAAATTCAATTTTTTTGAAAATCAACTGAACTATATCCCACAAATTCAGAGCCACAAAAATCGGAAATCTGCAATAGTTAACTACTAGACTTCTAATCAGAAAAAATTGCTATCTGAAGTTAGGTACATATATGGAAATAGTTTCTATTTAATTTGAATTGTTATTTATTAAAATTGTGATGGTTGGAAAACCTAGTTTATGTAGTTCAAAGTGTGTTTTTTGTATATTTGATTCAATTGGAACAGTTTTGTCGTTTTAAATGCTCGAAAACCGTGCTTAAAAATTGCAGAAATTTAATATTAAATTTACTATAAATATATCTTTGAGTCACTAAACCTTTTTCAAACTAAATTAGAGCATATTTACCACTGTTTAACAGATAATTACAAGCTAAAATTTAATATTTTTAAAACAGTTATGTTCTTAGTATCAAGTAGCTTAATATCAAATTTATGCAATATTTAAGCAAACTTTTTTGGCATCTAAAATGAAAAAAGGTACCAAATGAATCAAATATACAAAAATCACACTTTAAACTATGTAATAGATTAACTAGATTTTCCAACCATCACACTTTTAATAAATAACAATTCAAATTAAATAGATACTATTTGAATATAACTTCATATAGCAAATTTTTCTTATTAGAAGTCTCGTAGTTTACTATTGTCCGCTTAAGGCGCTTTTTCAACTTGACCAGTCGTCCATCAATGAATAAAATAACTATCGTGACTCGTGCATTCCAAGCGACGAATAGAATAAATTTATTATATTAAAACGGTTTGCATTTCCTTTAAAGTGAAACATGAAATTCAAATAAAAAGATGTTCTCTAAAATTGACTAGGTCTTGGACATTTGGTGGCGCCCTCATAATGCGGCGCCCTAGGGCTGCAACCCTTATTGCCCCATAGTAAAGATGGCCTTGATGGTGCGATAACGGGCTTATAAATCTAAAAAAAAATCCAAATTGTAAGGCCTATACTAAAATGATGAAATTAAGTTAGTTGAGAAACAGGCAAGCTGTCCTTTTTACGACACGTAAGCCTTACTTGGCTGGCATCCAAGAAAGAATTAATACAAATCCAAAACAGTTCTGGAAATATTTTAGGGTAAAACGTGAAATGGAGGATATACCCTGCCATTATAACCTTCAACAATTAGCACCTCAGCCACCAAAGTCTATCCACCAAATGTCAATAGACTGATTACATTTAAAAAACAAGCAAAAACAATTTATAAATCACTTCTACAATCATATTTGACATTCTATCAGCTTTGAAGAGTTTTGGAGAAGGATATGGGCCGGACGACATACCCTCATCTATGTTAAAACCGTTTGCGAGTATTTTCGTAAATCCGTCACATATATTAGAGGAATATAGGTAATCATCATTTCCTAAATTATTTAAACTATATTTGTGAATGGCATTACTTTTAAATCAACACTAATACGTTATATATCCCAGCCAGCGTTGGTTTACGTCTGGTAGGTCTACATTAAAGGTTGAAAACATCATCAAGTAGAAGTAGCTTATATGAATTTCAGTAAGTCATAGTTAACAAACCGTCTACATTATTTAACGATTGGCAATAAAAAACCCAACGTTAATCAATGTGACATCTGGTGTTCCTCACGGGTCGTATATTGGACCTTGCGTTTTTATTGTTTTCATTGATCGGATAACCAAGATCATAAAAAACTTAAATATTCGTAATAAATCATGTCCCACTATATATCAGCGCGAAATTTCATTAGATTCAGCTCTTCATGTACCAGGATTGTAATTCATCGTCCAAATTATTACACATCTACGTTTCTTAGCAATTTACCCAGCTCAGAAAAGGTTCAAATAAAGACTGAGTTTCGTTTGGCACTAACATTATTGTAAGTTACAGTTTATCAATGTTGTTTAGATACAGCCATACAGCTACTTACGAAGTTTCGCTATAGTTTAGTTCATATGCCCGCATGTCTGCAGTGGACACGAATGCTTGTTGTTGGTAAGGATATCCGTTTAACTATTTGACCTTTGTTATTACATGTTGCTGTGAAGAATGTTGATTTCTCTTCGTTGCCATTATCCTCTAATGATTTAAATCATTATTCCAAGATTTTTGAAAATTCCCTTGTATGCACTAATGCACTAATTTGATAATAAAGTTTCATTGTGTTAAGTTCAAGAATACTAAACAAATATATCGCTCTTGAACGTACTTTGAACTATATTTTTCTGTTAGGCCATTCAGTTTTAATAATTCTGGCATAACTACAGCCTCCTATCCTGGATATTTAATATTATTTGTATTATAGACGTGATGAAATGGTGAAAGTTCTGGGTCTCTCGTGGAGTGCTGATAGTGATTGTTTTAAAATTAAGGTGCCATCACCAAATTTTTCAAATCAATTTACAAAGCGCACTATAATTTCAGACGTGGCCAAAATATTTGACTTTTTGGTGCAGTAGTCTCTGTCGTGGTCTTATCAAAAATGTGCATGCGTCATTTGTGATCACTCAAAATTGACTGGGAAGCGAAATTACCATAAGAGATTTATAAGGAGTGGTTTAAACTACAAAAAAGAGATCTCAAAATTAAAGAATTTGAGCGTTCCTCGTCAACTTTTTGGTGGCTGTGAAAATTACACATAGATACAGTTGCACTGCTTTGCCGATGCAAGTGAGAAAGCTTATGGTTGATACATTTATCTAAACATTAGATATATAACAATATGCTAGTTTTGAAATATATTACTTTAGAATCCATTCTGGCAGGAGAATTGTATAAAATGGAATTAAATTAACCACCACCTAAATGTAAATGTTACCGCAACATTTAAATTTTTATGCAATCGCAAATCAATCGATTTATTTTCTTATTTGTGCAATTTTTCGATTTCAAGAGGTTGTTTGTTAACCTACAATTATTAAATTTATGTATATTTAACCCGTAACGAGCATTGTGCGGTCCGTAGGACCGCTATACTTTTTAAAAAATCAAATTATCCCCACTCCGTTTAATTTTTTTCTGTAATTTTTAGTATCTTTCTGATCGAAATTTTTAGCATTGTTGTCATTGAATAAAAAATAATTAATATAAAATTGCGGTCCGCTGGAACACGCCACTCTTTTCATGCAATAATTTTCACGACGCACTTTACGGGTTAATCTAAATAAATAAAAAAATTATTTTTAGAAATGCCATCAATACATCGTAAATGCCATCTACCATCGTACACCATCACATCACACTTACAGTATGCTAATTAAAAATTTAAAAATCTGGGCCCGGATCATGAAATCCGGTCGGAAATACAGGACGTTTAAAAATTGTCACCGTCAGAAAAAACGACCGGAAAAAAAAACCGTATGATAAAATCCGGTCGGTAAATTGCTCAATAAATTTTCGGTTCAGTGTGTATTTTTCTCTAAATTGACAGTTCTTCAAAATCATTTGTTTTTATTTGGCGGTCAATTTTTTTAATTATAAAAAATTAAAACTATAAAAATTATAAGTTAAATTAATCAGAATATATATCTGTGTATCAAATTATAAAATTTGCCTAACAAAAATGTAAGTAAAATGAGTGTAAAAAGCTATCATATATGAATTCTCATATTTATATTTTATTTCACGAATTTTGTCCATAATTATCTGTTGGCAGATTCTTCTGAAGAAGAAGATTTGCCTGAAGTTTCGGAATCGCGGCTTGTAAGACGTGAATTAAGAGATTCCAGTAATCCTTTATCACTTGAAAGTTCCATGTAAGTTTTTATTTAATCATTGAAATTAGTATATAACTAAAAGCTTTATTTACATTTTATAGATTTAAACAGCGATTTCGATTAACGAAGGAAGCGTTTAAATATGTGGAAAATAAATTACAATTATTGTTGATGCAGGCAAACAGAATTCTAAAAAGAAAAAAAAAGGAATTATAACTTGCACAACACTTAAATGATCGTAACTGTTCACTGTTACACTCATAAACAGAAATGTTTCAAAATGTAATTGAATGTTAATTTCATTAATAAAAATCAATAATAGTAAAAAAAAAATGGAGGTGTGGCCTACACAGGACTTTCTTTTACGAACAGCGAATTTTAAGAAACTATTATAATGCAAATTGCAAACTTAATTAAGATTGTTTTTATTTTTTCATGTTTTCTGTAAATTATATATTTTTGAAATATTTGCAAAATAAATTTTCTGTTTCACGGAATCTGGGAGCTGGAGCCCCAAATATTATTTGAAAAATTAAGAGATTAATGAAGATTTATCTGTTTTGAGGTCCCCTGAGTCCGAAGAGGTGGGTTTCGAAATGATGTCTGTCTGTCAGTCTGTCCGTTTGTCTGTCCGTCTATCAGTCTGTGTCTTCTCTATAGCCCGGATGGCTTAGCCAATCGAACAAAAACTTTAGATGTAAGCTTTACTTATGTAAAAGAAAATAATAAAAAATAATAAATTTGTAAGAAGTTTGGGTAATTGGTTTCTCAAAATTCCCTGTTCGTAGAAGAAATGTGTTGGCCATACATCATTTTTATTTTTTTTATAAAATTTTTTAATTTTTTTTTTAAATTTTTTTTTTTTTTTTTAATTTTTTTTTTTTTAATTTTTAATTTTTTTATTTTTATTTTTTTTTTATTTATTTTTTTTTGGAAACATTTTGTTTTAGTAGTTTTTTGTAAACCTTATACTTTTTAAGATATTTGCAAAACAAATTTTCTGGCCCAAGGGAGTGGCCACTTCCGGTTGACTGATTTGGAGTAAAATTCACTGGGGCCTCCCAATTTACCAAAAAAGCTTAAATCTGAAGTTTCAGTTCGATTGGTTGGGCCATCTGGGCTGTAGAGTGGACACAGACTGACAGACGGACAGACTGACAGACAGACATCACTCCGAAACCCACTTTTTCGGACTCAGGGGACCTCAAAACAGATAAATCTTCAATAATCTCAAGGTCGAAAATTTTCATGATTACTATTACTTTCTTTTACGTAAGTAAAATAAAGTATAGTAATCATGAAAATTTTCGACCTTGAGATTATTGAAGATTTATCTGTTTTGAGGCACCCTGAGTCCGAAAAAGTGGGTTTCGAAATGATGTCTGTCTGTCAGTCTGTCCGTCTGTCTGTCAGTCTGTGTCCTCTCCACAGCCCAGATGGCTTAACCAATCGAACTGAAACTTTAGATTTAAGCTTTTTTGATAAATTGGAAGGTCCCAGTGAATTTTATTCCAAATCGGTCAACCGGAAGTGGCAACTCCCTTGGGCCAGAAAATTTGTTTTGCAAATATCTTAAAAAGTATAAGGTTTACAAAAAACTACTAATACAAAATGTTTCCAAAAAATAAAAATAAAAAATTGATGTTTGACTCATGCCATACTGAGTCAAGTTGTATTTTTCTCTAAAGTACTTCCTTTGTATCTCCTATGAACTACGCGGAGCGGAAATGATTCTTTATGTTTTGAGTAGGCAGTAGTAAGGAACATCTGTGATAAATACCCCAGTACCAGCCGGATGGTGCAATTTTGCAATCGGCGAACTTATATAATGCTCAATATAAAATTATATTTTTTTGAACATTATGGTGGCTCTCTCCTAAGATATTTACGGGCCGAAAATAATTCTTTATGTTTTAATTAGGCTTAGGCAGTAGTTAGAACCAACTCTGATAAATACCCCAATACCAGACGTATGGTGCAAATTTCACAATCGGCCATCTTCCATATTGCTCCATATAAAATTATATTTTTTGAACTTTATAATGAGTAGTAAGGATCAACTCTAATAAATAAACCAGTACCGCAGCCATATGCTGCAATTTTCACAATCGGCCAACTTCCATATTGATCCCTATAAAATTATATTTTTTTTGAACATTATGGTGCCTATCTAATAGGAACTTCACGAGTCAGAAATAATTCTTAATATTTTGAGTTGGCAGTAGTTAGTTTGCCGCCCCGGTGGCACAGTGGTTAGCATGCTTGCTTAAGCTCCACAGGTCCCGGGTTCGATTCCCGGCGGGTGATAAAAAAATCACGGCTGGTTAAGGGTAGGATCAATGAATTAATCACTCATTATCCATTAATAAAATGATTACGTAACTTCAGTATGAAGCGGCCAAATCCCTCTATGGGATGTAGCGCCAACGAAAAAAAAAATAAATAAATAAAACTAAGATATTTTCCCTATATTTTTTGCGCAAAGGAATTTAGGTTTTATTTTTAAGGATTTAAAATCTTTGGTTTTAAGTTTTGAAAATTATTTAATTTCAAAGAAAATAAAACTTTAAATAAGTAAACAAATATTCACATTAGATTTCCCCTTTACTACCACCCCGACCCCCAGTTGTAACTACAAGATCTGAAAAGCTTTAATTTAATTAATTATTTGTGTCTCCACTATTTTTCCAATACCGGGGAGTGGCGAGATTTCGTTCCATCATCAATATCATGTTTCCAGGAGGTCACCTAAAATTTGTACTAACCGTAGCAAATGTTGCTTCTTGCTTGACATCGTTGAAATTGTTGCGTCTCTTCTCTCTTGTCTATTCGCTCCCCATGAAATACAAAATAATATCAAATAAAGAGAAATGGACAATTTTAGTTTGTATACTGTTTTTAAACCTTTATTTTAAAGTTTCATTGTACTTTAAATTTAAGAATAAATCAATGAATTTAATGGATTTTACATTCTTTTTATTTTTTTTATTTTTATTTATTGTGTACAGAATTTAATTTATTACATTATGGTAGATTAAATGTTAATATTTTTATTTTATTTCCAGTACATTATTTGATACTATACATAAAAATATTTAAAAATTAATAATTCAAAAAAAAAATAAATAGTTCAATCAATAATTATTAAAGGAACATTTATGGAATATGGAAAAAACATTTGAAAAAACCATCTAGATTTGAATGTAATCGTTTACCGTATTTAAGGTAACCCTAAACCTACTTATATTATAATAATAAAATAATAATCTAATCTCGCTTAAAATAGAGTGAATGATTCCTTTAGTTTTACAAAATAAGAAATTAGTAACAACATTGACATAATTATTCATAGTTTGATATTGCTTGAATTAATGGATTGTCTGAAAAGCTGCACGATAATTTAAATTTATTGTATCTCGCATCAATGAAAGTATTTATTAAGTCTACATTAGTTACGTCGTGTAGCAACCTGGTACTATACCATCTCGGCATATTAATCATGATTTTTAATAATTTATTTTGGAATCTTTGCAGTTTATCTCGATGTGTTTTAGCACAGTCTCTCCAAATGGGTGAAACGTATGTTATAATAGATCTAAAAACAACCTTATAAAGTAAAATTTTATTTGCTTTACTTAATTTACTTTTCCGGCAGATCAAAGGATACAGATTAACAATAAATTTTTCCACTTTTTTAATGACGTAATTAATATGATTTTTGAATAGTAGTTTGGTATCGAGCATCATGCCGAGGTATTTTACTTCATTAGACCAAGGAATCTGGCAGTTCCCTAAATTTAGTGGGCCCTGTGGAATGTTCGTAGGGATCCTCTTCCGTGTAAAATATATGCATTACTTCTTATTTTCATTAACTGTAATTTTCCATTTTAAAAAATATTTGGTAATAACATCATAGCTGCTTTTCAACCTGTTTTCAATGACCGCTGGATCTTTGCTTGTCGTAATTAGCGCTGTGTCATCAGCAAACTGAGCCAGGACAATGTTTGGTGCTGAAGGAATGTCTGCAGCATAATTGTTGTACAATGTGGGACTAAGAGTACTATCTTGTGGTCCTTTAGTCAATTCATAATTAGAACTTACACTGTGACCAATTTTTACTCTAAATTCCGATTTGATAAATAAGATTGAATGAGTTTTACAATAGTGCTAGGAAAATGAGAAGATAACATTTTAAAAATAAGTGCGTCATGCCGTACTGAGTCAAACACCTTTTCAACGTCCAATAAAATCATTCAAACAGAATGTTTTTGATAGAGCTGGGATTTGATAATGTGTACAATCCTAGCAAGTTGATGGTTAGATGAATGTCCAGTCCATACCTAAATCCAAATGGTTCATTTGGGAGAATATTATGCGTTTCAATATGATTTTGGACCCTAATTAGAATTATTTTCTCAAACAGTTTGGCCATGATGTTTAGTAAACTAATCGGCCGATAGCTTGCATGATTGTAAGGATCCTTGTTAGGCTTGAGAATAGCTACTACAACAGCAATTTTCCAAGCGTTTGGGAAGTAATTGAGTTTAAAGCAGCTGTTGAAAATTATAGATAAAAATATTAATGCTTTTTTGGCAATTTTTTTAACCCTTTAATGCATACTGTAGCATACCTGCATCAAGTTATTCTAATTTGAACTGCATCTACCTTTGAGCATATTTTTTCTGTTTTGTTTCGTATATCTGTTGTTCATTTGTTTTTCTCTTTCGTTTCACACATTTTTTTTGTTTTTTCTGCGTTTAGAAAATAAAATCGCCATTTAGAATTAGTTAGTCGATGTTTTGCATACAGTTAGTAGTAAACATACATTTACATTTATGTAATTTTTTATAAATAGGAAAATTGTTTTAAATTTATTTTAATTTTGAACGAATTGTCTTTTTATTAAAAAGCGTTATAAATGAAAAAATATTTAAATTTTATACCACAACTGCATAATGATACAAATAGGCATCATGTCATCAAATCAATTTTCTGGTAAAATTAGCTGCTTCCAACCATTTTTACTATGAAATTCGTTTCAACCAAACACATCTTTATAAGAAAAAAAATATTTCAATTAAAAAGAAAAAATCATGCATTAAAGGGTTAAAATTATGTTGTTTATATTGTCCGGACCTGGGGACTTCCGATTTTTTAAATGTCTGATTAAAGCAGAGATTTCTTTGGGATTAGTAAAATTGGCAAATGGGATGTTATCATTGAAATTAGTTAGAGACTTCATACATTCAGCAACTGGACGATCCGCCTCAGAATTAAATGAGTTAATGGGATCTACTGATAATTTGTTAAATTCTTGAGCAAGGATATTTGCTTTTTCTTGAGGTGAAATAATTTGTTTTTCATTACTTAATAGTTTTTTTGACATTCCACAGGTTATTCCTACTGTTATCTTTAGAAATGTTAGTTACATAGATATTCCTGCCATTTCATGTTACGAAATAAAATAATTTCATAATTAACTCTTCTAATTAGTAGATTCAATAACGCGTTTAGAATGGGTTCCCGATTTCTTTGCCAGATACGTCTAATCCTGTTCTTGATTTTTATTAATTCTTTCATACTACTGGTTAGCTCATACTGGAAATACGACGGCGATTTTTTAGGTACCGCAAAACTTTCTGCTTCCTTAATATAATTAGTTAAACTAGTAACCAGCGCATCAATTTGGCGAACGTCAGTGATATTCATTGAATTTAAATTGATTAAATTAATTTTTGAATTTAAAACGTTATTAAACGAATTCCAGTTTGCTCGATTAAAATCATATACATATGTGATGATCAGGAATGTAATTTGAGCATTCGTGATAAATTTTAAATTTACCCAATTGTGGTCCGAAGCTAGATCAGAATCAACAGTTGAAACTGAATGGATATGTGTTGTTGGTTAGTATAGTATGTATATCAATGGTCGACGGAGATTTTTTGGAGCTAACAGGGACGTATGTATGTGAATCAGGATATCTTATTATGAATTGAAACTTTTGTGAGCATTCATATAATATTTTACCTGACTTATTGGCCCTAGAACAATTCCATAGCCTATGTTTGCTGTTTAAATCCCCACAGATGAAAAAGTTTGCCTGATATGAAATTAATAAATGTATATCTTATTTGAAATGCGATATAGTTTCCTGAGAACTAGTGTTGTTGAACCCATTAAAATAAACTGCAATAATAAGAATGTGTGAATTATTTACTTAGATATTTTAGTTGTTTGATAGATGTGCACCTTCACAAATACTGCTCTTTGGTGGGATCGTGCAAGCAGTGTGGTGATGTTTTCTTTACAATTAATGCATTTAATTGGATGCGGGCAATCTTTCGAAACATGCTCATCTTCACACCTTATGCATCTAGGATTAAGATTGCACTGTTTATTGCCGTGGCCAAAATGTTAGCATCTACTACATTGTGTGAGGTTAACTTTTTTGGTAAAGTAAGCCCATTTTACTACTAAGTGACTTAAGTATTTTACTTTCCTTAATGTATTTAAGGTTATCTCTCCTTTTTTTAAATGAAGAATATAAATTTGTTGATCATCGTACCGTTTTTTATTTAAATGCATATTGATTATTTTGTCTGGCATAATATTGTGTTCGGGCAATATTTGTTTTAGTTCCACATCGCTCATACTATGTAACCCAGTCAACATGAATTTCACACTTTTATTTTCCTCTAGCTCGTAAGAGAAAAATTCTATTTTTTTTTTGTTGCAATAGATCATATGCTTTCTTGTATTCTATTATTTTGGTAATATGAAGTAAAATTCCGTTTTCGTTTACCTTCATTTTACATTCATTTTTAAGAAAAACAGTTCTTTATTTTAAAAGTACCCAATCTTTAACTTTGGAGTATTATAATTTCCTCAGTGTACCTAGGTACTAAAAAATTAATACAAAAAGTAAAAATAAATAAAAATCAGTGATAAGTAAAAACGTGTTAAGTGAGTTTTAATTGTAGATTTCAACAGAATATTGAAATCAGAAAATTAAAACCTATCGAGGGAATATCGATAGATAGTGATAAACTAATTACAAAACTCAAGTGCATATTGAGCTTTGATAATAAATCTTTTTTTTTTTTTCCTGAAAAGAATATCCTATATCCATAGACTTACCCAAAGTACCTTGGTATTCGAAATAATAAATACAAAAGTAATAAAATTTTCCTACTGGGAATAGTACCAGAACAGTGATAAAACGGCAAGAAGTAAAAAAAAAAAAAAATTATTGTGATATTCAAGCCCGTGATCATCGTAATAATTTATTGGTAAATATAAAATCAGTATATAACAAAATCCCTTCCTAAACCTTTTTCACAAATTAAAATTATATTTTAAAATAGTAAGTAGTAAATCTATCTTTCAAAACATATAAAATTATTAAACAATAAAATAAAAATATTAAGCCTAGAATAGTTAAAAACATTAAAATTGCAAATAAAGTATAGTGATAGCGAATCTGACGTAGAAATTGAAAATAAAAATAAGATAATTAATAAAGAAAGAATTTGGAAACCAAAAATGGTAGAAGAAAATCAAAAACAAAAAATGGTATGATAAAAACCATACAAATCACTAGAATGATTAGGGATATAAAACATGAAAAAATAAAAACAATCTTAAGTTTGCAAGGAATTTGCATTATAAAAGTTTCTCAAAATTCGCTGTTCGTAAAAGAAAGTCGTGTGTTGGCCACACCTCATTTTTTTTATTTAAAAATGAAAATGGTGTATAATATAATAATTTAATTATGTTTGTATTACCAGTAATCTCCGAACTTGTTGTTACCCGTGATGATGACCAAAAGGAAAGAGAATGAGTTTTAGTTTTTTGACAACAAGAAAACTAATTTTCATTCTGTGAAGCGCGAAAATAGCAAAAGTAGCCAATAATATTATTGAGCTACCATTTGATCGATACAGGGTGAGCTCGAATATCATTGTTTTGTCGATAATGCAGATTTGTCGTAATCATCTGGTTTCGACAGAAACAATTTTTAATAATAATAACATTGCAAAGTGCAATGAAATTTTTTGATGTAAGTAGAATGTATAATTATTTAATTTATATTTTTTAATATTAATAATAATTTGTTTTTAGATTTTAGGCGTAAACAGCTAAAATGGGGCAAAATTTTGGCTTCGATTCCCCCAGTTTTAAAACTATGTGCCACATTGGAAATTTTAAGTAGTGGTTGCTATCAATCCGGCGTGGCTTTTTCTGATTTATTAATTGGATTAGCACAAAGTACAGTTTCCAATGTATTTAACGAAACGTTAGAGACAATGGAGCGGGTATTGTGCAATGAATTAATAAAGTTTGAGCTGTTTGTTGGTTGTATAGACGGAAAGCATATTTACAGTGACTCTCATAATTGATCACGATTTCATAAGACCCTAATATTTTAGTACACCAAAATAAAATAAAATTTTTTAGTTTTTCTTTTTAAATTTAACAGTTTATTAAATATTTATGTAACTAATTAAAAAAACAATTCATTTTCAACATCACAAATACCAATAATAAATTAACATAAAAATTATTAGGTGTGATCAATTATGAGAGTCACTGTATCTTCTAAAACCAACAGAGGACGAACACGCTTTCTTAAATAGAAAAGGGCGTCACAGTTTAAATGCAATAATTGTAAGTTTACTGAATTATACACTACTCCAAAAAATTAAAGGAACACAAATTTTTTTCAATTTTTTTAGTGTTTTTTGAAGAGCTGTAGCTTTGTAAAATACGGTCGTACAGAGATGAAAAGAAAAGCATTTTAAAGCTTCAAATCTCTAGTTTTAAGACTTTTGAGCGGACAATTTTTGTGGGATACCAACTAATTCATTTATTAAAAAAATTATATTTAAATAATAAAATTTGCACTTAAGCTTATTTACATAAATAAAAAATAAAAATAAAAATTTATAATATAAAATTCATCTCAGTTAGTTAACTAGAGCTAAAGCTCTATTATCACGGACAATCACAATAGATTCAGACTATTTTTATGAATGAAACTGTTTAAAACAGTTTCGGTCCTTATTAAGGCAAAGTGCAGTACCACACTTTTCGCATCTTAGGTAAGTGTATCCTTTACAATTGGGCAATTTACATTGAAGACGTTTATCTTGCTAAACAGGCCAGTGACCCACACAGTCAGTTCTGATTTCTTTGTGAGGAATAGGAGAGTTTGTTGCTTTTTTTCTCTTCTGCTCGAGTCTCTTACTTACATCTGATGGCCGTCCGAGTGTAGTTCTTCTTTGCTGATATTTACATAATATTTCGCCTAGTTGCAATCGAAAATCAGCCAAATTCAAGATTTCTTTTGGGTCAGCGTTGTGCTTTAATTGAATTCTTTTATAGATAATCCAAGAATTGACAACAGACATATCTAACAAATGAAAAAATATTCGCATATACCACTTTTTCGACCTTAATAGTACTTTATATCTACCGATGTAACTGTCGAGTAGATCTACACCACCCATGTATTTGTTATATTCTTTTATAACATTTGGACATTCAATTTCAATTCTTGATTTAGCTTTTTTATCATACCTCTCAGAGGACTGTATTGGATTGCGACCAACAAAATTTGAGATCAACGTCACCAAATGGTTGTCTTTCCACACTACAGTCGTTAGCTCAATGTTATCAACTTCGGCGGTGTATTCAACTGAAGTTCCTCTCTTATCCTTTTTCATCTCCTTCTCTGTGGGTAGCTTGCAGTTTGGAATCCGATTCCTTCGAATTGTGCCTAGGCATAGAATGCCTCCTTTTGAGAGTTCCACTACCA
Organism: Tipula helvola; assembly: GCA_963556165.1. Classification (NCBI taxonomy): domain Eukaryota; kingdom Metazoa; phylum Arthropoda; class Insecta; order Diptera; family Tipulidae; genus Tipula; species Tipula helvola. Next base: position 171,152,221 of record OY744483.1, on the reverse strand, counting down.
ATGGCACTGATGAATAGTAATTATCAAAGTATACCCTATAATTTAGATTTCTTGGTACATATCTGAGCATTCGCAACACTACATTGGCGCTGGCTCCCAAATCTTTTTCAGAAGGCAATCGTTTACGGGGATCATTTTCTTGTCCTGTATATATTTCAAAATTGTATGAAAAACCGGAGATTCCTGAAAGCACAAAAAGTTTAAATCCCCATTTATGGGGCTTATTCGGCAAATATTGTTTTATGGAGCTCTTGCATTTAGTCGAGCATAGCTGTTCATCAACAGATAGAGATGATTCCAAAGGCACTTTCCTAAAATTTTTCTGGAGCGATTCGATTACCGGCCGAATTTTGAAAAGTCTGTCAAAATCTGGATTATTCGGTAAAAGCATTTTTTCATTGTCATTGAAATGCAATAATGACTTGATCCTTTCGAAGTTGGGTAACGACATAGTTTCTTAAATTAACTGATTACCTGCAATTGGAGACCAGTAGCGGCGGTAATTCGGAATTTGTATCACCGACATCAATATGCAAATTCCTAAAAATTTTCTTAGTTCCAGCTCAGTTATGCATTTCGTATTATTTATATTCTTTTGGCAAATATACGAATTAGACTCGCTTATTATCAAATTTAATAAATCGTCGTCAAAAAAAAATTTGAAGCACGAATACGGTGTACATAGGTCAGGAAAATCATCAGGCAGTGATTCGTCACCTCGAAAAATTATCTCTTCTGGATCTTTAATAAAATCTCGGCATCGCCATAATATTTTATCTTTAGAAGCAGATACCGGTTTTGTTTGATCAATGGCTTCGATTTGGATGGTATCAACAAAATCAATTGGCATATTTGATATATCAAAAAGTTCCTCTCCCGTAGGCTGATCGATACAATTCTCCTCCTCCTCGTCTATTCTTTGAACTTTATACCTATAAGTCTGAATCTCACCATCTTCGTCTTCGTTTTGATTACCATCATTGTTGTTCTTATCTTCAAAAAATTCATCTTCGCTGTCTGTCCAACCCTCGATAATTTCTAAAATTTCAGCTTGAGTGAGAATTTTTCTAGAGTTCATTCCAGCAGGTTATTCTAAATTAATTCAAAAACAGTCAGTTACTAAAGCCAAAAATTGGTTTATTGCAAATATGCAATACGAAGTAAAAACGGTCGTCAAATAATTCAATCAACTTTATCTTAATATTGCATATATGCAAGTACTGCATATATGCATAAATCGTTCTTATCTGAAATTTCACTTCGTATTGCATATCTGCAATATACATGTTTGAATGTATTTCCTCCATAATTACAAATAAATAATGACATATTAACAATTTAAAGACGTATATCACATACTTATAAACAAAAATAATTCTTACTTTGTAATAATTGATAGAGTTTTTTGGCTAAAACACAATAAATTAAAACTCACGTACCTAGTCGATTATTTCACCTTAGACTGACATTTATAACTAACGTTTTGGCGCTTAAATTGACAATCAAATAAATATAATCCCAATGAACAAAATGAAAAGGATATTATAAAGAAACAGAAAACGAAATTGAATTATATGTAAACGTACCATTTAAATATTTTGTAGTATACTTTTTCATATATTGCATATATGCAATATGAAGAGACGAAGGGTTAAATAGAAAAGGGCGTCACAGTTTAAATGCAATAATTGTAAGTTTACTGAATTATACACTACTCCAAAAAATTAAAGGAACACAAATTTTTTTCAATTTTTTTAGTGTTTTTTGAAGAGCTGTAGCTTTGTAAAATACGGTCGTACAGAGATGAAAAGAAAAGCATTTTAAAGCTTCAAATCTCTAGTTTTAAGACTTTTGAGCGGACAATTTTTGTGGGATACCGTTATCACACAATCATAAGAAAGAGCGCGAAGAAAAAAATTCGATTTTTTTTTTTTGTATGGATCCATGGGCGCGGGAAATTTCTTTTAAGTTAAACCAATACATAGGTCGGTTAGCCTGTTAATTAGGCGTAATTTTAATTTCATTCTGGTCTCTCTATGTCAACTTTTTGCTGAGATATCTGACTTTGAATCAAAAAAGATCCATTTGCCTTTGATCATCGATATCTCAGCAACCAATGATTGCACAGTAAACTTTAGGGCAGGCTTAAAAACTTCAGTAAATTTCTTACAAGACCCTTTAATGATTAGTTGAGAACAAATTTTTTTTTCACCCTTAATACTGATTTGAAAAAAGTACAAAAAACGACTTTTTAGGTTGTCTTAGTAAATCTACCGTTACTTTACAAATATTGATGAAAAGACTAATGTTGCCAGGTTATTTTACAGTTTAATGTACTCCTAATAGTCCTGTATTATTTTCAAATTGATCCATCCAACCGTTTTTCCGGACAGATTGCTCAAAGTTTTATAAAACAATTAAAGGAACAAGTATTCATCAAAATAACAAAACGACTTTTTCCACATTTTTTATTAACCCTTTACGATCGTAAGATTTTTTTAGTAATACTCGCCTATAAGAGACGACAGAAAATTAAATAAAGTTCTGCAATATGACCAATTATTATGGAATTTGGCCATTTCTCATCCGATTTTAGTGAAATTTGGTATGCGTTATTGAAATGGGATTCTAAAACGATTCGTGGATGAAGTTATGGCGTCGCTCTGTTTTTAATGTTAAATAAAAACAAACGGCATTTTTGTTAATATATACTAATAATTTATTTATAACAATTGTATGTGTTTTTATGTAAATTTATAATGATTAGTTTATCCCGAATTACATAACATTGAAAATAAAATGAAAATCACTTTTCACCACTGATTTTTGATTATTATTAATCGCGATAAAACAAACACAAACAAAAAATAGATTTTCAACCAAACGAAATTAAATTAAGCACAATGGCGATGATGCGTCGCGCGATTGGTTGTATTTTTTTACACGAAAAAATATATGTATTTTCACTATGAAATATTGAGCGAGAGTAAAAAACGTTTTACATAAAGTTTTTTTTTTAGTTGACACCCATTGCTGCCAACGTAAAAAAGAATTGACGCCGAGTTTATGTAGATGAGATTGACGGTGGATGTGCGTGTAATGTTGGTATGAGTGAATGTTTCGCATATTATATGTTTGAATGATTTTGTTTATTGTGGCGATGAACGAGTAATTAATAATTGGATTGAATATGTGAGTGAGTCGCTACAAAGTTCTAGAAAATGGCCAACTAGGAAGGAACTTGGCCATTTCTTATCCGATATTGATGAAATTCAGCACGTGCCTTAGAAATGGGATTCTAAACTGATTTTTGGATAAAGTTCCAGAATTTGGCCATTTGTTATGGAACTTGGAAATTTTGTATCCTATTTTTATGAATTTCAGCATTCACGATGAAAATGAGATTCTTAAATTATTGATAAAATAAATCATTAAATACATGGAATAACCATTTTAGTTTTTCACTTTTAAAGCACATGTCGACTTTCTTTTATTCGTTTAAGGAATAGGCAAGCGCCTTCCAAATTAACCATATAAATTTAACCAAAAATTATTTTAGAATTTTATTTCTATAGTACATGCTGAATTTGTTTAAAATCGGATAAAAAATGGCCAAGTTCCATCCTAAAACGGCTTATTCCAGAATTTCATCTAAACATAATTTTAAAACCCAGTTTTCATTACTCATGATGAATTTCATCAAAATCTTATAAGGAATGGCCAAGTTCCTACCTAATTGTCCATATTCCAGAACTTTAGCTAAAATTCATTTTAGAATCCCATTTCCATCGCTCATACCAAATTTAACTAAAATCGGTTTACCAATAGCCAAGTTCCGTCCTAGTTGGCCATATTCCAGAACTTTATCCAAAAATCACTTTAGAATCCCATTTCCATCGTACATGCTGAATTACATCAAAATCGGATAAGAAATGGCCAAGTTCCTCCCTAGTTGGCCATTTTCCAGAATTTCATCCAAAAATCACTTTAGAATCCCATTTCCATCGTACATGCTGAATTACATCCAAATCGGATAAGAAATGGCCAAGTTCCTCCCTAGTTGGCCATTTTCCAGAACTTCATCCACGAATCGTTTTAGAATCCCATTTCAATAACGCATACAATTTCACTAAAATCGGATGAGAAATGGCCAAATTCCATAATAATTGGTCATATTGCAGAACTTTATTTAATTTTCTGTCGTCTCTTATAGGCGAGTATTACTAAAAAAATCTTACGATCGTAAAGGGTTAATAAAAAATGTGGAAAAAGTCGTTTTGTTATTTTGATGAATACTTGTTCCTTTAATTGTTTTATAAAACTTTGAGCAATCTGTCCGGAAAAACGGTTGGATGGATCAATTTGAAAATAATACAGGGCTATTAGGAGTACATTAAACTGTAAAATAACCTGGCAACATTAGTCTTTTCGTCAATATTTGTAAAGTAACGGAAGATTTACTAAGCCAACCTAAAAAGTCGTTTTTTGTACTTTTTTCAAATCAGTATTAAGGGTGAAAAAAAAATTTGTTCTCAACTAATCATTAAAGGGTCTTGTAAGAAATTTACTGAAGTTTTTAAGCCTGCCCTAAAGTTTACTGTGCAATCATTGGTTGCTGAGATATCGATGATCAAAGGCAAATGGATCTTTTATGATTCAAAGTCAGATATCTCAGCAAAAAGTTGACATAGAGAGACCAGAATGAAATTAAATTTACGCCTAATTAACAGGCTAACCGACCTATGCATTGGTTTAACTTAAAAAAAATTTCCCGCGCCCATGGATCCATACAAAAAAAAAAATCGAATTTTTTTCTTCGCGCTCTTTCTTATGATTGTGTGATAACGGTATCCCACAAAAATTTTCCGCTCAAAAGTCTTAAAACTAGAGATTGAAGCTTTAAAATGCTTTTCTTTTCATCTCTGTACGACCGTATTTTACAAAGCTACAGCTCTTCAAAAAACACTAAGGCCCGAATTTATAGTCGTAACTATTGCTATTGCTATAGCAACGATTTTCGAAAATCATTTTAAAATCATGTATAAAATTCGATATGAATTTTGAATTTACTTTCTTGTCTTGGATATATTGTAGCAACGTTTATAGTGATGGATTTTGATCACTATAACCATTGTTACATTACAAATAAATAGTGAGGTTTATAAATACGAAAACTGTTACTATAGCAGTAGTTATAGCTGATTTACATTCAATCTTTTCGTTCTTTTCCAAAAGATAAAAGATGTACGATAAAAATGCGTTTTAGTATGATTTCCTTGTATTAAAAACAGAAGGAATACTCAAAATTTATTTTTCAATACTATTTACTGCAACACTCAACTTTTTTTTGGTGAAAAAGGACGGAAAACCCTGAAAAAGATGAACTGGTTTGTCTTTTTTCGTAAAAGTTGCTCAAAAGATATAAAATCCAAGTAACATTTTGAAAGGAAAAAATGAAATTTTGAACATGCCCGTCCCATTTTTATATTTGGGTAAAATGTATTTGCCCTTTTCTTCGTGATTCTATTCTTTTGAAAAAGAACGAAAAGATTGAATGTAAAAGGGCCTTTATAGTTGTAGCAACGACTATAAATTCGGGCTTAAAAAAATTTGTGTTCCTTTAATTTTTTGGAGTAGTGTAGATTAGAATGTTTGAATGTTACTTATTTTTCAACTTTCTCTTTAATAGATTTGTGACGAAAATATGAAAATAATGGCGATCAACGCAAATTATGGAGGAATCAATTACGATTCATTTATTTGGGCGAATATAGCGAGGAAAGGCTGTTCATGGAGCGGTATATTCAGGACAATCCTAATTCTTTTCTCTTAGGTAAATTATAATTATAATACATCAACTCATTTGATTAATTGAATTTTTTTTTATAGGCGACTCGAGGTACCCTTTAGAACCTTGGCTCATGACACCTTATTGAGCACCAGCGGAAAACTCACCGGAGTCACATTTTAACAAAATTCACAGCAAAGCACGGTGCATTATAGAAAGATGCATTGGGGTTTCGAAAGGACGGTGGCGAATTTTAATGTCAGAAAGACAATGCCGGTACAAACAGCAAAAAGTGGTTCAGATGTGTAATGTTACTGCGCCTTTACATAACATTTGTCAACAATTCCAAATATCATATGGAGAGGATAATGTGGCATCCGACAACGGAATTACATCCACCTTTGAGCCTAATACATCATCTAGTTATAGACTTAGAAACTTAGCCTTAGGAATTAGAGATAGGATAAGAGATTCTTTAAGAAATTAAAAATAAATAAATTCGTGTTTTATTAGTCATTTAATTAAACATGTAATTGTCAATATAATACTTATGTACAACATTAAGGTAATTCACTCAATTCATTTAAATTGCTGTTTAATTAATTACATAGGAATTCAAAATCAAATTAAACAGTAATTTCTATTAAGTACTGATAGTTATTTAAAAAATTAAAAATAGGAACTCTCATGATCTCTGGCTCTTTGTTCAAAAATACTCTGTCGCCGTAGGCTGTTGCTTTCTTTGAGAATATTAATTTGTTGCCTTTTCAAATCGATAAGGATATTATTTTGATCTTCAATTCGAGTTAGGAACTCCTCAATCCTATTAAAAGTGCCTAACAACTTTTGATTTACAACTAATGTAATAATTCCAGTTTGTTTGGCTCTCTAGATCTAGGCAAAGAAGGATTATTGCAAAAATTATATCTAGATGTAACTCATCCGCACCTAGATATATTTCTTCATTGGCGGCATCTGCATCTTCACCAGTAGAAACAATAGGCTGTAAATTAGATGCCCTGTCCATGTTGGCCCCGAATCGGTTTCCATTCATTCCATTGACCGTAGCTTCTAAGCCATTTGCCCTGGAAATCATTTCATCGTCAACTGAAATGTCTCTTAATTGGCATGGTCCACCACCAGTCCCTTTAATTTCTTTCTTATTGTAAGATAATTTTCTTTTGATCGCCTACTTATGGTCTTGCCATACCTGTTAGTGGTTACATGAAATTACAAATTTAAATTAGGCCGAAAATAATAAATAGATATATATTGTAATGTTAAATACCTTTTTCCACTCCAACTCCGATTTATTTGGTGGGCCATTCGAATTTAATCGACATTTCAGACGCGACCACAACAAAATTTTTTTTGACGTCTCTGACTAGTATTTAATAATTCCTTTGCTAGGTCGGGATGTTCGGTCATAAAATCTAGCAGAATTTTTTTTTTTTGGACAGGGTTTGTAACTATTTTACTGCTCCTACAAATAAAAAGTATTTAGAGTATTAACATTAATTGTGTAAGCGGTGTTCATCATGAACCAGTTTTTGTAAAACCAGACAAATTCCGTCAAAATTCTACCGGTACCGGATTCGACAGATGCTTGATTTTATAATTATAATGGATAGAAGACAGACACTGTCTATAATTATTGTATAAAATGAACAAATAAAAATATTAATTAATCTTATTGCAATTTAATTTAAATTGAGCGCAGCAGCATTTCGCTTACATGCAACATATTATATTTATACATGCAACATCTAGTACTAAAATATAAAAATGGTTATTTCTACTAAACTAATTTTAAGCCAAGACACAATTGCGTTCCACCATTTTTGGTTCATTTATAATCGATAGATGGCGAGTAAATATTCCAAAAAACAAAATCAATAAATTAATTTTATTTTGTAGAGATGTACAAAATGTTGGCGTAGACTTTTGTACGTAATGAAAAGTTTTTTCCTGCGTTCCATTCTACGTTTAACATAAAGAAAAATGCCTGAATTTATAGTCGTTACTACAACTATAACTCATGTTATAGTAACAGATTTCAGTAAATATAAACTCACTGTAACACTTTTTGTAGAATATAAAACTTTTATAGTGATCAAATCCATCACTATTCTATAGACATTGCGACAAAATATCGAAAACCACAAAATAAATTCAAAATTCATATGGAATTTTTGACACGATTTTGATTGAAATGATTTTCGAAAATTGTTGCTATAATATTAGCATTAATAAGTATTAAGTTTGAACCTTGGCTAAGAGAATAGTAAAGACAATGTTTAGCAGATGTCACAATAGTTGTGAAAGGGAATAAAATAATGAAATCTAATACAGGTTAACGGTTTTATTTATATTACATTCATTCGTTATTTACACGTTGATGACTCAAATTTATTCCAGATTTTAAAAATTTTGCTGAACCATAATGTCGAGCGCAGCGCTGCATGTTGCATCTGGCGTTGACTTGTATGATATGTACAGTTAAATCAATATGTTGCGAGAATCTGAGATAATTTAAAAAATTTCGAAATTTTTAAACCGATTATTCCTTATCTTAGCATTTTTTCCAATTAAATCTAAAGTTCTTTCAAAAATGTTTGAGATTTTTTGATATTTTCTTGTAAACATTGTTTGTATTATTCCAAAGAGCAAAACCAGATTATGTTTAACATTATTCATAAATTCCCGTCGCCCGCCAAATTTAAAACCAATTAAAAATCACATTATTTCGGGTAGCAGAAGGGTTCCGAATCCGGTTAAGACCACCGTTTAAGAAAGTTCTTTTAAAACAAATAACTAATTCCCATTTAATGAAAAATGAGAATGAAGATTTGTATTTCTTGGTTGTTACCTATAGCAAAAAGAAATTGCATATAATTTCGGCCACAAATTTTGGGCCCAAAATTTAAAATCTGCAAATTTGGATGGAAATGGTTTTCTTGTTCACAAAAATACAAGATATGTACCTTAACTAAATAATGCAATAAGTCAAAATAGTTTTTCGAAATAAACTCTATTAACGGTGAAATAATAATATTTGATTTACTTCGGTCTAAAAAGACCAAAGTATTGAAATCCTGTCAAAAATGACGAAAAATTTGGTTGGTCCAAAACCAATTTTCTCGACATTTTGAAAGTCCCTGAGTTTGAAAATGCAAAAAAAAAAAAAATGTCCGTCCGTCTGTCTGAATGTCTGGATGTCTGGACCCATGGTATCTCGAGAACGGCTTGTCCGATTTTGAATTTTTTTCGCCAATCTGTTTCTATGGTCAAGGCGGAGATTTGAAAAGCTTTTGGAGACTCTACGTCAAGAGGTTGGGGTACCTGCCATACGAATTGACCCAAAATACCTGCTTTTATAAATATTTACGATTTTTTTATGTTTGCTGGTTTGATTATTATTGAATTGGGAATTGATTTGAAGGTTGAGTTAGGGCTAAATTTGAGGGTTGAGTTGAAGTTGAGTTAGAGTTGAGTTGGGGTTGCATTAGGATGTAGTGACTAGTTAACAAATTTTTTATATGATGGAACTTGCGCTTGCCTATTTAACAACCGATTATTATGAAATTTGACATGTGTGTCGGAAATGGGAATCTACAATGATTTTTGGATAAAGTTCTGGAATATGGCCAAGTATGATGGAAGTTGCCTATTTTTCAACCGATTAAGATGAAATTCGATACGTGCGTTGGAAATATGAATATGTGATTCTAAAATGATTTTTGGATGAAGTTTAGGAATATGGCCAAGTATGATGGAACTTGAATATTTCTCATCACATGTGCGTTGAAAATGGGATTCTAAAATTGTTTTGGATGAAGTTCTGGAATATGGCCAAGTATAATAGAACTTGTCCATTTCTCAACCGATTATGATGAAATTCGACAAGTGCGTTGAAAATGGGATTCTAAAATGTTGTTTGGATGAAGATTATCTGGAATATGGCCAAGTAGGTGGCACTTGCCCATTTCTCAACCGATTAATTTGAAATTTGACATGTGTGTTGGAAATGTGATTCTGAAACGAGTTTTGGATGAAGTTCTGGAGAATGGCCAAGTATGATAGAACTTGGCTATTTCTCAACCGATTATGATGAAATTCAACATGTGTGTCAGAAATGGGATTCTGAAACGAATTTTGGATGAAGTTCTGGAATATGGCCAAGTATGATGAAACTTGCCCATTTCTCAACCGATTTTGATGAAATTCGATATGTGTATTGGAAATGGGATTCTAAAATGAGTTTTGGATGAAATTCTGGAGTAGGATGGAACTTGGCTATTCACGAGTGTGAAGTTTGTCCTAAATTTGTCCTAACTTTTTTCACTTGAAAATGTATTGGTTAAATAAACAAAATCTCCCTCCTTAATCTCCCCAAAATCCTTTTTTTCAAATTTGAGATTTTTGGTATTACCTGAATAAACAACATTTAAAAACAACATTTATTTGATAAGATGAAGATTTCTCTACGGTTCGTGCGAGTTTTGAAAATTTTCTATGATGCTGTCTCGAGTTATGGTCTTTAAAAATAATCCTTCAGGGAGATTCGCGAGCACTTATCGCATATCGTTGGATTCGCTGAAGTTGAGACGGCTTGTGAGAGTTTTGATAATTTTCTATGACGCTGTCTCGAGTTATGCTCTTTACAAGTAATCCTTATGGGAGATTCGCAAGCACTTATCGCGCAGCGACCTGCCGCGTACCCGTGAGTGTTACCGAAGCCGTTAGCCTCTACAATACTAATAGGGGTTGGCCACGTGTCACTAATACGTATCATTAATAAATTCTATATAATCCGCTCCTACGTGCGGCACGCAGTGCGACATGTTTGCTTATCCCGGCTCCTACGGCCCCCGAAGTTTATTTCTAAGGCCCCTCGGAGAGGCCCGTGAGAGTTACCGAAGCTGTTAGCCTCTACAATTCTAAGTTAAATTATTCGATGTCATTTTTCTTCAATTAATTTTCTTCAGAATAGAGAAAAAATGTAAGGGAAATTGTTATGCAAGATTTTGTATTGAAATATTTTGTAATTGCAACATTTTGCATTTGCAATATTTTGTAATGCTAGATTACATACCCAATCCAGTTTTTCTATGCCTTTATTTTAAGTCCATTTTCACATGAGCAGGCATTTCGAAATGGGCGTCGAATTCGGAGATTAAGTACTGTTTACAACATTCTTAATAATTTCAGAAACTTCCTTTCTGTTCCCGGATTTATTAGTGAAAGCCAATAAACAAACGTTTATTATATTTTGCAAACAACTACTACTTAGTACTTCTTAGTTTCGGCTCCCACATTTTTTAATCGCTTGCCTCAACTATTACGCGCGCAGTTAAATAATAGAAAAATTATGAATTTAATTATAGATTGGTTGTTTGAAAATAAGTACATTGGCTTTATGTTTATAAAATAAACATAATATATTTTTTGTGGTTTTTGATAGTTTATATTTTATTTAAATTTAATATTATTGTCAAGTTTATTCACCACTGCCTCGCAAAGAATAACCTACCTTATATTTTTGTAATATTATTTTAATTAATTCATAAATTTGTATTTTTAAGGTTGTGAGAAATTAATAAATTAGTTTAAAATTAACTGTCACCCAAAAATTACACCACTTTTCCGTTATTGCTGGCATTTGAAAAGAGAGGTAGGATGGACTATTTGCCGTTAGACAAGAGAAGAACTCTATATCAGAACAAATATGATAAATAAAATTATTTATATCTCAGCAATGCTTCGACAGATTTAATTACCCTGTTTAGACGAGAAAACTTCAACGAATCCAACACTATGCAACGAGGGCTCGCGAATCTTCCATACAGATAACATCTAAAGACCATAACTCGAGACAGCATCATAGAAAATTTTCGAAATTCTCACGAACCGTAGAGAAAACTTCAACAAACCCAACGCTAAGCAACAAGTGCTCGCGAATCACCTATAAGGATCGAAAGATCATAACTCGATAACGCATCACGGGATTTTTTCGAAACTCTGATTTTACGGTATAGAAAACTTTATTAAATCTATCGCTATGCCATAAGTGCTCACCATTCCTCGATAATGATATCTTCCAAATATCTTACCCCAGAACGCGTCATGAAATTTTTTCGAATCGCTCACAAACGGTAGAAAGAACGTTAACGAAGCCAACAGTATGCGAAACAAGGGCTTATGAAACGCCTATAAGGACTACTTCTAATGACCATGTCTCGATAAAGCGGAATTCTCACGAAATGCTTTTGTATCGATATTACTAACAATTTGTTGATAGTGTGTTCTTGTATTTACATGTTATATAGATAACCAGATTCTGTTTTTCCTCTTATCTAATAAAATATTTTTTATTGTTTGACGTTGAAAAATTACAAATTGTTTTTTTAAATGTTGTTTATTCAGGTAATATCAAAAATCTCAAAATTTGAAAAAAAAAATTCATAATAACGAGAGATTCAATGTATTTAACCAATACATTCTCAGACGTAAAAAAATAGGACAATTTTAGGGCAAACTTCCCGCCTGTCGACAAATACGTGAAGTTTGTCCTAAATTTGTCCTAAATTTTGTTGTTGTAATTTTAGGACAAAGTTAGGACAAACTTCACGCGAATGGCTATTCCTTAATGGGGTATCATCAAATTTGAGATAAGTGTTGGGAATGGAATTCTAAAATAATTTTTTGATAAAGCTCTGGAATATGGCCAAGTAGGATGGAACTTAGTTATTCCTTACCCGATTATGATGAAATTTGACATGTGCGTTGTAAATGGGATTCTAAAATGATTTTTGGTTATAGTTCTAGAATATGGTCAGTTACACGGTTAGAAATATCAGTATAATTTTGTATACTACTTTCGGTATAAAGTTCTAAAATACGATTTTTCGTGTTATATTGGATGCCTGTACCCCTGCTACTAAAGCTTTTGACCTGTTTGGCTGTTGTTATGTGTATAAGTAAATATATGTTAGTTAAAATAGAAATCAGTACTGTCAAAACTGTCACACCAACTTTATGACACAGGTGGCAGGTGAATGCAATCCTCATTGACCACTTTGACTTTCGAGTCAGTCAGTTGTACATATTTTTTATAACTTTTCTGAAATTTTTTTATATTTTTTTTAAACTGAAATGGCGAAATGCTACAACCGCGGGACATACTTGAATCCAAGGATCGATGTTGCCAAACCGAATAAAATAAGGAGTGTATAGAAACAACCCTTGGGGAAAAATAAAAGGCATGAAGCTTTTCTGGATGATATAGTGCATTGTGAATGTAATGTCTCGTTTATGTAATTGTCTCAAATATAGTATAACATTAGTTTGTTTGGTTATGTAAATCACCTGTCGCTGCCCGCTCTGTTGTAATGGAGCTCATGGTCAAAATAGAGAGGACACGCTTATACAAATTTATAAGATTAAATAAATAAATGAAATGAATAAATGACTAATAGCTCAGCCATTATATAAAAAAATAAATAAAAAAAAAAAAAAAAAAAGACCGAAGTTCTGATCACCTTGTGAGGTTTCAGCCCTTTATATTTTCACTTTCAGTTTCACTACAGAAACTTACCTACAGCGTGATTTACAATTCTAGTTTCACGAAGTAAAACATTTCGGTCAGGAGCTTAACTCAAGAAATAGAAAATAAAACTGCAGTCCAACTTTTTACAATAATTCCCAAATATTTTAGCAAAAACCTTCTGAACCTTGGTCGTGCATACTCGCGCCATAACAATTTATACAGGTCAGCCATTGAGGAAAGCCAGATTTGAACATGGTGAACGGATTATTAATTATGCAGTACTTACTCACATAAAGGTTTCGCCATAAATTAATCGATTTCGGTCGAAACCACCCACACTTCAAACCCGAAAATGATGAAACAGAATATGTATTTCAAAACAAGAAATTTTAAAAAATCATCATGTACAAAATCTGCGTCAAAATCGATATTTCGAGATTTTGAACGATCGACAAACATGCCGTCGGCAGGCCTATGTGTATACTTTAATTATACCAACCCGCTAAAAAAGTTATTGGACCTAGTTAATCTTAGAATATTAGAAAATTTGGAAAGTTTCATCTTAACAAAATTTCTAAGAAAATCGATATCTCGAGGTTTTCACCGATCTACATGTCACTATGATATTTTGGTAGGCGTATGTGTTAATCTTAGATCAGGTCAAAATTTATCCGAAATATTCATTTTCGGCTATATGCAAATAGGCCTATAACATCATGTCGAGTCGAAATCATAATAGACATTTACAGGCACTCAAAGTTCCGAAGTGCCATTAATTAAAGCCATTAAAGTTTTCAGGCGTATTTTTTTATGAAGATCCATGAATCAATTCCGGAATTGATTTTTTATTATTGTAAATAATCTCTGATTAAAAATTAAAAATCAATTTTACAAAATACAAAATTTTATTTTTTTATTTCGTTTAAAATATTAGATTATTTTTAATTAATGCTGATATTTATGAACGTTTCAAAAAAAATTATAATTTGTTGTTATAAATCCTATAAATTCAGTAAACTCTACAAATGAAGTCTAAAAATCAAATAAGTTTCTTAAATTCTATAAATCTTATAAATTCTGTATATTTTATAAATTTTATAAATCCAAAAGATTTTATAAATTTTATAAATTCTATAAATTTTATGAATAATAAAATTCATCAAGTGTGTCTGTTTTATAAATTCTACAAACTCAAGTTTTACTTTTTTATAAATACTACAATTTCGATAAATCCATAAACTTTAACAATTCTATAAATCCAATAATATAAATATAATAAATTACTTATAGACCTCTAAATTTTATAAGTTCTATAAATTCTATCAATGACGTTTTAAACTTCACACGTTAAAAAAGAACAACAATAAAATATTTTATCCAATTTTGATTTATAATAGCCCGATAACTAGACTGATTTCAAATAAAGAAAATGTAAAATAACCCATTGTTATTGTATAACCCACGCTGCTAGGGGCAACGTGAGTTATATTTTGTATAACAAAATATTGAGTAGTAATTGGAAGATTATTCGTATAGATTTCGTAATTAACGTCAAAGAAATACGTCACATAAATTTAAAGAACGGTCACTTTGATAAAATGTATTTCAAAATTCATTGCTACAGTGTGAAAACACAAAATTGAACTATTTCTTATTAATTTACGATTATTTACATTTATTCCAACAAAATTGGATAAAACGTTTTATGGTACTAGTGAGCAAAACGAGATATTATCCACTCGGGATAATATCTGACAAACTTATCCCTCATGGATAATATCTCATTTTGCTCACTAGTACCATAAATAACTATTACTCTCTGATTCAGTCACCAAAAAATGGTTATAAGAGACAGATGGCAACAAAAATCATCGATTACTTTTTTTTATTAGCGTCGCGTCGTTCATAAAATGCAAACTACGATAAATCAGGCGATTAATCATCTATTCTCGTTCATACAATCGGGCCTAAGTGCTTTAAATTCTACAAAGCCCATAAATTCTTTGTTCTTATAAATTCTTGTAAATTCGATTAATAAATTTTAAAAATCCAATAAATTTTCTAAATTCTACAAAATCTATAAATATTATAAATTCTAATATTTTTAAAAGTTCTACAGATTCAATAAATTTTATGAATTTTGTAAATTCCATCAATTCTATAAATTATATAAACACTGCAAATGCTATAAATTTTATATATTCTATGCGTTTTATAAATTAAAGATATGAGTGGATGAAGGTGATACATAACATTTTCATAATTTTACAAAAACGAGCTCTAAAGTGTGCACGATTCGTTTTAAATTTCTCTAGTTTTGCGGTTTCTTCATCCGCTTTAAATTTCTCTAATTTTGCGAAGATTTATTGGAACAGAATGCATATGCGGACGTAACAACTTATACCACCTTCATCCACTCATGTCTTCAATTATAATTTCTATAAATTCTACAAACCCAAACTTTACTTTTTCTAAAAATTCCATAATTTCTACGAGCATAAATTCTATAAATTTTATAAACTCTGAATTCTACAAATTTCATAAATTCAAAAATTTCGATAAATCCTCTGAGCTTAAGTAATTCTATATACTCAATAATTTCTATACATTTTATAAATTTATTAACTTCTACGAATAATTCTATAAATTCTATGAATATTAAGTATTTTTTAAATTCCGTTAATTCTATAAATTACAATAATCTCCACAAATTCTATAAATTTTATAAATTCTTTAAAGTTTATAGATTCAAGTTCGGTTCTAAAAATTCTTAAAACTCAAATTTAGCTTATTTTAATAATTCTATAATTTAAATAAATTCGATTAATTCTTCAAATTTTAGTATTTCTAAAAATTCTTTAATTTTTATAAATTTAACAAATTCAATAAATCCTTTGAATTCTATGAAATTAATAAATTCTATAAAGCCTAAAAGTTCAGTAGATTGGGTTAGTTGGAGTGGCACAGAATGTATCCCCTTCATCCTTACTGGAACCATTTAGAACTATTTATGGAGCGTACAACATCGAGACTTTACTGTTTTAAAAATCTGACAGACCCATGGATGCGCTATCATCAGTATCGCCAATATCGCACAAACCTCCAATTATCAGGTTCGATTCTATATCGAAAATTTCACCGTCTGGAACATAGTCTTCACCTTTATCGCTAAAATCAGCTAGGCCGCTTTTATTTTCGTTACATATTTCTTGCTCAATCTTCCTCTCGTAAAATAACAGTTTCCAAAATAACAGTTTCCATATACAAAATAAAAACTTGTTGTATATAAAATATATACACCTATACCTCGATTTACGACGTTTCGATTTGCGACGTTTCGAATTGCGACGGTACATTTGTTACTACTAAATTTCAGTTTTGCGTCGCTTAAATTATTTGTTGCATCGTTACTTAAATGTTTTCTCTCTGAAAATGCGTAAAGGTTATTTAATTATGTTGCAATTTTATTTACAAGACGCATTTTTATGGAACGAATTACCGTCGCAAAGTGAGGTATGGGTGTAAAACAAAAAGGTCTGGCCAGACCTATTCGTGTACAAGAGGTATAGAAAACGAAAAAAACGTTTTTTTAACCCCCACGCAATATAAAAATCAAAAATTTTCCTGTAAATTATTGAAAACATGTTGATTGAGGAATTCGTGGATTTTCAAATTAGTGTGGACACTGTATCTATGAAAATAACTAAATCAAAACCCCCAAAAGGTCTGGCCAGACCTATTAATGGACAGAAGGATTTTAAGAAATACCTAAATTTTTTTTTATTTTTTATTTTTTGTTATGTACCGCAATAAAAGTAGGATAAACAATATGTTGTTTGGAGTTCCTAATGAATGGAAATTTTCCAATATTATTTTGTATTTAAATTTGTATATTTTTCATTTTTTTATAATAAGATTCATTACAAATTGTTATTGATATTATTGTTATTAATTGTTGTAGTGAGACCTTGTGTAGCCCTCCCGGGGCGCAGTGGTTAAGCTGCTGCGTTTGGATTGGGAGGCACCGGGTTCGAGTCCCAATCGGGGAGGGATGCAAAAGGGATTTTTCATCATCTGATTACGATCGGTGATGACGATGAACACATATATGACCCCCTGTTGAAACACATACTCTTCACATGTGATGCTATCATCCTAGAGAAAATACACATACAACCCAGTGGCCTAATGCCGACCCACTGGATATACATCAGGTAGCGGCATTAATCAGGGACATAATAAGACCTACATATATTACAGTTAAGAAGAAAAGTGAGACCTTGTATGAAAAGCTAGCGACTGTTAAGGGTTACATATGGATACGGACCTTTTTGTGTCTATGCCTGGTCCTGGCGGACCGCCACTCAAACCTAACCTAAGGGTTAGATAAGTTAAAATAATTTTTTAGTTTTAATTTCAATATTGTTGTTCCAAGAAAAACTATGTATGTATAACTGATAAAATTTTACTCAGAATTGTTTGCGCATTGAAATAACGATTCTTAAAAATTAAGATAACAAATATTAAATTAATTAAATTTAAAATTATTCTTAAATATTTCAATATGCCCTACTAATAAGGATTTTTATTCCGTTTCTGTAGCATCCAAAAATTTCTAAAATATATTTGCTATAATTTTAAAGAGGTTTAAATTACGTTGCACTGAAAATTTGGCTTGCACAAACAATTTTGAATAGAATATTATAATTTAAGTAAACAAGAATTATTTTGGCTTACCAATTTCTATCCGTAAGGTTTCTTATATTGAATCCATCTTTGTAAGATTGCTTCCGTTGAATCAGCATTTCCGATTTCTTGTAGCCTATAGTTAGATGTAGCTGCATAATGCAGTTCGATTTCGGCCCAAGTATAGTTGTTTTTGGCAATCTCACTTACGTGTTCTTCAATGTCAGTTTCAATTCGAACGTTATTATTTCTTTTTCTTTGATGTGACTTCTGTATTGACTGACAAGGAGCGCTTTTGCATTAAACCCGCGTTCTGCAATAACCTTATTTGGTTAAAATAGCAGTAAATTTTTCCTAAAGGTTTTTTCCCCGGCTCTTTGTAGTAATACAATTCCTAAAAATTAAAATAATTTAAGAGCTGCAGAAATTAAAATTTAAATTTTAGTTTTGAGAATTATCATATTTTCATTTGGAAAAGTTTGATTATGTTAGAAGCAATGTTTTGAGCTACTCCAACTGTCATTATAATTTTGTTGCTAATTAAATATTTTGCAATTTGGTTTATCAGTAAACTTCGTAAGGTATCGTTTAATTTATTATTGGTATTATAATATTTTTTGATTTGTATTCCAGTGTGATTGTTCACACTTATTAGTGCTGTTTGATGCAAAGGAAGGTTGCTTCGACGTTTCTTCTATATATTCGAAATATGTGACTTCATGTGATAAATCTGCTTCAAATTGTCGTTGCCCTCTAGTTAAATTTTCTTTAAAAAATCTATCTTAAAATTACTTTTCATTAACTTCAGTGCCTCTATGTCGACAAAATTATCTGTAACTATTGAAATGTATCTTGGTTTATTACAAGAAACTAGAGGTAAAAAGCATAAAATTTTTCCTTACCAATACATAGGTCTCAAACAGCACTTCCAAATTTCACGATTTTAGGAGGTTATACGTTTCTTTTTTTGTCTCGTAAGAAAACTTAAAATTCTGTATATTAACTACAGGGAAATTTACATCAAGCTATATGGCTGGTTTGCATTATGATTTATATTAATATATTTATTATTAGCTGATGAAGCTTTTTCAGTAAGTTCTTGATCATCCGTTTTTAATGAGTTCAAGTGAAGAATATTTTCATTTTCAACATTAAAGACAGCAAAATTTTCAGCCATTTTAAATTAACATGTGGATGGTGCCATAAGGTAACTGGAAAATTTCAATTGTGCTTTTTTAGCCAAAGTAAAGCACATGTTTTCCTCGAATTTGTTGTTTTTGCGATTCTCTATGCTTGCCTTCAAAGCCAAAACACCAATTGCCTCTAGGAGGACAAGAACATTCAATTATTTTGGAATAATGCAACAGAAGATGATGTTTTGGCTTCAAACTGTCGTTAAAAAATACTTTTTTGCGTGATGTTCTTTTATATTCCGATTAAGTAATGTACATTTTTCCTTATTAAACCTTTTTGAAAGCAAAATATCTATTATTTGAATCAGGTTAATCACAAAACTCTAAACTTCGTCATTTTCAGGAATCAATTCTCCTATGATAAGCGGAAATTAGTGCACAAAACACTTCATCTCCCTTGCAGACATTTTTAGTTTCATGTTTTTTAGATCAGTTACTAAAATTTTTCAAGATATATTTCCTATACCAATAGAGCCGTAATGGAAATATTGTTTTCTGTCATTTAGAGTATCTAAGGAAACTATTTTAACCGTTTCTGTATAAAATTTGATTACATGACACAAATCGTAGTGGCATATTCCCTCGAAAACATCGAGCATAAGATCAACAAAATAATTTTCAAGAACGTGAAATGTTTTAATACTGCGTTAAATATGGAATTTTTATTAATTCCTGTTTCATTAGGAAGTCGTTCTGAAACATCAACTTCATAGTTTTGAATGTTTCGTTCGCTGATTTTATTATTTTCACAAAGTCACCGAGTTTCGGATTTATGACACTTACAAAACCTACAGAAAAAATTGCTAGAGAAGCATTTATTAAAATCGCAAATATCATTCGCCCCTATGTTGCTACTATTAGACCTAAAATGAAATGTATACGATATTCGATGCCGGATAAATTTACAACTAAACCTTCTTCTAAAACTTTTATTTGGTTTATTAAATCTTTTAAACAAGAATCTTTCCCAAATTCTTTTAAATATTGAGACTTTATAAACCCAGAAAAAAAAACATTTTCTGTTTTTGAAATATTATTAAAGAATGGGAATGATAAATAAATACCTGTGATGGATTTCGAATGAGAGCCTAAATGATTATTAATTTCAAACCCGTCAAAATATAGAAAATATGGTAAACTTAGAACAACGAGTAGATGTTTTGTTTTTGTTTTCCATAAGCTGCCATCATTGAAACTTGAAATATATGGATCATTTCGTGATGTTTGATCATCTGGAATATTTGATTTTAAGTTGCCAATTTTTTCTATTATTGATTTCATTTGAAAATTTAGTGATAAAAATACTGCCTTAGTTGATGTTTCTTCAAAAACAGATTCACCATTTCTATTAATAATGCCAATTTCGTCGTTAATATTTATTTGATATAGCGGTATTAATAAATTTTTCTCGTTCAACCATTTATTTAGCTTATAATCCGAATTATAAGTTATAAACACGTTTTTAAGTATATTGAATGCATACGACAACGTAAAGTGAAGTTCAGGGCTAACATCATAATGGTTTAAAATATTTTCTAAGTGATTTGCAATAGGCTCAGTAATAAATTGTTCTACATACTGTTGAATTTGCTGTATATTTTTCCTATTAAAATTATTATTATTATTGTGTAATTGAAGACAAAACTTTATAGAATTTGAATGCAAACTATTATTAACTTCTGCCAGGTCTAAACTACGAACTGCGCTTAAATCATTTGATTTACCATTGAAAAAATTTTCGTTTGAAACTTGAAAAATAGAACTATTCGGATTAAACTTGCTAATAATATTAGCTTCAATATTTCTATCCTTACTCAAATTTAACTCTAATTTTTTTTCCTGTTTTTTAATGTGTTTTCTAAAATTTTTTGAGCACCCAAAATATTGAAAGCACGAGTCTTCACGACATTGATATTCACTGAATTCGTCCAGTGAATGGTAAATTTTCAAATGACCTACTAAACAAGTACTTGCACTTAAAACAAGTTTACTTACAAATTGGAAAATAATCTGCATTCAGATATGTTTATTAAAATTTATTAATTTAATACAACAATAAAACTTAAAGCAACTTTATGAAACATTAATATATGTATAAACGATTTTATAGTCTGAAAGATTTTTTTCATTAGAAATGATAAACATTAAGTAATTAGGAAAAATATATTTTTTAGAAGGTCAATAAACAATAATAACCTTCAATTTATGTTTTCACTTACAATAAATTATTGTTTATTTAATATTATGTATTATTAGAAAGCCTTACTGCGAAATTACTTTTTAAATAAATTTTCATCGTGCGCACAACTTGACTTAATCTGACTTCATTGTTCTATTTTATGATTCGAAAAAGGTCACTGTTATACTCATTTTTTTGTTTTCTTTGTTTTGTAAATAAAGAAATTACATCAACTCAACAAAATCTTTTTAAACGTACAACGTAAAATCATTGGTTTGAAGAAATTCTATACCGTAAGTAGTAAATTTGATAATCAACTATAAATTAGAAAAAACATTTCTTTTAATCCCTGTAAATTTAATAGAAATTTATGGATATTGAAACTCATTTTAATGAAACAACTCAACAGAAATTTGTTTCACTTTGATAATTTTTTCTTTATTTGAATAAAAATGATAGTAGATTTACTTCGATAGTCCATTAATTTTACAAATTTTCTTAAACGAAATGTTGATGTCATTGAATCGACCGAAATATTTGAGTATTTCATTAAAAGTTTAAATTTTTACTGTATTTAATAAACTTTTAATTAATTTGACAAATTCTTTTATTTATTTTAAGAAATTTAGTGTAATTAATAAATTTATTTTGTTGGAATTTTACTAAAAAATTTCTTTGAAATTTACTGATTTATTTTTTTGAGTGGCTAAAACTTGTAAGTTTTAAAACACGAAGAACAGCTTTTGATTCAGCCATAGGAAAAAAACAAAACACATTGAAAGATTTCCGCTTAATTTAGTTATAAATAATTCATCAACAACAATCCTATTTGCAAAATAACTTAGTTCAGTGCATTGTCAACATCATGAAGATGCGGTACATGCGGTCACCAGTACCGCGTTTTAAGGGCAATACGATAAATAAAGCAAAGTTGATGCATCGAGGGACAATTACAGAATCGATATAATTTAGCAATCATAATTATTCGAGGACGAAGGCGGTTACGAAGAGCAAATAGGCTTTAAAATTGTATCAATTTTGATGTAGCGATTATTAAACGAAACATCGGAAGCTGTATCAATTGTTTGAAAATTTCTCAACTTATAAATTTCCAACATTTTTAAACATTTTACACAGTTTAAAATGTTTAAAAACGTTGGAAATTTATAAGTTGGGAAATTTTCAAAATTTAGTCATCGAATAAAAAAATGGAGGTGTGGCCAACACACGACTTTCTTTTACGAACAGCGAATTTTAAGAAACTTTTATAATGCAAATTTCTTGCAAACTTTATTAAGATTGTTTTTATTTTTTCATGTTTTCTGTAAATTGTATATTTTTGAAATATTTGTAAAATAAATTTTAGAAGAAGAGGAGAAATTGTTAAGAGTTTGCAATTCAGTTTCGATCTGCGAACATGTGAAAAATAAATCATCTTTCAGTACATCTCATCAGGCTATAGCGACTGAACTGATAATTTTTATTACACTGATTTTTCCTATATATATAGGAATCAACGTGCACTTGTAGTATTAGCGAATTTTACATTCCCCTTTTTAAACTTTTTAACAATTTCAATGTTATTGTATTTAACGCATACATGCGGTTACTATGTTCAAACTTTTAAATTATTTTGGTATATTCCAAATTGATACATATTTATAAGAAGAGGAGAAATTGTAAACTCTAACAATTTCTCCTCTTCTTATAAATATTTATCAATTTGGAATATACCAAAATAATTTAAAAGTTTGAACATAAATTTTCTGTTTCACGGAATCTGGGACCTGGAAGCCCAATATTATGTAAGAGATTAATGAAGATATATCTGTTTTGAGGTCCCTTGAGTCCGAAAAAGTGGGTTTCGAAATGATGTCTGTCAGTCTGTCCGTTTGTCTGCTCGTCTATCAGTCTGTATCTTCTCTATACCCCAGACGGCTTAACCAGTCGAACAAAAACTTTACATTTAAGCTTTACTTATGTAAAAGAAAGTAACAAAAAATAATAAATTTGTAAGAAGTTTGGGTAATCGGTTTCTCAAAATTCCCTCTTCGTAGAAGAAATGTGTTGGCCACACATCAATTTTATTTTTTTTATAAAATTTTTAAATTTTTTTTTTAAATTTTTAAATTTTTTTTATTTTAATTTTTAATTTTTTTATTTGTATTTTTTTTTATTTTTATTTTTTGGAAACATTTTGTATTAGAAGTTTTTTGTAAACCTTATACTTTTTAAGATATTTGCAAAACAAATTTTCTGGCCCAAGGGAGTGGCCACTTCCGGTTGCCCGATTTGAAGTAAAATTCACTGGGACCTCCCAATTTTTCAAAAAAGCTTAAATCTGAAGTTTCAGTTCGATTGGTTAAGCCATCTGGGCTGTAGAGAGGACACAGACTGACAGACAGACGGACAGACAGACGGACAGACAGACGGACAGACTGACAGACAGACATCATTTCGAAACCCACTTTTTCGGACTCAGGGGATCTCAAAACAGATAAATCATCAATAATCTCAAGGTCGAAAATTTTCATGATTACTATACTTTATTTTACTTACGTAAAAGAAAGTAAAAGGCCGATAGCCCTTGTATTGCCTATAGTATTGTTAACTATAACGATTAAAAAAAACTTTACCACACAATTTGTCCTTTGATTAATCTCCATAATCAGAACAAGATGATGACGGTGGCGGATCGTGAAAAGGACGAAATAAAAGTTTCAAAGTAGTACAGCTCCATTTAATTCGTCTGAAGGGGGTTCAATTTTTTATTCAACTTAAATTTGTTTTTATAAATTTTTATTTTATGCATAATTTTGTATTACGCAGAATTTTTTTTTTCTTTGTCAAATATTTTAATTAATTTTCCGTCTTTGCACGACATGAAAAGAATCTCTTTCATTTGTAATTATAAATTTGTGACTGCGGGGTTACCAACTGTTACCAATTTACAAATACATAAAAGAAAGCGAATAACAGATGTTTCCTCTTTAATAATAATTATTGTTTGCCGACGATTGTGCTTGCAGTAAAGTAAGGATGGTTATCTTTAATACAAAGTCCAAAATACGTACCTATGTAGATTTTTGTGTTTTCATCTCTCATCCTCTCTACATCACCATCAGCAGTAATATAAATTATTTCGATATTAAATTGAAATTCAATTTGAATAATTTTCCTTTTAATGTTCCAGAAAATTCTATTTAACAAAAGAAAAACAAAAAACAAAGTGAAATTCTTGTATCAAAAAATTTGTTATTTATCAGACATTGCTGATATTATTTGAAAAACTCAATTGGGGTAGCTTTCAGAAAATAGAAGAAAACATTCAAAGTACAATAAACAAAAAATGCTTTTTGTAATGGATTTCTCAAATTTTCAACAGTATTGCATAAGAAAGTATAAATGTACAATTTTAAGTAGAAAAAGTCTAAAACAGGAATTTATTCCAAATTTTTGTCGGCAGTTAAATATTTAATTAGTTTAGAAACTATTTAAATTATAAAATAGTTGGCCAAGAAAAAGTTCATTTTCAAATTAATAACAAATTTACAGGGGTAGTTGTTGAATAGTTCATAGTGCTTTTTGAAACCGCATATGGTTTCTTGTAACTTAGTGTTTATTCCATTTATTTCTCATAATTTCTCATTTCCATGAAATGTTGTTATTTAACGTTTTAATTCGTTTTGTTATGTAGGCCATAATGAAAGATAAATTAATTGTTTATCTGCTAAACCAAAAATTGCAATTGAATCGAAAGATTGTTGTGTGAATTTGGATTGAAAATTTCAGCATTTGCTTTATAAATAAGATAGAACTTTGTGGGAGATATTAATTAAAGTCTAAATTGTTTTAAGTAATACACTGAAAAAAGAGTATTCATAAATTATTTAGGATTAACTATAGAATATTTGATCTACACATCTTAGTGTGTCTAATAGGTTATTCGGAATATTCTGTATTGCTAAGAAAAAACAATTGTCCATCGCAAACCAAATGTGTTTGACTAAAATAAATTTGGATTTTCTCTTTAGTAATAAATAATAAGTTGTTTATGTTAAATGATTTTTGTGTTTGTGTTCAGCTATTTATGACGACTTTGAGCAACACATTATATTGGGTTGACATCATACAGGTTAACCTAGAAATCAAAATATCATGCATTCATTTTATTATATTTAAAATATTTTGTTGTATACTTAAATGTTTTCCTCAAGCCTTATCTGAAAAAGAAATAGTATTTATGATTAAATTGTCTGTAAAAATAATATTTAGGTTCGAATATTTTTCAAATCAAAATAAATGAAAAACATTAGCAAATTTGACATTAAACGTCAAAATTGTGATTTCTCTAAATATCGTTGAATATCGAATTCTAGATTATTACTGCCATCTATAGCTGAAGTGATGTACACTAAGCATGTTATGTTTTAATTTTTACAGTACATTGTGCTTTTATAAAAAAATATTCCTAAAAAACCGCACAACAAAATAAAAATAAAAGTCAAATTACGCGTGTAAAATACTTCCTATATCTTTCCCAAATAAAGCAGAATTTAAATTGACACCAACTAATTTTGTTCTCATTAATTAATTAAGAAAAGGCCCCACCAGTGGTAACCTTTTAAGTGTTTAAATTTACATAGATCCGATACAAGGGTTTAACAGCATTATTTAAGCACATACAGAGTGATAGAAAAAAATATTAGCTTACGAGATACATCTGATCAATTGAATCAAAGTATCACTCAATTTGCACAAACACAAAAATTATTTTTTGAGGTATTTGCCAATATTGCCGATACACATACATCAGAGGGGTAGAAATGAGTAAATTGTGGGTAAATTGTGCAAAGATACACAAATTTCAATATTTGAAAAGCAGTTTGAAGGACAAAGCAGCTACACTGAAAAAAATAAATTTTGTCAAAATGACAAATTCCAGTTTATCAATTTTGTATAAATTAATTTTATTTATTTCATAAAATATTTATAGAATGCAATATCGATATGTATAAAAACCTTTAAACTATAAAATAAAGGTTCCTGGTCTTAAATTGTTTATCAATTACCAAATTTAGTTTTCAAATCAATTATTCTATACAACAAATAAAGAATGTATAAATCTTTTATGAATTGATTTTAAAATTATCTTACTTGTTTGACAAACAATTTATCAAATTTCTTAAATATGTTATAATTATTACTTTATTTACGAAATTTATCTTAACATTAAATATGTTCATTTTCCTCATAAATATTTTGTAAATTTAAAATTAATAACGATTTTTTTGATGTGGATAAGAGTTTACTTAATTTTCAAAATTATGAAATGCGATAAATTCAAATAATAATCATAAATAATTGTACAGTTCTGGTACACATTTCAGAAAATTGAATCGAAAGAACATAATATGTATAAGCAATTTTCTGCCTCAAATCTCTTCCACGTAATCGATTTGGACAAATTGTGTAGTATAACGATAAGAATCGTTTAAAAAGAATTAACCATACTTACCAAAGTTTAAAATCAAAACATAATGTATTTTCAATTTTAGGGCAACCGAACCTTTAGAAAAAAAAGTATGTAAGTATTTTCCATTTTCAATGGATTTTAAAATTGAATAAAAAAAACGGAACGGAATCTCTACAATCTGAAGTGGCATAAATATTCTCCTACTTTGATATCATGACCAGATATACCGTTTAACAACGGCTAGAAATTTTTCAACGCTATTACGGGAATTCGCCTTCTGTAAATCTTATACGTATCGCTCATTACGTGAAAGTTTTGGCCACCATTATCAACTACGTAAGTAAAAAACTTCTCATTTATGAGGTGAGAACAATCCACAGGTTATCTTCGAACGCCTATTGTACAAGGTAAAAATACTGCTTGGTGCTGATTGTGAGTTGGTAGTGTCATCGGACTCTACTACTTCGAGAACGATAAAGAAGGAGCATTAAACGTCAGTAGAGAGAAGTATCGGGCGGAGATTACCAATTTTCAGTGGCCGAACTTCCCTGATATGGACCTCCATGGTAAGTTTTACAACAACAAGTGTCGAACAATCGCTCTATTGCTTAAAAAGCTACATTATTGTGCCGTCGAATCATGTGATTTGGCACCTTTAGACATTTTCTGGGGGCTTATGTCAAGGTCCTGTTCTACACCCATAAGCCAAGAATAATTTCAGAGCTAAAAAACAATATAAGACGGGAAATTATAGCTGTAGAGCCTCATTTTTACCAAAATGTCATCGAAAATTTTACCAAATTAGCGAAGCCGTGTAGTCAATCTAGTATCTTTAAAATTTTCCATCAATGCTATCAATTATGCCTAAAACAATTAAAATATTTAGAAATTCCGCTGTGTTTGTTTTCTATTCAATTTTATAATCCGGACATTGAAATCGGAAAAGCATTTACGTTTGAGGAAAAAACACCTTCTTTGACCGGTTTGCCCAAAATATATAAAAGACAAGCATCACTCTAAAGTAAAGCGATACGGTAAACTCGTACGTATCATGGCAATTCAATTTTGCAAAAACACAATTGCAAAAACCTGTGGACATGATTACGACTCATTTGCTTTTTTTTTTTTTTCATCAGTGTTATATTATCTATCATTTATTTAAAATTAATTAACCTTTTGACAAATCGTTTGTAAATAAATATATAAATATTAAAATCGACTTTTTGATTCGGTACAGAATTAACGAATTCATAACATTATTTTGTCAAATCGTTTTTTGACAAATTAATTATCATATTGATACAGTTTGTAAAAATAAATAACGGGAAATTCGGAGTGTTGCAGCAGCACGTTTTTGTTAATTTTATTTAGTCCGTGATTTCACAAGAAATGGTTGTGTTAAATATTAAATGTGATTTTGTTTAAATAATTAATTGAAAATAATCAATTACATGTGAATAATAATAAGCCAAAGTGTTATTAAGTGATATTTTCTTTATAATAAACTGTTTTGTTCATTAAGTAAGTATTTTTTAAGTGCATAATTATCTAACAATAAAAAATGGGGCTCCTTTAAAGTGAGAAGATCGTAGTGTTAAATTAGCATAGCCGAAAAATCATGCTTTAACCTTAAACCCGTGTGTATGTTTTACAATTCAAATCCTTGTTATGGAGAATAAAATTCCCCGCAGAATTAATTTTCATTAAATGTAGGGATAATAGCATTTTTTAAATGATTCTAGTTTTGTGTATTTGGTTTATTTATAAAATAATAAACTAAATCACAAGTTAACAATTTATATAAAAATAAGTATTTTTAAATGCTCCTAAATGTAATGGAGAGCTTGATTTATTTGATTTGGTTAGAAGAGGAACTCTATTCCCCAAACATGGTTTTAAGGTTAAATTGGGTGGGTGATATGCATTACGTGACATCTAACCTAAATGTTTTCTTTTTATTTTTTCTTGTTATAGAAAGCAATCTGTAAACGAATTATAATAACGAATATTTTATCTAACCTCAACTATTAAAATGAATTGCTTTATGTGTACTTCGATTAATAGATATGCAAATTTAAATGATTTAGTAAGTGTATTGCTTTGGTAAATTTACAAAAAAATACAACAACAATTGCATTAAATAAATCCAAAAAAGATTCAGCTAAATCCAATTATTTTTTGAGTTTAGCTAAATCAAATCCGATTTTTAGTTTCAATACCTACCACTAGAATTTGCTTCATATGAAACACATCAAACAAAAATTAAATTCAAAAATAAATCTTTGCGGGTTGCTTTCTGAAATTTTAAATCCAAACCTAAATCTAATCCTTTTTTACCAAAGCAATACACTTAGTGTTACACTACAAAATTTTCCACAATCTTAACAGATTTAGCACGTATAGATGTACGGCAGTCGATTGTAAAGCTTTATTTTCTAGACTTGCAACCTTCAAACGGCATGCAAAAAAACATTTCAATCAAGAAATTCAATTTTTAAGTGATTGCTACTCGCACAATGATTGCGATTTAAATAGCGATAAAGAACCGGAACTACCATTACCAGCCAAAAATTATGATCCACAGCATCCAAATTTTTTACAAATTTTAAATGAATTTGATAACTATATTGCACAATTCATCATAAAGTTGTATGGAAACAATAACTTTGCCCGATCTGATGTAATTTTCATTCAAAAAATTATGAACGTCGCCGTTCTAACACCGCTTTCCGATTTGATAATTGCGCTAATCAATGAAAACTCTATAACTCAAAGCAAACTACAAATAATTGCAGAGAAATGTAAGCATATGTTTGACAATTTTAACTCAGAATATAAAATGGTGAAGTGGTTAAAAGAAAAAATTTTAATGCAAAATATTAAAGAATTTATTATTAACAGACAAATTGACGTTCAGTATAAAAATGGTGAAAGTTTTTACAGAGAGAGGGACTTAAAAGGTGTTATGTTACCCTTAACGTTTCAATTCCAAAAACATTTCGAAAAAAAGGAAAACTTGTTATGTACATTAAATAAATTACAAAAATTAAAGTCGCCCAACAATACCATATCCCATTTTGTTCAAGGAAATTTATGGAAAACGAAAGTAGCGGGCAAAGAAAAGAAAATAATCATACCTTATTTTCTATATTTAGATGATCTGGAAATTAACAATCCGTTAGGATCAAATGCAGCTCGGCAGTCGGTTTGTGGGATCTACTATAGCTTTCCATTAGATTTAAATTCATCAAAACTTCAAAATATTTTTATCGCTGGATTTATCAAAAGTACCGATTTTAAAGAATTCGGCAATGAAAAGTGCCTTAAAACCTTAATTCAGGAAATGAACAATTTAGCAGAAAATGGGATCACGATAAGAACAGACACTGGACCAATGCAACTATTTTTCATCTTAGGATTGATTCTAGGTGACAACTTAGCTGTAAATAGCGTTTGTGATTTTAGTCTATCATTTTCTGCCAACTATTTTTGCCGATTTTGCAAATGTTCCAAGATTGTAACACAAACACAATGTCAAGAAGATGCAGACCAAATGAGGACGAAAGAGAACTATTCAAATGATGTTTCGTTACAGAATTTCAGTGCAACAGGTATTTCCAGGGATTCAATCTTTAATACCTTGCATTCTTTTCATGTTGTTAACAATTTTTCAGTAGATATAATGTACGATATATTTGAAGGGATATGTCATTATGATATTTGCCACATTCTTTTACACTTAATAGAAAAAAGGAAATATTTTACCCTTGACATGCTAAATTGCCGTAAAAACTGCTTTAATTATGGATCTATTGAGATGGCTAATACATCGCCACCAATTCAAATGAACCATTTAAAGAATTTTCATCTTAAAACTTCTGCACGTGAGATGATGAGTTTAGTATATTGTTTGCCAATAATAATTGGAGATTTAGTACCAGAGGGAGAAGAAGTGTGGAAATTTATGATTAAATTATTACATTTAGTTGATGCAATATTGTCACCAAAATTTGACGAAGAAAATATAAAATATTTAAAATTTTTAATAAAAGAACACAATTTAGATTACATAAGACTTTTCCACGATAATCTAAAACCAAAACATCATCATCTTGTACACTATCCGCACATTATTCAAGAATCAGGACCACTACGTTTCATTTGGTGTATGCGCATGGAAGCTAAACATAAAGAGGTTAAAACATATGCTAGAGTAATAACATCTCGAAAAAACATAATTTTATCTTTAGCAAAAAAATATCAATATAAATTTGCAGAATATGCTTTAGAAAAGATTCAACATCAATTAGAATATAAAAATATTCATAAAAAGAACAGTTCATACAAAACTTATTTTGAGATAAAATATAAGTCTTATTCAAATGCTGAATGTTTCTCTAAAATAACTTTTAAAGGAAAATCTTATCAAAGCGGATTTTATTTAACCACCTTTAAAGACGTATTATGTCTTCACAAAATATTAGAAATATTCGTTATTAACGAAAATGAAGAGATCATAATTGTGTCGGAGGAAAGAAATGTATATTCATATTTGGAGCACTACGATGCTTATTTAGTCAATAGTGATGACTGCATAGAAATTTCAGTTAACAACATTAAACATTTTAGTGGTCCTCCTATCAATTTAATGACAAACGGAAAAAATCAAACAATGTTTCGTTTAAAAGATTACTTTGAATTCGAAAACTAAACAAAGCATTTTCTAATTTTTCATCATATGTATATCATATTGTCATGTATAAAATAATATTCGTATCTAAATAATAATTTGTTTAAGCAATATCTTTCATAATAAATTAATAATTAAGCTCATCAGTAAAAACCATCATCTATTTTGCAGCTTTTTTAATTTAATCGTATCGACAATGTATCTATTCTTTTATTTCGTTCCAATATTAAATTTTGGTTTTATATGTACTAATTTCCAGAAATTAATTAAACTAATTTATTTATACTAATAATTATTTTATAATTAATACTTTTTAGAAAACACAACTAACATGTCTGAAAATATAAATTCTGATTTTCAAACCAATCAGTTTTCGGACCAAGTAACTCACTTCCAGAGTACCGTGTTCCAGAACTTGGATCTTGAGCAGGGAATTCTCTATATAAATAAGGTGACAATACCTCCTATGGTAAATTACCCAAATCTATCGGAAGATCAAAAGGATGGCATAAGAGAACTTATGGCTGAGTGGAGTATGCCCTTTTTAATGCCAATTTTATTAAGTAAGTTGTTTGTGAGAAATCCTGCTACTGATTACTAATTCATTAATTTTACAGGGGAATGTATCGACATTGAAGCGTTAAAGATTTTGTCTCCGTCGGAAGTAGCAAATATGCTAAGACATGTGCCTTTAGGATATCGAGTAAAATTCCAGCATAAACTTGAATCTTTCAAACAAAAAACATCAGCCATTTCAATTGACCCGACCGAGCCTAGTTTAATATTAACTATAGATCCGCTTCAATCAAATATTATAGATTTGCAGGAAATTTTAAAGCTTTCATTTTTGGGGAGAAATATACAAAAGTATTACGCAGAACATGATTTTTTAACCGAGGTACATCGAAAAAATATGCGAGAAGCAATATATACGTACATGATAGATCAGAATGTTAAATGGACTGTGCCACTGGTGGAAAATATAGTTGAACAGATTGTTAGTGTTTTTAAAAAAGAGATAAAGGTAAAATATTTTTAAGTTTATCTAAAGTAAAATATTTATTAACATGTTTATTAAATACATTGTATTAAAGGAGGTCTACTACAACAAAATTAATAACAAAGTTGGTGGAATCTTGTTTCACAATTTTTACAACTTTAAAAGGAATTTGGTTCTTTCGAACAATAGCAACATGAATGGTAGCAAGAATCAAAACGAGGTCGTTCAAATTCCAGGTAAATTAAAAAGTAGTGTAGCTCTCATTTGCACGGTCAATGTTTTAGAAAAAAGTTGTTGACAATGGATCGTAAAAACCAATTATTATTATTATTACAACAGATGATTTAAATTTGTTCTATAATTCACCAGATGACGCTGTAAGTGGTGACGTGGCTGAGAGTCAGGATGTCGAACATCATTTAAATGCGCTCAATGGAACAACTCAACAAACATGGTCGGATATTGAAGGTCATTGGCAGGCAACATGTGCAATGCGAATAAAACAATTTAAAGAATTGTCTACGGAAAATGCATTCACACGGTGGCCTCATTACAAAGAAAAACTAGGATTCAAATTGGTGGTTTTTTTTAAACTAATTATTCATGAAGTTAGATATTATTTAATGATAACTTTTTCAGATTAATATAGATTACTCATACCTATGCCCGCAGTCTACAGCTCTAATAGATATTTTCAACAAAATACAATTCAAGTTAATGGAGATCTTCGAAACCCGAATCAAAGATGTTGGCAGCAAAAAAATATTTAAGCAATTGAAAGATAATTGGGACATTATAAGTGAAAGTAAGTGTCACATTATTAATTGTATATAGCAAATATTCATGCAATACATTAAATACGTTAAAATTAATTTTCAATGGGTAGCTAATTCAAAATATATATTTTATTTACAGACAGTCGAACATGTATAATATTTTACTTGCTGCCTTCTGTCATCATACCGACTACAAGAAAGGTTTCTAGGCAAACTTCTGGAGAACAGTGTGTAAAAAAATTTTCAATTAAGGATTCCCAGGAATCCTTATTAACCATAGCACCCAATCTCACTGGCATTGAGTCATTCATCCAATTAAAGAAGGACTCAAAAAAACCAATTCAGCCGTTAATTTTAATTGAGGAAGATATGTTTAATATAAATAATATTATTTTATACATATGTAGATAATGTGAAATATAAATTTAACAATTTTTTAGAAGCTATCGACGTCACTTTTAAAATTTTTCAAGTGTTTAATATTAAATATCCAGACGAAACTGAAGTTCTCTGGAATTTTATCCAAATTTTTTTTTATAATTTAAAAACGAAATATGACATAAAATCAGCTGCTGTATTGCAATTGATCGGCGATCTTACAAATAAAAATTGAATTAATTAAATATTAAAAAAAATATTTTATATTTATTATTTTTGAATTAAGGAATATAATTTTAATATGAAAAATGGAGTAGTAGCAAAATTATGTAATATGTATTATATAAATTGTCCTATAAACAATCTTGAATTGTTGAAACTAGTACATATTATAATTTTAGTTTATTTCAAATTTAATTGTGACTTAATAATAATACGTAGTATAGTATGATGTAGTATGTATATGTACATAAATATTAATATGAAGTCTTAATTTTATTAAAGTGATTTTTGTTTATTAAATTGAATTATTTATATTAAATATGTATTTAATTTGTAATAAAATTAATAAAAATTCGTAAGTTTTTCTTAATTATATAAAATTAATAAAAATTCGTATGTTTTTCTTAAAATTAAGTTATCATATCGACACAGGATTGTTTGTTAATTATTCATTTTGTATCATCAAGAAGAAGTGTATTATACAATTTTGAAAAAATGTGTAATGTTGATATAAAAGATTTCATCAAACTGATAAAACATTAAAACGAAGTTTTATACAAATAAATTATCAAACTGATATTTTTTTTATACATACTACAAATTAGTTATACTTCTTAATCACATTGCTTTTTCCCCTGAAACTGATAAAATAATTTATCAATTGTGTCAATTTTACTTATGGGTTACGTTTTGTATCAATATTACTAATATGTTATCAATTTTACTGAGTTATTTTTTCTGTGTACGTGGCATACGCATCAATGTTACTTCTGTTAAGTATAAGGAAGCGTGGTCCAAGTGGTTGACCGTTACAATAAACAGAAGCAAGTGGTGACATCTCGATAGTTACTAAACCGACACCTGTTAATTTACGTCAACTCTTCAACACTTCCGATGAAGTTATTCGCAGTCTAAAGCCATATGAAGCTTAGACTAGAGATCCATGGCTGGTAAACATTCTACTGAGTAAGACAGAATCGAATACATGTCAATTTTGGCCACAAAAAATATAGAGCAATGATTTTCCTTCATTTTAATCTTTATTGAAGTTCGTAAATGACAGATGTGTTTCATTTGAAAACAACAAAATGTTCAGCATTCATTTCATACATCAACAAGCAAACAGCAGTCAGCAACAATTGTCAAGGTTCATCATTCCACTAACACTTCTTATAGATGTCCAAGATGTACAAACAATCATCCAATTTTTAAGTGTCCAAATTTCAAGGCATGGACATATCATCCCGAAAGTCTTTTGTATTGGAAAAGAATGTCTGTTTCAATTGTCTGTTTGTAGGAAATTCGTCACAAAACTGCAAATCAAAATTCAGTTATCATATTTGCCGTGGTATGTTTACATCACACAACGCTTCATATTTAGCCAAATATAAAAGACAACCATGAATCAGTAACCAAGAGAGTCCCACTCACAAATTCAATGCACACTAAAACGGAATCACAACCTTAATCACCTTCACTGATTAATTATCACAACCAAAAACAGTGTCTCAGACTGATATGGCCCAGAATTCGGCACTTGAACATTTGCTCCTTACGGCGATAGTAAATGTAACTGATGTTCACCGAAATTTACAATACATAATGCAGAATTCTACTAGACTATAGGTCAATGCGCAATCTAATATCAAATTCACTAGTACAAAATTACAACTTCCATAGTAGACGTTCATTATTATCGTAAGCGGAGTTTCATCCACCACAACATCGCGATTTAAAACATCGGTTACTATATCATACAGAATTACAATTGATGTCCATAAAAATGTTGACACAACTCACATCTGTACCAAATGATTCGTTTTCTAAACCACGAATTCAACAATTTGAGCACATCGAGCTGGCTGATCCACAGTTCAGCAAACGCAGTCCAGTTGACATAATTATTAATCCAAACATTTAATGTTGTTGACGGGTCTTGTCAAATCAATTCCGGCATCCCGCTAAATCAAAAGCTGCTTTTAGGCCCTATACTATACAAGATGCCCTTACCGACATAACTATGAGATTTCACATGCACAATATAGTCTTCTGCGCTGACATAGAGAAAATGTACAGAAAGATTCTCATTGAGCCGTCGCATAGAGACTATCAACGAAGTGTGTGGAGGTCTGATACTATAATATACATCTAACATTGAGCACTACGAAACATCGTGCGCATTGAATCGTGTACATTGAAATAATTTTCCATCGAAGGAGAACAACAACACCAAGTAGCAGCAAGGGTAGCCGCGAAGGAATTTTATGTGGATGAACTTTTGGCCAGTGCTAATACAGTACCTCAAGCTGTTCAGTTGTTCAATTGCAGGAGAATGTGGTGGCACTTCTGGAGTCTGATGCCTTCAATCTACGAAAATGATCGTCAAACTCATCACAATTTATGAACGCAATCAATCACTCAAAGAATGGTCATAGCATTCCAATCTTCAAAAACGATGGCGAAGTACTACGAAAGTACTAGGTATTCATTGGCAACATGACACAGACAGCTTCAAATACAAGGTAGAAGAATACTCTGGTAACAGCTTACTTACAAAACGAAAGTTTCTGTCACAATCCGCCAAGTTATTCGACCCGTTTGGTTGGTTTTCACCTGCAATTATCCACATTGAAATTTTATTTCAACGTTTGTGGTTACACAATATTACCTGGGATATAAAAAGCTTCCTGATACCAAATAAACGTAAAAGGTGGAGAGCGGATAAGAATACCAAGACAAACGTTTTATGAAAATGAATGCATTCAATTACAAGGTTTCTGTGATGCCATTGAAGCCGCTTCAAATTACTGAAATAAGACTTGTCATCGCTAAAACTAAAGTAGCACCAACTAGAGCTGAACGACGCTCTTTTACTTTCACGGTTGTTTCGATAAGTTTTACTGGCATTCAATAAATATCAGCCAAAAGTCTTTGCTTGGTGAGATTCCGAAATTATCCTGGCTTGGTTGTCTGGTCACCCGAAACGTTGGGAAACATATATTGCGAACGGGACATCAGGAATTCTCGATGTTCTGCCTCGAGAGAATTGGCACCATATATAATCATCAAGTAATCCAGCCGATCCTGCTTCACGTGATTTGGAACATATACAGCTAGTAGACAATTAATTGTGGTGGTCTGGACCTGATTGGTGAAAAGTTTGTGAGAATGAATGAACTCGAAAAAAACATACAAGTATGTCACGATGTCCCAAAGCATGAATTATGTATCGAAGATTTATGAGATAAAATATCAGCGTCACCGAGGTTTAAACGAGTCATCGCACTTTGCTTGAGATTTTATGTTAATTGCAAAAATCCAAGAAAACGGCTTTTTGGAGTAGTCGCTGCGGAGTTGCCGAGGAAATTTGCATCAAGGCATCACAAATATCAAGTTTCACCAAAGAAATCAACGAATTGATCAGACATAAGGCATTGAAATCTAAGCTTAAATCATCATTGACATCATTGGCTCCATTCTTAGATGCAGAAGGCATACTCCTAGTTGGAGGAAGACTACACCATGCATCTTGTTATACAATACAAAGCATCTGTCTATACTGCTCACCAACATAAACATTTTCTACATCTTAGCCCACGGCTATTGTGTTCGCTGCTCAAAAATAATTACTGGATAGTTGGTAGCAGCAAATTTGCAAAACAAGAAATACAGAAGTGTGTCAAATGTGTATGATTTCAAGCACAACCTTCAAATGAATGCTACCAAGCAAGTGATGGGAATGCTACCTGAACTCAGAGTCACACAATCACGCCCGTTTAACCATACTGGCTTAGATTTTGCTGGTCAAATCTTGCTACTATCCAAACGAGGAAGAGGAGCAAAATTAATCAAGCTAATTTTGTGTATTTAACAGTGATGGCCACACACCTAGAGATCGTATAAAACATGAGTTCAGACTCATTTATTGCAGCATTTAAAGCATTTGCATCAGAAGTGATTATACCGATAACGGGATCAACTTTCTCGGGACTCAAAAAAAAACTCGCTGATATATTTTTTAAACAAGAATTGATGTCAAATTTTGAGAATATAAGGTTGTTCTGCGCAAACCAAATATCAAATGGTATTTTTTACCAATTGCTGGTCCGCATTTTGGTCGCACATGAGAAGCGGCGGTGAAGAGCATGAAAACCCATTTACGAATTATCACAGGAAGTGAGCACATTATTTTCAAAAATTGAGTGCATTTTAAAATCAGAGCCATTGTGTGCTCAATTCATCGAATACCTCAATACGCTTGAAGCACCTGAGGTTCCTTATTCTGATGTTCCAATTAATCACTTAACTCGATGGCAGCAAAATAAGACAACATGTCAGTAGTTTTTGGATCAAGTTTAACAAAGAATACTTATATACTATGCGGCAGCGTAATAAGTTGAAGTTAAAAGTTATTTTTTTTTTTATTTTTACTAGTAAGGTGTTTGTTGCTGTGAGTTGCTGTTATTTCTTTGTTAATTATTTTTTGTTATGTATTTACTATTTTCGTCAATTTATTTTACACTGCTAAAAGCCTATTGATTTGTTTAATATCTAATTTTGTATAATGTTTTCCTGTATAAGATCGATGTATATTCGTTTTTCTTGGAAAATACAATAAAATTAAAAAAAAAAAAAAAAAAAAAAAAAAAAATTGAAACATCGCGGACATTGTGATTATCCAAGAGGACCTGCCTGCATCATATTGGACCATAGCAAAAGTGAACGAAATTCATCTCGATAAGAATAATTTAGTACTAATTGTTACAGTAAAAACTACCAATTCAGTCATCAAAAAGCCAATCCACAAATTATCAAACTACCAGTTGAATGAAGGTCTAGTAAGACTAGTACTTCATAGGCGGGATGATGTTCCGCTATTGATGATGACTTTGAGCAACACATTAAATTTGTTAAGGCAAAGTAAAACTGATGCTTGGCATCTCCATTCTAATTGGTTTATTATAAATTATTTACATTAAAATTGGTGGACGGGGTTGACATCATACAGGTTAACCTATGCAAATATTTGAATATAATATATTTTAAATTTTTGTAACGCAAACAGTTTGCTAAAAGGTCAATAATTTCATCAATTATTACGCCGATCTCCTAACCACAAGTGCAAACTCAACCATTGAATGACTAAAGGAGTACTTTACCAATCCAATAGAACTTAAATATTTAATTACAAGCAGGACAAGATCCTCAGGGCCCGATGAAATGTCGAACCTTATCAACAAAAAGTTTTCAATAACACACTTTAATAATCTGTCAAATTTAATGAACCTCGTGCGGAGTTGCTAGACTGCCATTGGGCGCGTCTCTAGGTGGCGGATAGGGTAAATTTTAGCCGATGGGTAGATAGGAAATAAAATACTGTTTGCGGCCCAAAACTAGCCTAGGATACCCAGTGCCGGCGAATTTGTGGAGAGAGCAAGCAGGCTGCCAGTCGCCGATATCCAATGACCGCAATACTTTAGAGCAGATAAACTTTGAAAACCCATTTGGAAGAAGTTCTATAATGCCAAGATCACGAACATCCTCAATAAGAAGTGTTGAGATAGAAAATGAAGAAATACGCAGACCACTATGTAATATTGAAAAAAATTACATCGGAGTTAATTAACCAAATAAAAATCCTTATGATAGAAAATGAGAAATTGAAATATTCTTTACAATGAAAGGAACCTGAGGAACAAGATTCTTCTGAGTTCCACATTGACGAAAGCGAATTAAGAGAACAAACTGACTGGATCCTAATAAAAAACAGGAAGAAGAGACCTGCAAAAATAGTAGGCAGAATCTTCTCCAGAAATTGTAGCTTCAAACCGAACTTTAAAACCCAGTGGCACTATTCTGGTTTTCCCGGGGAATTGGGAATTGGGAAATGATTTATTGTGACTTGTTTTAGTGTATTTTGGTATAATTTTTTTCAAAGCATACTGTGCCGATTGGTATTTTGTTCAAATTTTGGGAAAAAATAATTCCATTTTCACACTACTGCCTATACTATGAAATTCCCAACAAAATTTTTAGGGAAAAATAAACAACAAAATTGCTTTGAAATGGAATTTTTTTTCCCAAAATTGGAACAAAATTCCAATCGGCACAGTATGCTTTGAAAAAAATTATACCAAAATACACTAAAACAAGTCACAATAAATCATTTCCCAATTCCCAATTCCCCGGGAAAACCAGAATAGTGCCACAGGTGTATTAAATCAAAATCAACAAAATACACCCGATCAGGAAAACTAACCTACTATAATAAAAGGAAAAGGCACCATCACCAATCAACATTATTGGCGTAACTGAATATGATACTATCCAATTATTAAGAAAATCGGTGACTACAAAAGTATTCAGAGTTGTGGCATTAAACAATAACATAAAAATCAATATAACAGATATTGAAAGTGATAGAGCCTTGGCTGCAATGCTGCAAAGATGACAGATGAAGGCAAGGAATGTTATATAAACGAGGACCAAAATGATCGATTTTAACTGAAGTTCTGGAATATGGCCAATTATGATGGAACTAGACTATTTCTTAACCGATTATGCGAAGTTTTGTAAAATGGCTAAAATGGTAAACTAGGATGGAACTTGCATATTTCTCAACCGATTATGATGAAATTTGACATGTGCGTTGGAAATGGTATTCTATGTAAAATGATTTTTGGATCAAGCTCTAGAATATTGCCAATGACAATGGATGGAACTTGGCTATTCCTTTTTTAGTTTTTTAATATTTTTTATTATCGCTCTTGAAAAAAAAAATCAAGAGCGAACAGCGAAATGCATCCCGTTTTAAGCTCTGGATTTTTCACTATCTGCCTACGATCACTAATAGCTATGAATACATCTAAGACTTCCTCCGGTTGGATACTGTAATTTATTCTATGTAGTTGAACATAATAAATGGATTGGTGATTTTAAAATTGTTCGCATGTGAATTTCTTGAAATAATATAAAAGCAACCTCTCTAACTAAATATTGAGATCTACAAATCTAAATCTATCTTTCTTTTGTTCTGCTGAATCTAAAAAAAACTCGATTTTCATTAATGCCACGCAAACTTTTAGTTGTTGGAAACTCGTGTCAAATTTAATAATGCCCAGTTTCATATTTCTTCTTATTTTTCGTTTACGGAATTTGTTTCAAAACCTAAATTTAATTTAGAACAGATTGTAACGGGAGAAACAAATATTAATTTGAGTAATATTATGTAAGTAGTCAGATATTTAATTTCCATTACAATGTTCTTCTTGAAAGATTTTGACCGTTTTTTTCGCCATATTTTGAATTTTTAGGTCCAGTGTATCTTGACAACCAATAAACCAGTTTTAAACTGGATAAACCCGGTATCTGCGGCTTGACGAGCTCTTTGTATCAGTTCTTGTTTGTGAAAATTGTGCGTTGATTGTGAAAGTGGGTATTGTATCATTATGTTTCAAATTAGATAACGGCCGTTAGTGTTTAGTATCCTTATGTATGTACGGTTAAATAGTCCCTTTTCGTACCGCATATTTGATTTCAATGTAACTTGGTACATTATATATCTGTGGCAATATGACATAAGAGAACATCTCGCGTTATACCCATTTTCGTATTATTTCAAATTCAAAATCTCCATAATTCATATCATATTAATTTTTTGTAATAATCCAGCGACTACCAACAACCATAATAATCATTTAAAAAGCAAGAATTCAAAAAACTTATGCGATTTTGGGCGGCTCTTAATTTTAAAAACGTTTACCTGAAAAATGCGAATTGTAGAGTTATTCCTTTAGGTCATATTGCCACATATACAGTGGTGGCCATATTATTAGGGACACATCAATACTGTTCGGTAAATGTTTGCTTTTGGCGACTTATGTATTTTACTAAACATTTTTATAGCCTAGCCATACGAAACTATTATTTGTTAAGGTGCATTCAAAATGCAAAGTTTTACTTTGTA
Organism: Tipula helvola; assembly: GCA_963556165.1. Taxonomy (NCBI): domain Eukaryota; kingdom Metazoa; phylum Arthropoda; class Insecta; order Diptera; family Tipulidae; genus Tipula; species Tipula helvola. The sequence goes on along the minus strand of OY744483.1, from coordinate 171,110,318 downwards.
CTAAATAATATTTGTACTAAAAGTAGAAATACATTTTTTTAACTAAATTAGAAATATCTTAAAAAAAACATTTCTAGCTGAGCTACCTCAAAATATTGAGTGGATGCACGTTCAGCATTATTGACTCTACATTTCTTTCATTTGGAGTTTTGCGCTATCTAGGCTAGAAACAGCTCTCAGCGCATTAAATAAATTTAGATTAATATGAATAAAATTAGTACTAATTACAACAAGTAATTTTAGCCTTTATGATTTTTAATACACAAATAAAAATTACATTTTAAGTACAGTTAATGAATTTTCGCCGCCCCGGTGGCACAGTTGTTAGCATGCTTGCTTTAAGCTCCGGAGGTCCCGGGTTCAATTCCCGGCGGGTGATGAAAAAATCACGGCTGGTTAATGTAAGGATCAATGAATTAATCACTCATTATCTGTTGAAAAAATGATTACGAAACTTCACTATGAAGCGGCCAAGTCCCTCTATGGGATGTAGCGCCAGCGAAAAAAAAAATGAATTTTCCACTTAAAAATATAACTTTTGCTCGTCTACTAAATACGATAAGTACTAATTAATACATATACCAACAAGTACTAATTTTATTCATATTAATCTAAATTTATTTAATGCCCTGAGAGCTGTTTCTAGCCTAGATAGCACAAAACTCCAAATGAAAGAAATGTAGAGTCAATAATGCTGAACGTGCATCCACTCAATATTTTGAGGTAGCTCAGCTAGAAATGTTTTTTTAAAGATATTTCTAATTTAGTTAAAAAAATGTATTTCTACTTTTAGTACAAATATTATTTAGTACAAAGTAAAACTTTGCATTTTGAATGCACCTTAACAAATAATAGTTTTGTATGGCTAGGCTATAAAAATGTTTAGTAAAATACATAAGTCGCCAAAAGCAAACATTTACCCAACAGAATTAATGTGTCCCTAATAATATGGCCACCACTGTATGTACTTGGTAAAATTGATTTGAATTAACAGTACTAACCTAACACTGTTGTTCTGATTAAGCAAAATGTGCTCTCTTAAAAACATTACCATGTAGTTCTATGTTTAAAGGTTGGGACTCAGAACCTGCCGCGTTTAAAACATTTTTTTAATAATAGTTGACATAAGTTGGATACAGCTGTTCTAGCCAAATTGGTTACTTTTTAAGCAAATAATAGCAGTCGATACAAAATATGGGAGCTTAAATCGGCTAGCTAGATATCAGATTGTCAAATAAATTGTTGGAAGCGCTGGACCCTTACGAATACCAAATTACACTTTAAAATCGATCAACGACGATTATAATAAACAAGTAATAATTAATTTTCGTTAACCAAGGAAAATCTCTAAAACCCAGTTTTCTTGAGAAAATCATTAGTTTTTTTGTTGGACTAAATATTCAGGATAAAAATCTCTTAAAGATTAAAGTTTGTCGTAAATGTAACCTACAGTAATAGCTATAAGTTTTTAATTTTATAAAATACTTATTTTTTTTTTACTGTCTTAAGTATAATAATTTTCTACATTTTTTGTACTTTCAGACACAAAAAATAAATAGTTTACATTGTGAGAAATGTTTGTGTAATAAACAGCAAGATAAACTTTCTTGGAAAATTTTATCTAAGTTAGAAACTATAAAGACAAATTTTATTTTTATGTTTAGGTGCTCTTTTGGGTGGTTACATTTCGGTTCTAATGAAAAAAGTCTATCAAAACCGCATAAAAAGCTTAGGTCTTTATAATAATTAATAATAATAACCCTTTTACCCTGGTTTGCTAAAATAAAAATAAGAACGAAAAATGATCGAAGAATTGTCTACATACTTTCCGCAACTATTTAGGAAATGAAGAATATTTCACAACTGGTGATGAAATATTTATTTCAACATCAGCAGCAGTATTCTATTAGTTTTCGAGAAAAACAAACACCTTAGATACATTTCTAGCAGTGTCAATTGATATTGAATAAAGCATATTGGGTAAAATTTTCTATGCTAACCAGAAACTTCAAGTTACAGCAGTTTCGACGATGACTTTTTTTCGAAACAATTTTTTGGAAAAAGGCCAAATATGACCACAAGTACAGAAAATATTATTAAACTGAACTGTTGGTTAGAATACACAAAGCAAAGTCTTTCTTACACCATTTATGTGTTTGGGTCAGTTGGAGATCATTTCGATCATTGTAATTAATTAAATACATTTTGTGGTTATGTCTCTCCCTGGAATAAAACACAATTTTGTACAATCATCACGCAAAGTGAATTTAAATTAAAAATAAATTATTTTCTACAAATTATTGCTTCATCAAAAGTGGTCCTTCCAGCCGGATAATTGAAACAGTGTACGCAGCCGGTAAAAACTACAATAGTTGGACAACGTGTATAACCTCAAATATAAATTCACTCAGGGGAATCATACTCGATTTAAATCACTTATAACTCGTCTCAAACTGCTCATCTGGATTTGTGGTTTTCGAGCTGAACATTCAGATAATACAGTGCATGTATAAAACGAAAAACCAAAAACATCGTGCAAAAATAGTAAAAAACGTACGGAATCAGTGAAGTGAAACCGGGTGTGCACAATAAATCTCGTGCCGTCCTCAAAACATGGACAAAGAAATACTGGTTTTGCGAAAGCAGAAATCATACGTGTGTTGAGTATAACTCACTCAGGTTCTAGGTGTCCGAATCGAGCAAGATGTTGCAAATGTAACAGGCGCCATCATATACGTTGTTACATTTCACTCAAAATGCAAATGCAGCAACGTGTGCCACTGCGAACGAAAAAATGTCTTCAAAGCCCCAGGTAACTCCAAATCTCACAGCAATTAAGTTTAATTACCAACTCATGTGTGCAACGATTAAATTTAACAACGACCAAGCGCATAAGAAATTCACAGTTGTTTTTAAAGAACACACTTTTTGGCTGGGTGGTTGTTGAGATCAATAACACTGAAGCAAGTGAGGTCGCTGACTGCTTAGCATTAGCTACGACTGTAAATTTAATTCAACTAGATGCAACATTGAAGAAATTTTGGGAAGTGGAGTCAGTTGGCCACGACAAGGTAATCTTGTCTCCGGAAGAAACCTTAAATGTGTAGAACATTTTGTCACATACATGACTCGAGAAGCAAGTGGTCGCTTTATTGTTAAATTGCCGTTTAAAATATCAACAACGTATTTGGGCAACACGTTTAATCTCGCTGTACGAAGATTTGAGGCACTTGAACAACAGCCAGAATTTATGGACTCATATACTAAGTTTATGAAAGAGTATATCTCTCTTGGTCACATGTCAGAGGTTGCAGCAACACATCAAGTTGCATCATTAGCCTATTATTTGCCACATCATGGAGTGCTCAAGTCGACCGATGCGGGAAATAAATTACGAGTTGTATCTGATGGTTCTGCCCAACCATATGACGGAAAATCGCTTAACAGTTGTTTAGCTGTCGGACCAACTATGCAACCTGGTTTATTTAATATTTTATTGCGTTTCTGGAAATATGTACCGTCAGATTAGAATCGCTAAGTCTGACGCTGACCTGCAGCGAATTGTTTGGCGAGCGAGTCTGTTCAGCCGCATGAGACACTATCGGCTTCGAACGGTAACATATGGGCTGTCCTCAGCACCATTCCTCGCGACAAGGGCATTGAAGTAGATTGCAATTGATGTAGCACAACACCATCGAAACATTGCCTTAACCATTTAAAAGTGCAAATACGTGGACGAAATCATGACTGGCGCAGATAATTGGGAAGAGGCGCAAGTGACCAGAGATGATTTAATCAATGTTCTCTCACAATACGGCTTCGAGTTAAATAGATGGAAGGCCAATTGCAAATCATTATTAAGAGACATTCCGGAGGAGCATTGGGAAGTTGCGATAAACCATTTTCGGTAGAACCTCACGGTGAAAGTGTTATGTGTATGTTGGAATCCTGCAACTGATACAATTACATTCAATGTCCACCTTCCTCAGCATTCTGTTCATACAAAAAGAACTGCGCTATCCGATGCGAGCCGATTATTTGATTCTGTTGGTTGGTTGGCCCCAGTGGTCATTCGGATGAAAATTATTGTGCAACAATTGTGGATGAAGAATCTAGATTGGGATGATCCACTGCTCGACAATCTACGAACCGTATTACTGTGTTACCATTCCGAGACATATTTGCACAACTAGTACATCAAACGTTGAAATGAATGGGTTTAGTGATGCAAGCAAAGTTGCATATTCAGCTGCAGTTTATTTCAAAGTCATCAATGTTAGCGAGACTACAGTCCATCTCGTAACATCCAAAACAAAGGTAGCGCAAGCGCCCACCAAACAGTTGTCGATCCCAAAGCTGGAATTATAAGGGGCTTTATTACTATCACAACTCATAAAAATCGTATTTGCGGAAGCGCGGTTGACAGTGAATCAAATTCATGCATGGACTGACTCAAAGGATGTTCTGGAATGGCTTAGTGATCATCCAAGTAAATGGCCCACATTTATGGGGAATCGAACTGCATAGATTTTACACATCCTACCGCTTTCTTGTTGGAAACTTGTACCATCGGAATTAATTCCAGCAGACTGCGCATCTCGAGGGCTGCCAGCCTCACATAATATTGCGGTCGGATCACATATCGCTCAATCACAACCAACTTCCGTATTTTTACACAACGAGTTGATGGACCAACTGATCAGAAAATATTCATCATTTCAAAAATTACAACTCGTCGTATGTTATATCACAAGATTAGTGTGGGTGAGCGAGAAATACCTTGCAAAAAGATAATCACCAATTTCGTAAATTCGGCCTATTCCTATTTTGGACTTGAAGGTAAGAGTACCATAAAATACGGGCCAAAGGCCACTTACTCATTAATTTATTATTTAACTAAATTATTAAACTTGGTGGCCAGTGCGAACATATTTTATTGGATGAAGTGATATTTCTTACGTAAGTGGTGCTTGTTCACTACCAAATTTGTTTTGGTACATTTGCCTAACGTATGATCGTTCGCCGTTAGAAAGTTTGCACATGGCTGTATTTTGAACATAGCGACTATTTTTTTTTTTTGGAATAGAAGAATGAAGTCAAAGAACTCTCGAGCCGACTGTCGTTACCCGCTCATGTCAGACTTCTAACCACTAACCCTTCCCTTACAAAATGGCGCCGAAACAGAGACCTGAATATTATTTTTGTAGGTGAAGAAATCTTCAAAAAGCTAAGAGCGGAATTACACTCCGCCCAACAGTGTGAGACTTGACTGACTAAAAATCATCTACAGGCTCGTTCTGCTTAGGTCCCTCGCCCCCTATTGCCTCCTATACTCTTCCGTCACAATATCGCCTCTATATGATATGCTACTGCCCTCCATGCCTCTCCCGATTGGAGCATTACGCCTCCAACTAGGGAAGCGACTCCATTCAAGAATCCATCGCACTTGAAGAAAGTGTAACACACATCGCCCCGCTCCTCCGGACATACAGACACTGAGAGGACCTCAGCTTTCGCATCCTGTGGAGGTAGGCCCTGAAGTACCCATGCCCCGTCAAAAACTGGCACTAGAAGAAATTTACTTCACCGTCCATGACCTATTAATCCGTGGACGAAAGACCCTGATCAATCTGACCATCCATTGGCTCTTATCCGTCGTCTCCCATCTACGCGGCCATGCTTCCATGGTTTCGACCCTTGCTCTGGTTTCAGCCTCCTCCTTTCCTATATATCTCCCGCCGCTGCTGTGCCAACAAGTCGATCAGTATTACTCTGGCGTTACCCAAAGTGGCAACAATGGATACCGTCCTATAGGCGTACGCCACTCACAGTGCTTCTTTTCTCTGAGTCGATAGAATTCGCATCCGATACTTTTGGTGGCTCATAGCGCCAGCCCAGATCTCTACCCCATATAAGAGGATCGACTGCACCACTGTCATAAGAACCGTTCGTCTACTGGTATGTGGTCCACTCCGGTGAATCACCTCCGTACTCGTCATCATGGGGATTAGAGTAGGTATCCTGCTCTTGGTAAGCTTGCCAATCTCTGTCTTAGGAATTGCCCACTCTAACCAATGACCTTTCATCCAGGCGTCTATTCTCCTCATCGCCTGGTTAAGCCTAAACTGGGCCAGCTCAGTACCTCTAGCCGTTATTGCCATGGCGATGTCGTTGGCATAACCCCCACTAAAGAAACATCGTCCGGCATTTCAAACCGAAGCAAGCTGTCGTCAGTGATCTCTTTCCTTTTAATTCCACTTGCCGTCTCGTACAATAATCTCCTGTCCCTCAGGTAGTAATGCATCATCCTCAAGAGGTAATTTGGCAACTTAAATGGTCGAATGAAACACCAACGGTCTTGCCTGATGGCTTGCTCTTTCCGCCCGATAGTGTGAGCAGTAGCTCTGAGCAACCACCGGTCACAACCTTCAATGTCTCCCCGGGAATGCCATCGGGTCCTTTTTAAGGATGCCACCGAACCGGACAGCTCCTTCTTTGTGAATGCGGGGACAATACAAACCTGCTCTGAAATATCCTCCTCTGCCCTCAAGGCATGTGTTGAGAACAGTGTATTTACGATGTTTCGCATCACCATTACATCCATTGAGCTGCATACGTTCATACCCACTGGTACCCAGTCTGCGGATGACCAACTTGTATCCTACGCCAACATCGAAACTTACTAGTCCGTACGGCTGTACCAAGCTCTTTCTTTGCCACCCTGTACTCGAATGATCTGCATACTACGTCACTTCTGTTTTGGGCTCGTTAAGTTCTTCGCCTGAGTTTCAGGGCGTTCCTCCTTGTTCATCCTAAGGCCTGCCGTCTTCCGCTTCACTATTTTCTTCGAGGCATTGCTGTCTCGCAGGCTTGCTGTATAAACTGCTCGATTTGATCCACATTACCCTCGACATCATTCCTGGTTATATTGTCCTGCAGAACCGCTAGAGCATTTCCAAGGTTTACCTCCAAAAACGCAACCAGTGTTTCTCCCTCTAGCCTACCCGTATTCCAGCCACGTGAGTGCTGGATTAACATGCTCTGCATCGGTCTATCATCGAGCACCATGAAGGTGATGTAAATATTCACTAGTATAGTTGGAATTGCCATGACATGGACCAAAGGTATCAGGTTACATAGCTCCGCAGGGAATTTTCTGTTACGGATGTGGGAAATCAAATATTATAAAACCCCAATGTACTTTTTGTCAATCGAAACGAGAGGGAAACTCGATGCAGGCCGTGCTCACGGCAATGACGCGCCCGGTAAAGCTACTTCAACGCCCGACCTTACATGCAAGTCCAGCGTCAACAAATACCCAAAAGCACCCTGCTTCATAGATAATGTTTCGTCTAGCACTGAAGCAGATTCAATTCAAAGTTCAGATTTGACTAAAAACCCAGTTAATAGGAAATATAGATAGGTTCTCAGAATAATTACCTATTGGGAAAACAAGAAAAGTCATAACAAGTTGTGTGAAACAATTATACCAGAACTTTCTGAAACTTTCCTGCATCAAGACAGCTGATAGCACAAAAAATGATATTATAGGATACATCGATTATCCCGTAAACTACGGTGATCAGACCAATTTAGTTCGATTCTATGTGGCACCAACATTACAAGATGAAATATAACTCGGAATAAACAGCGGTCATTTCTCCGATAACCCTTCTGAATATTCGACTGAATAAGAACAGCACGACACGAGCCGAGAACAACTGAGACAGCTCGAGGAAATTAAATGATCTTCCCTTCTTTCAACAAACGAGGATTGCGGCGAATGTCGCTTGACACTCATACCATTAACGTTGGGGATAGTGAACTTATCAAGCAACGCCATTATCTGGTATCACCGGCCATACAAAATCATATTGATGAAGAACTATGAGTAATGTTCATGGAGTTTGTAACGACACTATTGGTTATACGTACAACCAGTAATTCCGTTAACAGAAAATTATCCACTCAGAGGCTTTGGTTCGCGGTTATCACTGGCCGGCTAGAGCTCAGCGGATGGGGTGGGTGTTACTACCAAAGCATAAGTGGATCTAGATTTGCCGCGAAAAGGAAAAATACAAAAAAAAATTAACATCTGAAAAAAAAACTTTCGGAAGAAATGCGGACAGGCGACGAATACACACCTAGATCATCAAATGACACTTTACACTGACATGCTAACCTCCTCCATTGGCACCACTATGACTTATCTCATCCTGAAAAAAATGACTTCACCGTTGAATAATCCAAGGAAAACAAGAACAAAAGCGTCTAATTTGCGTAATAATTATCATAAGTTTGATGCCAAATATATTCAAACATTATCCATAATAATAATTACAATAAGGAGAAAAATAACTATAATAACTAACCCACGTATGCGCATGTAAACAAAATACCTTAGAACCCACTAAATCTAAAGAAACGAACACTTGATTCAAATACTAATAATAATATCAGAAAATATAATAAAATTAAATTTGAAAAAAAATTAAATAAATATTGAAAAATTGATGTACTAAAAATGTTTATAATTATAATAACAAAATCTTATCTTGAATGATGATTGTTGATTGATGACGTTGATTTTCGCTTCGTAGACGGTATATTGCCATACAGTTTCAATGGTCATTACACATAATATAATTGAATAAGTAATATTAGCACAAGGCATAATTAGTTGAACAATGCTAGTTTTTTTTTTGTAATTAATCACTTTATTATTTTATTAATGTAATTTATGTTATTATTTTATTTTTTGAATAGTTATAACTTTAGGTTATTAAGTTAGGATTATTAACTTTATTAGGCTGATTTCCAATTCATTAACATTGTTTCATTCACTGTAATACCATTGATTTTCATTGTTAGCCATTCAAGTTAGTTTAATTCTTGTCACTCGCACTAGTACACATTTTAACATCGATTATATTTAGATTTAGGTGTACATATTTTTATGATTATTTCTTGTTTTATTTAGCACGACTATTGTTTATCCACAATTTGTAATTTTCAATGTTTTTTTTTCAAGGACACGAATTTTGTGGCCTTAGGAACCGTACTTAATCACGTGTTCATATCAAACCATTTTCTGGTAAAATCAATCGTTTTACTTAACCTAATTACATACAATCATTATACTCTCTCGAGTCACTATCTATTTATTACGTTATGCATAGATTTCACATCAAACATTTCATAACGTATAATTTTTGTATCACGATAAAAATCTCGAGCACACAACCGTTTAATTCCGGAATGGCAAAAAAAAAAATTCACGGAACAACGCTTTTGTAATGTCTCCCCTTTCAACTGCGTTTAAATTCACTTTTCTTCACAAAAACTCTGCCAGTTGCATAGATTGGAATTTTGGTTAATCACAAATAAATAGCACACTACGCCCGACTATACCACATTACGTTTTTTTTTTTTTTTCCACTTAAAAAAAAATTCTTTTGTTTTGGTCTTCTTGACCAGCAATTACGACCAGCTAATTTCGTAATCACAGCTTAACAAGAACAGCCCCGATTGAAAAAAAAATCTGTCTTTTATTAAGTTTCCCCTACCATTAAACTGCCGAAAATTTACGATAAATCACCCGTTTTAAATTTAATCGTGACTACGAACCAAAAACCGGACGGGGCTATAAATTGTTTGCGTTACTATCGCGAAAGTATCGCACTAGTATTATAATATATTAATCACGTCATAATTAAATAGAAAATTCGCGCAGAATGATAAGCCTAAGAAAAATTGTTGACACAAACCCTTGTAACGTAGATGACCACGTTACAAGTTCGCCAGTGGTGTTGGTTCAAAAGGCAAATGGTAAGGTGAGATTATGTTTAGACTCCAGGAAGGTTAATGTACTTACTAAAAAAGGCGCATATCCACTCACGCTTATAGATGGTTTGATAGGTCGGTTGAATAAAACGAAATATCTCTACTCAGGACATATTTCCATACACTATTAGGATGAATATCAATTATTTCGCTGGACCTATTTGCGATTAATGTTGACCATCGTCTTGGTTGGGCTGACAACCAATCTAGTACGATTTTGGAATCGGTTTATAAAATTGTGCACTTGTGCAGTTTAAATTTCACTATACAGATGTTTCTATGACTTTTACCAATTTTGATGGTAGCAGTGCATCCATCAGTTCTAGGCGCGGTAAACTCTGCTGCTTTACCGGAGATCCTTTTGTTTTTGCAGCTACTAAATAAGGTTTGCTGTTAGCTTCATCGTGTGTTACTGCATAAACAACGGCGGCGTACGCTTTTTCGCTAGCATCACTCAAGCCGTGTAGGGATACTTGTTTTCTCGTGCCTAGCCATCGTGGAACTGTGATTGTATCGATATTACGTAATCTGCTCGTATTGCTGCCCATGACTGAAGTATATGTAGGGGTGAGATCCATCCTAGCTGTCATAACAATGTTCGTTTTGAATATACAGTATAGTAATTTTCTTAGATTGAAACCATGGCTGAATATGTCGACGATATCGTTAATTACTTTTAAAAGTTCTTCATTGGTGTCCGGGTCCGCTCCAGACATTAGATCATCGACGTAAAAGTTGCGCATAATTTTTTTTGCTGCTTGTGGTGAAATTTGAAGGCTCCTAATACAGACTATTGTAAGCTTCGAATTGCGAGAAATGGTACAGTGGCAGTCCCGTACGTCAGGGGTATTTTGCAGGTATCTTTGAACTGGCATGCTGGTGTCCTTTCTCCATAGTATGTTTTGATGATGACGGTCATATGGTGCCACCCATACCTGACGATACATTTTCGCTGTCTCCGATGAGTGCAAATTTGTGTTACATGAAACGTATTAAAATTTGAACAAGGATATCTTGAATGGTCGGTCTAACCATCACCACATCATTTAGCAACAGACCATTTACAGATTTGGCGGAACCGCCAAAGACTTCCTTTAATTTTGTAGTCGAACTAGTCCCTTGATTTTCGTCATATGCCCTAGTTGTATGTTATATACTCTTTCATGAATTGCGTATACATTTCATTAAAATCTTTATTTGCACGACATTTCCGCTCTATCGACTGTAATATACTCATCGCCAAGTGAAAAGGTGAACCTAATAAACTGCACACTTCACGAAACGGTAATCTCATGGTGAATTTATTATCTGAACCGTTGGATGTAGTAGTCTTGTAAAGTTTCTCGCATGCTTCTTCTTCGGTTGATTGCTTGTAGGCGATTCGTAATTCCTGGATATAGTAGGAAATCCCGGTTTACAAAAGCCTGGTTTCATAAGCCTGGTTTCAAAAGCCTGGTTTTCAAAAGCCTGGTTTTCAAAAGCCTGGTTTTCAAAAGCCTTGTTTTCAAAACCCTGGTTTTCAAAATCCTGGTTTCAAAATCCTGGTTCTTGGAAATCTCTTTATTTTTATTAATTCGGGTGGCCCGAATTAATAAAAATAAAGAGGTTTCCAAAAACCAGGATTTCGAGAGATAAGATAGAAAAATATTGAATTAATAAAAATTAATTTTAAATGGATATGCGTATCACCTTGAGAGAAGCGGTGAAACCTTCCAGTGGGCGTGTGCCGATAGAAAACCTCTGTTGTGCAAAGGAAGAGTGGTAACAATAACAATAGTGGTTGAGGGGGAACATACAATTAAAAAAGGACCATCAACACACAGCCACGATCCCTCAGCACATGAGAAATCTATTTCCGAAGCCAATATGAACTTGAAAGTGGCAGCGAAAACAACACTACTAACGTAAAAGACTAGCAACGTAAAAGAACCAGACAGCATTAAAAATATACAAATTCCAGAAGAGCTCAAGTATCTTGAGGGAGAACAGTTTGTTTTGACTGTTAAGGATTTTAAAGATCAAACAATAATTTTATAAGCAACACCGTCCAGTCTAAAATTGTTGGCAGAAGCAGAATGTTGGCTAATGGACGGCACATTTGAGGTGGTTCCAACGTTCATGCGTCAATTGTTTACCATACATGGCGAAATCGGCCATGAAATTGGTTCTTTGGTGTTCGGAATCATGAGTGCAAAAAGTGAAGCAGCTTACTTCGAATTTTTTTATGAAGTTTGCAAATGGGCCTGCAATTGGGGAATCCATTTAAATCCAGAAATGGTCATATCCGACTTCGAGAAAACCAGTGTAAAGACGATGAAACAATTCTTCCCAGAAACATCATATAGAGGTTGTTTGTTCCATTTCGGGTAAATAATCTGGAGAAAGGTGCAAGCAGAAGGGTATACTGTGAAATACGGAAACAACGAGGATTTTAGCCTGCAAATCAGGATACTTAAAAGTTAGCCTTTTTACCAGCGGAAGATGTAATTGTGTATTACCAGGAGCTAAAAAAACAATTCGATCCTGATGCTCGGCGGATCAGCAGATGGTTCGAGAAAATATATTTAACGGGCAACCCCAATAAAACAAAGAGAAAATCAAAACCACAGTACTCTCCAAATTTCTGGTCTGTATGGGATAATACCAGGAATGATTTACCTAGGACACAAAGCTCGGTAGAAGGATGGCATGGAAGACTAAAGGTGGTAGTCGGCAAAGCATACATCGGGGTTTACCAACTAATTTCGGAGTTGGGAAAAGAATTGATAATGAGTAAAACCCGAATTGCGCAAGTGAGAACGGGAGCATCATACCCTAAAGCTCAGTTTACACCTCTCGTGAACATGAACGTGAACAAAACATTTTTTGTTGATAAATCTAAAATTACTTGATTTTTTTCATTAAAACTGATTGGAATAAACTTGAAATAAAATTACGTATCGAATAATTATGAAAATAATGAATAAAATGTCATTATAACAATATTTTTTTCAATTCCCCGATGAAATGTCTGTGAACCAAAATGAAATCATCGGAGAATTGAAAAAAATATTGTTATAATGACATTTTATTCATTATTTTCATAATTATTCGATACGTAATTTTATTTCAAGTTTATTCCAATCAGTTTTAATGAAAAAAATCAAGTAATTTCAGATTTATCAACAAAAAATGTTTTGTTCACGTTCATGTTCACGAGAGGTGTAAACTGGCCTTAAAAAGGGACAACTGGCAATAAGAAATAATAAAGTTTTGCACACTATAAACCAACGAGATAATTTAAGCAAGCTTGAATATCTCCAAAATATTGCTTATAATGTTCACCTTTGTAAATGAATATCTGTGACATATAAGTATAAATCTTTTTTATTTATAATTTTTTTCTAGTCTTGAATTATGAAATGTTCTTTTGAATTATTGAGCATTGAATTATTAAATGTTCTTTTCAGAACAACCAAACAAATATTAAAGAAAAGAAAAATTTTATGAACATAAAATATACTAAATTTAAAAGACCAGGCTTTCCAAAAACCAGGCTTTTTTTTGTTGCAAAACCCGGGTTTTGACACTAGGATTTTGAAAACCAGGCTTTTGAAAACCAGGCTATTGAAAACCAGGATTTAAAAAAACCAGTCTTGTCAAAAACCAGGCTTTTGGTGCAACCAGGTTTTTGTAAACCAAGCTTATGGGTGGAACCCGTAATTCCTCAATTCCTCAAAATTGTCTCAGACTGTGATCAATATCAATTATGAAGTTCTTCGTTTCTGGCTGATCAATATTACTACTAGTCCCGGCTATTACCCATCCAAATACTGTGTTCATTGCAATAGCGCCCTTGTTTAATTTACGCGTCTGACGTTACATGGCTTTTGTAAAAATATCGACTAAAAGTAGTAAGTCTACGGTGCTCGTTTCATTGAATGTAGGGTAGGCAAGTTGCATGTCGCTTAATAAACACTGCTGTTTCTGGTTGGAGCTATCCATAGTTTGTTTCCCCTATTCCTAAATGAATGAGGATTGAGATGCTGAATCTAAAAGTGCATTAAACAACTGAAATCCTCAGTAGCGATCTCTGATGTTTACCATGGCTGTTGGTAATAGAGTTTCGGTATGACTTACTGATGTGTTGCCACACTTTATCGAATCGGTTGAACCCTGTAAATTCTCAAATGCGCGAAAAAAATAAAAATTTGGATTTTTTTTTTGTTACTTGGTGATTTATGTACGTTGCGGTAATATCTCGATCGGGTTAATGATTGACCCAAAATAAAATGAGCCGGAGTAAGCATATTGATGTTGTCTGGACCTAATGATAAGGAGCATAATGGACGCGAATTCAATATGGCTTCAATTTGAGCCAATAAAGTCGACATATCTTCAAAATGTAGTACTGTGGTTTCCAATACTCGCCATAAATGGAATTTAGTTCCTTTGACGGCCGAATGGTGGTGAAAAGTGCCATTTAGTTTGATAATCTAATACAAAAGTAAAAACTGAATTATTATGTTGAATTGATTCATTTAATATGTAGATGTCTTGGAATTGGTTTTTGCGCCAACGAAAATGGTGCCGTTGTCGCTGAATATATCGGAACCACTCCTCTTCTTGCCAGAAATCTTTTCAAGGCGGCTATGAATGCATTGGCTGATAGGTCACTGATCAGTTATATATGGACTGCCTTGCTACTCATGCAAACAAATATGGCGATATATGCTTTGCGTGGTTTAATTCGTATTCCTATAATTGAGTGCAGACATATGGGGCCAGCGTAGTCAATTCCCGTCTGGTTGAAAGCGTGTTTGAAATTTACTCGAGCCTAGGGTTAATCTTCCATTAGTTGATTGGGATTGTGACAAATTTTTGCAATTTAGTATCCAGTATGTTTGTCGTAATATGGATACCATCAATGATTGTGCTGCGTGTAGATACTTGGTGTGGGTCTCATCAATAATTGAGGAAGCAGGAAAATTTTGATGATATTCAATATTCGCGTGGCGAATTCTGCTACCCACTCGAAAGACTCCATGATCATCCACGAATGGATTTAATGCGGTTAGGTGGCTATGTTTAGGAATAATTCTTTTGGCTTTGAGGCACGAAATTTCGGTACCAAAAGCATCTTCTTGGGCCCATTTAAGGATGGTGTTGTTGGCGCGCTGATATTCCTCAAGTTCTAAAACCATCATATTCGGTTCTCCTTTACTTGATTTTTTAGTATTGTTAGAAAAATGGTATAACCGTGCTGTAATCCGAATGAGTTTCAAAAATTTGGAGTATTCCTGTAACTCGACGAGCAACGGATTCGACATTATTATTTCCAGCTTATGAATTGTAGTTTGTCGCTTTTCGTCGGTCTGAATATTGGTGCGACTCAAATGATCTTAATGAGGCCAGGAATTTGGATCTTGCCGGAGCCAAGTGGGTCCCTTCCACCAAATTTCGTAATCGGGCAGTTTTGGTGGCAATATCCCTCGTGAAGTGCCATTCGATGACAACCACCATAGCACCGTCGTTGAATCTGTCCAATAAAAAATTTCGATTTGTTCAGCCTAAAGTGCTTTGATGACTGGTTTCATTAATCGAGCTAATAAAAGAGCACCACATATTTCTAGGCGTAGAATCGAAACATGTTTGATAGAGGCAACACTGCGGTTTTGGCGCATACTAAATTGGTTTGTATGATGCGCAGGTTTGTTTTGACTCTACAGTATATGACAGCGGAATACGCGACCTCGCAAGCATCGGAGAATTTGTGTAGTTGAAACTTCTCTGTTTCAGTTGATAACTAACGAGGAATTGATATTTGGTCTAACTGGTGTACATAATTCTTGCCTAAGTTCTTGCAATCTTTCTGAAATGTTGACTGGTAAAGGTTCATCCCATTGTAACTTAAGGAGCCAATAATGATTGATGGTGACAACCACCCGAGTGGATCACATATTTTTGATGCTTCAGATAACATTTTACGCTTGGTATTGGTGTTATCAGGATTGATTACCAATTTGAACTAAAATGCATCGTTCTTTGGTTACCATTCCAAACCGAGTAGCTTGATTGAGCGGGTACCCTCGGAAATCTCAAATGGTGATAATTCTTGTTTGTTCGTAGGTATATCGCCGCCAACAATGATGCGCAAACCCGGCTGATCCTAATATCTAAATAATTTGGTGCTGTAATATACTCGCGGCTTGTTCATTATTGGCTCCGGACACCAATTAGTCGCATATCTTGTTTAATGACTTTCGCGGCTAAAGGAAACTTGGCCAAATTGTAATCGGTAACTGTTGCCAAGGTTGTTGTTGCCAAATACGGTACGGAGGCTGTTCCATAGGTGACTGTAAACAGCTGGTAATCTTCGATGGGTAATTCTTGTGATTCTCGCCACACGATTCTTTGGAATGTCGCATCTTCTGGAGCTATTCGGATCTGGCGGTACATTTTATCTGCGTCACTTGTGAACACAATTGCGTGATTTCGAAATCATACTAGGATGGCGAACATACTATCTTGAATAGGTGGTCTCACCATTAGGTTGTCGTTAAGTGATACCTTGGTCGATGATTTTGCTGAGGCATCAAACACCACTCTCAGCTTGGTGGTGGTACTGCCGTACTGGTTTGTTTGTGCTCTGAATGGTGTGGCATATAGAATGATGTGGTTGGGTCGGTGATTGGAATGGTTGGGTATATGCGTTCCATATGACCTAATTTAAAATACTCCTGCATAAACGTCGGGTATTCTTGTTTGAGATTGGGAAATTAGGTGAACTTGTTTTGCATCGCACATAACTGCTTGATGGCCATATCTCTGGTACTTCCCTATGGTTTTCTTGATTCGACGAAAGGTAATTATACGATAAATCTGCCATTTATGGTTCGTCGGTGGATTTTGGTGAAATGGTTTTCACATTGGGCTTCCTCCTCGGTTAGCAGGTTGGTGTTTGGTAATTCTTCACTGGCCCATAATTTTTGAAGCTAACGGTCAATATCTAGTACCGTACAGAGACTGAATTGTACGGAATCAGTTATAAGGTTGGTTGCTATATTTACAGTGATGTCCCATCCGAAGATCATGTTCTGAGCAATTGGTGTGATCGAACCGGCAGGAATTTTGCCGTCAGATAAGATTTCGAAGAAATATTCGGCCCCGATTAAGATGTCGATGGGACTAAGGTTTTCAGATGATCCCAACATTTTGGGTTGGTGGTTGTCGATGCCATTGGTGCTGTCAACTTCGGTAGAATGAGTGCGTTTACTATTAAATTTGGTTTTGACGAAAATCTGGAAGTGAGCTGTAGTATCGTTAATCTCTTAGTGGTCCCCGCTGTGGATGAACCAACTCCTTTGATCGTAATGGTTGCCTTATGTCGAGGTAAGGCCAAACGGGAAACACACTCCTCAGTCACGAATGATGCCTGTGAACCGGAGTTTAACAGAACGCGACATGGTTGCATCTGTCCATGGTGATCAGTAACGTGAACAACTGCGGTCGGTAGCCGTGATTGGAAGTTAACATTACTACGTAGTAGCTTGGTTTGGATGGGTATTATTGCTTTATTACTGATGGATGCATTTCGAAAGGTTTCATCAGGCTGGTTAATGTTGGGTGCAGTTACGCAAGTCGTCATGGTTGTTGATTGTGGAATTGTTGATGTAGTTTCGGTGATTGAAGTAACAAGTGGTATTAGTGGCCGGCAATGATAATGTGTGTGATGAGGATTGTGGTTTTGATGAATTCGGAATATGTAAAAAGCTGTTGTGACGTTTATGACAGACCTGACATGATAGATTAGCCTTGCATGTTTTTACGGTGTGTGAGTCACTAAGACAATTATAGCGACTCCTTTTCTCGTTAATAAATGATCTACTTTTATTAGGGTCCATAGCTCTAAATTTTGGGCAGTGGTATAATATCTGCTCGACTTGACCCAATGGACACAAGAAATTGGAAGTGATATTCGTCTGTATGCCTCTCACACTTGGATTCAGCCGCGTTACCGGTCGGTTTGTAACCTCTCGAATTCCTTCAAGCGTATCTGTTCTTAACTCTAGTGGCGTCTTAATTTTAGTGGCGTAGACAACTACCTAATTTCTTCGATTTAAAATTTATTTTGTATAATTACATTTTTCGAAACATTAAAAATTATGTTGTTAAAGAATCTATTGTTTAGTATCGGCGTAATAAATGTCTTGGTGCTAATTCTGCTTTAGACATGTATTTGTTCTAATTCTAATAAATTCTCGTACATAAATGAATTTATGTGTTCGACTTTCGATCCCACCTGACCAATTTTCTTTCTATTTGATTTAACGCGCTATAAAAATCAGTTTTTCTAATATAGGATTTTATAGCAAACAAATAAATAAAATTATATAATATTTCTGCAATACATGTAGGCATATTCGCCTAGCATTATATTCGTTTATGGGAAAATAGCAAATAAGAAAAATAAAGCATAATATCCAAAATGAATGAATTCCCCGCAGGGCCATACGAATATGTCTAATCTATAAACATACATATCAAACTCGTTTATACATATGCCACATACACCAAAAAAATTTATTTGTATTCGTTCTTGTAAACCAACACTGAAATAAACACGGGGAAAATGTATTTATCGTAAACTATATAGAACAGACATACGTGTAGGTACGTACAAGCATAAATATACTGAAATGTTTTCCCTGGCTCATCCTTACATCACATTAATGTGTAAGGATTCCATAACGCTTCTTCATATTCTGCGTACTTTCCCTACCCAATAATAATCGATTTTTATATTTTATAGCTTCCTGCCGTAGTCCATTTTTTTAATAGTGTAAAATATGTTAGTGAAACACGATTAATTATTTGTAATGCTTTAAATATTAATTTAGTGAATCATATATTCAAGTAACTCCCATGGAAAAATATTTAAGCATTTAAATAAAACAGAATTTTTCGGAAATGAAAATTGCATTTAATTATTTTCGATTTTTTGTGGAAAAATGTAAACTATTATATTTAGTAGATACGTACAATTTTTCAATTAAAAATTTTTAATTAAAACAACCAAATTGGTTTTAAATTAATTTGTAGCTTTACAAATTAAATTTTAATATGATTTATGTTTCTAATCTAAAGTTCATCAGTATGGACTCTTTTAGAGGATTCTTGCGGAAAATGTTCATGTATTTCATTTGTTAGTTTAACCCTAGTCAGAATGTGCCATTTTACTTATGTAAACGTATGATGCAACCTTTCGGAATCTAAAATATTTAATTAAAAAAAAAAATGAAGACATTTACTACCTTGAAAAAAAAAATAATCATCTCACTAATTACAATAAAAAATTCAATTTGGAAGGTTGCTAACGAACCTGCTGAAGTACTGAAGGAAAATGATCAATTAAATTTTTTATATGTTAAACACCAAAATAGTCGGCACATGATACTCCTACAAAATCTAGTACCGGAATTTGTTGACTAAAATATCCAAAGACCAAATATGTGGCTTCTATATGTTGTTGTGGTAATACCTTTCAATTACACTAAGATTTCTATTCGGTACAACCAACGGTTTATAAATTTTTTAATTGCCGAAAAAAACTAGCGTCATATATAAATACAGCATGCTCTACAGTGTCATAATCCATTAAATAGAAAATCGTATCTGATCATTTAACAGAGAAATGACGAAAACTCGCGATTTTTTTAATTTTAATTGAAATACCATTTCAGCGGCCAATTTAGAATGGAAGAAATTAAAGGTGATACAATTTTTATAATTTTTTCTTAATCTGTATTCTTTTATCTACAAAATGAACCCTATATCAATATTTTGCGATAACTAGTTTTTGTTTTACACCCAAAAATACACTAACGTACAATGCCGAAAATCAGGGGTATATCCCCCAACAGGTCGCAAATAAACTATTTGCACCTCAAAATCTGACTACTCGATTGATTTTCAAATGAGTTTTTCAATTGAAATTTCTTTTTTTTTGTGTTTCATTTGCTTTTGCGACTGAGTAGTATTAATTTTCTTGACTTAATTGATTTTATTTGCATCGTCAAAAAGTCGGTGTCTCCCCACCGAGGAGAAGCCTGATCAAATCAAAGACGCTTTCTACGACCAGCTCGAAACCGTCCTGAGCAAAATTCCGCAACATGACATTAAAATTGTTTTGGGTGACTTCAATGCTCAAATTGGCAGTGCTGGCAGTACATATGGAAGCACTATCGGCCCAAACTCCTTGCACCATACATCAAACAACAACGAGATGCGCACCATCGAGCTAGCTTTACTGTACAACTTGGTGGTTGCCAGCACATACTTCCCACATAAGCGCATTCATAAAGCCACATGGAAATCAAACGACGGGACAACGGTTAACCAAATCGACCACATCCTCTTGTCCAAGAGACATTTTTCTGGCCTTAAAAACATCAAAACTAAACGTGGAGCTAACATTGATTCAGACCATTTCCTGGTAGTTGCTGAATTAAAATTTCGTCTATCAACCACATATAATCATCGCTTCCAGCGCATCACTCGTTGGAACACTGCGGCATTGAACGACCAAGTTACCAGAACCACCTTCGGGATGACTGTATCAGAAATCTTGGAAAATAAAACACTTCCTGACTCCGTTCAAGAACAGTGGGACATTATCAAAACGGCGGTAACCTATGCCTCAAAGTCCACCATAGGCCAAAATCCGCCAATGCCCAAAAATCTCTGGATTGATGATGATTGTATTGGTGCTATTCGGGAAAAAGATCGCGCACGACAACGAGATCTATCGCAAAGAACAAGGCAATCCCATCACGTTTACATGACTGCGAGGAGAATCGCTAATCGGCTATGTAGACGGAAAAAACGGGAATGGCATGAACAACAGGCACGCAACATCCAAAATTCTAGCCTGAGAGATAGATATCGTTGCATAAGAGAATTAGCTACGGACTTTCATCCACGTAGCAGCGCTATTCGCAACAAATCCGGTGAGTTGGAAATGGACACCAAAACCGTCCTCGAAGTGTGGCGAAATTACTTCTCCTCGCTTTTAAATAAACAGGCACCACCTCCCGAGCAACAACCTCTCTTGCTCCAACACGATATTAACGTCGAGATGACACCACCACCTCCTCCATCATATGATGAAGTGCGGAACGTGGTGAGGATGGTATCTGCAACGAAATGCTCAAATATGGCGGTGATTATCTGTTCTGCCGCATGTTTGAGCTAATATCAACAATTTGGTCTAGAGAAGAAATCCCAGTAGAGTGGAAGACGGCTCTTATATGTCCACTTCATAAAAGGGGAGATCGATTGAACTGTAACAACTACCGCGGTATAGCTTTGCTGAACACAGGCTACAAGATTTTGGCCAACGTAGTTGCAGCAAAGTTATCAACTTATAGCGAGATAAAATAGATCAACGACCGATCAAACTTTTACGCTGAGGATTTTGCTGGAGAAATGCTATCAAAAGGACATCCCTGTACACAGTCTATTCATAGACTTTCAACAGGCGTACGACAGCATTAAGAGGAATACGTTATGGAACGTATTGCACTATCTGGGCATACCGTCAAAATTGGTTTCAATGTGCCAGCTTTTATTGAATGGCTCAATATGTAAGGTGCTAATAGAAAACAAAATTTCGGATGCCTTCGAGATAACATCTGGAGTGCGGCAAGGAGACCCAATAGCTCAAACTCTATTCAATCTATCATTAGAGTATGTCATTCGTCAGCTTAATATAGCGCAGCGTAGCTGCCTGTATTATAAATCAACCCAGCTATTAGCATACGCTGACGATATTTGCATTCTGGGTCGCAACATCATCTCTCTGAAAGAGGTTCTCCTCCCGTTGGAATTAACAGCCCAACAAATAGGCCTTCAGATCAATAAAGCGAAGACCAAATACATGGTGACCGCGAGAAGGCAGACTTGTGGGGACTTCATTTCAGGAGATACTCAATATGAAATGGTGAATGAGTTTAAATACCTAGGATCACTGATCACTGAGCAAAACTCCGTTTCTGTGGACATTTCATCGAGGATCGCAGCAGGCTACCGAGCATTTTACGCCAATATCAAAATTTTCAAGTCTCCTCATATATCGCGCAAAATAAAATTGGACATCTACAAGGCGCCGATAAGACCAGTTGTCACCTTTGGTTGCGAGTCTTGGACACTAACAGCGCAAAACATCCAGAAAATCGCTGTAACTGAGCGTAAGATGATAAGAAGAATTCTCGGTCCCATTAAAGAGGGAGCCACGTACAGAATGCGAATGAATCACGAGATCAGAAATGATCTCGATAAAGTCGACATCATAGGATTCATAAAATCGTCAAGGCTGAGATGGCTTGGGCACGTACTACGTTCACAAAATCGGACCATAAAACAGGCCTTGGAGTCGGCACCAGCGAAAGTAGGACCTCGTGGGAGACCATCTACTCGATGGATGGACGACGTTGAGAGGGACCTTATACACACTCGGTCACCGTGTCTGGCGTTCTCTTGTGGCGGATCGGATTATTTGGAGGAGCATCGTTGAGGCGGCCAAATCCCTTCATGGGATGTAGCGCCAGCGGAAGAAGAAGAAGAAAAAAAAGTCGGTGGTAACTTTTCTATAATGTTTTTACTACTCAGTCGCAAAAGCAAAAAAAAAAAA
The DNA here is from genome assembly GCA_963556165.1 of Tipula helvola. NCBI lineage: Eukaryota > Metazoa > Arthropoda > Insecta > Diptera > Tipulidae > Tipula > Tipula helvola. Next base: position 171,087,805 of record OY744483.1, on the reverse strand, counting down.
AATTTCAATTGAAAAACTCATGTTGGACCTTTCCACACGAGTATTTTTCACAACACGGTAACAACAGCATTCTGTATTCACACTGTTGTTACTCTTCTTTATGTATGTGTAAATTTACTTCAATTTTGGATTGTTTTGTTCGAGGCAATTATTTCATTTTGTGCGTTAAACAATAGAAAATCACGTGCCAATGCACATTCAATTTTTTTATTTATTTAACTTTATATTTGTATTAGTGTGTAACAACACGAGAATACCAGAAATTTCATAATGCAAAAGTGCATTACAAATCCCCACCACAAATTTAGGTTTGTAGGCAGGGAGGTAAAGAAACGAGGGTGAATACGGTTGTTAAAAATACTGGTGTGGAAAGGCCTTTTGAAATCAATCGAGTAGTCAGATTTTGAGGCGCAAATATTAGGTTGTTCAGAAATTAATGCAGGTTTTCAACCATTTTATTTAAAACGACATATCTCAGTTTAGAATAAATTTTATTAATCGAAATAAGAATCATTAGAATCTACACATTGTTACCAACAAGATACAAGTTTATTAATTCCAGTTGCATACAATTCTGAAGTTCTGGAAGCGACGAATTCTTCGAAGGCATTTTTTGCGGCTGTTTGGTCGTTGAATACTTTTCCTTGTAAGAAGTGGTCGAGATGCTTGAAAAAGTGGTAGTCGGTTGGCGAGAGGTCTGGTGAGTATGGTGAAGAGGCAGAGCTTCGTAGCCAAGATAGTTCAACTTCTGCAGCATCGGTTGTGCAACATGTGGTCGAGCATTATCGTGCAGAAGAATTGGGCCCTTCCTTTTGACTAATGCTGGACGCAGACGTTTTAGTTCTTTGTGGATTTTATCAGTTTGTTGACAATATTTCTCTGCTGTGATATTTTCGCCAGGATTCAAGAAGATGTAGTGGATATTTCCGGCTGACGACCACCAAACAGTCACCATAGTCTTTTTTTGATGCAGCTCAGGTTTGGAGAAGTGTTTAGGGGCTTTGTCACGGTCCAACCACTTCGCTGAACGTCGTCGGTTGTCGTATAGAATCCACTTTTTATCGCACGTCACAATGCGAACGAGAAATGGTTCGTTTTTGTTGCGCAAAAGAAGTGAAGAGCAAACTTCATAACGGCGATTTTTTTGGTTTTCGTGTGGCACCCATTTGTCCAGCTTCTTCGACTTTCCAATTCGGTTCAAATGTTCCGAAATTAATCCAATACCTACGCCTAGGTCCTCTGCAAGCTCTCGAACAGTCGTGCGTGGGTTTGCTTCCACCAAAGCCTTCAATTCATCGTCGTCAATGGCAGAGGGACGTCCGCGACCTTTCTCATCTTCAAGACTGAGTTCACCACGACGAAATTTTTGAAACCAATGTTGTATTGTGCATTCGTTAACACTTCCTTCGCCCCAAACTTTATTGAGATTTCGAGCCGTTTGTGCTGCACTGCGGCCGAGTTTAAATTCATACAAGTAAATTTGGCGAAATTCTTGTTCTGACATCTTAACTTCAAAGGTCTAAAAATAGACAAAACTACAATTTAGATTACAAATAGATTATGTGATAAGAAAGAGCATAAAATAAGCTTTAAAATGACTTATAATGTTAAACTCTTTGCGTAATTCTTTATTATTCAAAAATTGTTGAAACAAATAAAATCATAAAACCTGCATTAATTTCTGAACAACCTAATAGTTTATTTGCGACCTGTTGGAGGATATACCCCTCAAAATACTCCGCCGATTTTGCTTCAAACAATACTAACTCAAGGTCACTGTGTACGGAAAGGTGAAAGAAATTTGCCTAAAAATTTTTGAGTTGGTAACATGGAGGAGAACTGCCTACAAACTGTTTTTGGAGGAATCATATGCATGGTGCATTGTGAAAACCAAACCACGTATATCGGTGCAAACAGCGAGTGAATTATTCTCAATTGATTTGAAAAAATTCGTAAAATGACGAAGACGACTTATTGCTCCATATATCCGAACATTTGGAGCCAAAATATTCACTTGTTTTAAATCCATTGACAAAGGAATAGATTGCCGCTGCGATAGTTTCAGGCGTCGTACACAGTGTACAGTGACAGGCACAGTGACATTTGATGGTTGATACATTGATACAGGTATTTTTCATCAGATTCAAATGTTAGTGGTAAATATTCTTCAGTTGGGTTTGATCTTTCCGGAACAGCAATTTCATCTGAATGTGGCAGAGGTAATTGAGCATATGTCGTTGCAGTGTATGTCAAAGAACCAATTTTTTTTCTGTTTGTACCGAGAATATAATTCACGCACCCATAACATCGAATTGGATCATGTACTTGTGGATCTATCCATATCATCGGGACACCAAATGATATTGCGGCTTCAGTATTTTGCCATTTATGCAGATGGAAAATGCTTGCAGTACAAACAATACAGACGGCGCTCAATTTATAGCACTAGTAACATTTTGTGAAAAGTATAGTCGATATAAATCAGCGTTTTCATCACTTATTTTGCGGCGATTGGTCATAATTTTAAATTTTCCACACATGTACCAAAAGCAATTGAGTTTAAAACGTCTATCCATATTTCACCAGACTTCACAAGCCGGTTTTCACTTTATTTTTCGTGTTCTTTTGTCACTTTATATATTTACCTAAATGAAAAGCTTATATTTTTAATTTTATATTGTAGTTTTTATTTCTTCCTTATTGTGACAATTTTTTAATTTGTTTAGAAATATCAATTTCGAGAATAATTCCTTCTTCGGTTTCTTTTTTACTACTATTACATAATTTATGTTGAAGCTGTTTATACACTGTTGCTGTATGCTGTTGTTTGTCACCTTCCTTATTTTTAAGTTATGGATAAAATTAAGTCGTAATTTTTATTGGGTTTGGTGTTGATTTTGTCGTTAAGTAAATTGTTGTTGTTTTTGTTTTTGTAATGGAAAGTCTTCTTTTGTGGGCACAGTTTTGTTTTGACCCATAGTTTTCCTTTGAGTACATATTATGCGGAGATATGAATATCAATGGAAAGCTAGGGGCATTAGCTAACTGTTTACGACCAATTTTGTGAAGTCATCTTTTTTGGCAAGAAAAAAATCGTAACCGGTTATGGGCACCCTTCGAAAATACGCTGAAAATGAGAATAGCTTAAGGAAAACGCACCTAATTTGAAAAAATTTCGAGGTTTATTAATTTTAAAGGCCTTCAGTGGCAACATAACAAGAAAGACTTTTTAAAAAATGATTCAACTTCAGTCAACTTCGATGGCAGAGGCTTCAAACAGATTATGTAAAGTCGATATAATCATCAGATGATGGAGAGTTCTTTTTTATGTTATGTCGGCATAAACGATGATATCTGAAAGTTTTCCAGTCATTCAGACGCTTTAAATGAAAAAAGACGGTGCCTACACCCAGTTACATTTAGGTGCCCACAACCGGAAATCACGACCATTCTCGGAGTAACCAATTAAAATGTGATGCGTCATGATTTTGATATAAATCGATGTTGCATCCCAAATCACTACGAAAATACTGTAGAAATATCGATAACACTCACCTGTTTGAGATTATTCACTTTGATTTATCGCACTTTTTAAACATTGGAAAATTACAATTGCGTTGATTTTTTGCGGATTTTTTTTAATTTGATCGCAGCAAATGAACAAACTCAACCATTCACTTCGATATTAGCTAGAAAACTGCGCACTGTCCAAATATAAGTACGACAACAATCAGGTCAGCCATATTTGCATCCTGCCAAAAGTTATACAGGGGTGTCCACAACCGGAGACCCTCCCCTATATGTCCAGCTCTTCTAACCTACCTAATTTCGGTTCTTTTTGATTCTGTGTAAAATGGTTAAATTTTTATTGAATTCAGTATACCTATTTGGCAAATTTCTTTCACCTTTTCGTACATAGTGACCTGGAGTTAGTATTGTTTGAAGCAAAGTAGGGTGAGTATTTTGATTTTCGGCATTGTACGTTAGTGTATTTTTGGCTGTAAAACAAAAACTAGTTATCGCAAAATATTGATATAGGGTTCATTTTGTAGATAAAAGAATACAGATTAAGAAAAAATTATAAAAATTATATCACCTTTAATATCTTCCTTTCTAAATTGGCCGCTGAAATGGTATTTCAATTAAAATTAAAAAAATCGCGATTTTTCGTCATTTCTTTGTTAAATGATCAGATACGATTTTCTATTTAATGGATTATGACACTAGTGTAGAGCATGCTGTATTTATATATGACGCTAGTTTTTTTCGGCATTTTAGACCAACTTTTTTCGGATTCCCGCACACCGTGTGTCAGAGCTTCTGCACCCAATGCGCGATCCTGGAAGTAAAGCTTAATACCTACCTTAAATTTATTCATTTTGTATTCGTTCGAAAATTTGAAGTGTATTAGCAAATTCCACTTTTTTGATGTTCTGTATAAAAATTCGCGCTTGATTTCTTCAGTTCGAAGTTTCGGGGCTTCACCGTAAATCTGTGTGTATTGGTTGTTCCTCTTGTTACTCTTGTTGTTTTAACGAATGGTGATATTTTCTCCGATAGTTCTGCAAAACATTTATCATGTAAATTGTTTATTGTTCGTTTTGCTAATTGGCTTTCTGTAGCATGTCAACTATATTTGCTACACTCTCATCTACATTTTATAAAGTAACGCCAGAGGTCATTGGTTAGGTGGGTTTTTTTTTTAAGAAAATACGTGTCACGGATGATGTAGAGTGCAGACTATCAACCACCCTTTCAACTCCCCATATTATACCATAGGTGAAAAATACGTCAAATCACAAATTTGGTATATGGGACCGGAAGTCGTGTTTAAATTTTTTATTTTTTATGTTTTCAATTGGTATGATAGTACTAGTTAAAAAAACATTTTGTAGAAAATGATTTTTGTTGTTGTTGTTGTTTAAAATACAGGGTGTCAAATTTTGTCACCCATTTATTTCTATTAGACATCCTAAAAAATCAGGACAGCATCTCGTTTCATTTTCGTGTAAAATACGTTTAAATATAATAAATTTGTAGATTGTCATACTTAAACGTATTTTGCACGAAAACGAAAAATTTTACTAACGCAAGTTTTTAGTATGTTCAATAGAATTAAAGGACGTAAAATTTAAAAAAAAAAAAAAAAAAAAAAAATTGGACGATCATTGAGAAAATTCAAAAATAACATTTTGGCGGGAAATTTGAAATTGAAGAAATTAAAGAACTTATCATTTTTATATTTGTTTGTTAATCCGTATTAACTTACCTTTAAAACGAGCCCTATATTATAAATATCGGATATTTAGTTTTCCTTTTATAGCCATAAACACAACATCATGTTTATCATTTTTCTCAAAATTTGACACCCTGTATTTTAAACAACAACAACAACAAAAATCATTTTCTACAAAATGTTTTTTTTAACTAGTACTACCAATTGAAAACATAACAAATAAAAAATTTAAACACGAATTCCGGTCCCATATACCAAATTTGTGATTTGACGTATTTTTACTCAAAATTGTGATACACCACATCAACCGTATATATTTTTTAACTACATCTAGATCAGCCTTTATTGTTTTAGCTTTAAACCAAATATTTTAAAGATTTATTTGGGTTGGCTACATAAGACTGGTTAGCAAAATCTTGGTTTCGAAAGACTGGTTTCAAAATATCGGTTTCAAAAGACTGGTTTTCAAATGACTGGTTTTCAAAATCTTGGTTTTAAATGACTGGTTTTGAAAATCTCGGTTTTCAAAATCTTGGTTTTGGGAAAAATATTTTTATCAATTCGGGCCGCCCGAATTGATAAAAATATTTTTCTCAAAACCAAGATTTTGAAAACCGCTCCAGTTAATGTAACATAACAAATTATTTTGGTAAACGTGTGTGTGTGTGCATGTGTCTGTGTGTTTAGTTGGCACGGATTGATAACATATTTTTCTCTAACCAAGTTCTAGAAAACAGGTCCAACAAATTTCACATAACAAATTATGCTGGTAAACAGCAATGGTTATTAAAAACAAAGTTCGATTGTGGAAGTTAAATTGTGCAAGTTCAATTGCACAAGTGAACATGCTAGTCGAATAGCTGGGCAAAATATCGCCCATAATATTGGTTTATCAAAGTTCAACCCCTAAGTGAGTTAGTTTAGTTTTATTTTTATTTTTAATATGTTGTAATTGTAATAAAAACACCGAAAAAACTCAATAAATAAAAAATAATAAAAGAAAATTAAAAATCTTTTGAGACAATTTTAAATAAAAAAGCACAATTCTGCCAAACTTCGGCGCATATCAGAATCATCAATTTTATTAGTTTGAAATAAAAATTCAAATACTCTTTATTAACCTGTCCAAAACTGCAAGAAAAACTTTGTAGGTATATCACAACAAAAAAAAAAAAAAAGATTTTCAAAACCAGGATTTTTCAAAACCAAGATTTTTCAAAATCGTGATTTTGAAAACCAGTCATTTGAAAATCAGTCATTTAAAACCGATATTCTATAAACCGAGATTTTGAAAACCAGTATTTTTAAAAAACCAAGATTTTGATAAATCGAGATTTTGAAAACCAGAATTTCGATACGATCCCGATTTATTTATCACAATTTTCAGTTGCAATATTCGGGTATCAAATTGAATGAGATCATATCATCATTTGGTCCTACTTCATTGCAAGGCACCATTTGCTATGCTTATTTATGCTTTTAGAAATAGTTAGGACAGCTTAGGAACAAATCGACGGCCGATTTAAATTTTTTAAACTAAATGTCATCATAGAACACTAGGTTAGCCTCAAGAGATTTTCTTGAAAAAATTACAGGACCATTTTTCTCTCGGACACAACGTTAGAATTTGCGTTGTCCTATTACCATCAAACATGTCCATTTGCTAGGGTGGTCACTAAGCCAAAATAAAACGATCGATGAATCTGTCCATGCAAATACACTATGTTTTATTTGTTCCATTGAATTTGATATAACCTTTAAAAATGTCGTTCCTAGCACTACGGCGCATAATTCCAAACTTGGTAACGATTTTTGTTTGATATGTGCCATCTTTTCCACTTTTATGAATTTTGCACAAATGAAAAAAAACTTCTCAATTGTTAATTATTTTTCGTTTATCTTTTATTATGGTTTATGATTAATTGAAATGATATAATTTCAATAAATTAATCCAAAGATTCATGATTAAATAGCTCATTTTTAAGTAATTTTTAATTTAAATTTGGAATAAGCTGGTTTTGCTGCCAATGCTTGGAATAAAGCAGCACACTGATTCTCTAAAAAATAAGATAATGGATAAACGTGTAAACTTGCAAAAAGCTAAGCTTACTTTAATGAATTTGCAATTTTCGATTTGATTACGTCTTCAAATAAAATCGAAAAATTGCAAACTAATCAAAGAAAGCTTTGCTTTTTACGAGTTAACACGTTTACCCATTATCTTATTTTTTAGAGAATAAGGGTACTGATTTGCAATTAATACAATGGGAATAAGCTCAATTTGCAAATAAAAATTAAAATAAAATATGCAACATGTAACAAAAATTCGTATATTATAATACAAAATAAATAAAAAATTACATTTTCAGTACATATACTATACATAAAACTTAAAAATAAATCACATAAATTTCAATCAGTCTGTGTAAAAAAAAATAATAAAAACTAATAAAATAAACAAAAAACAATTTATATAAATTGAGTTCAACTCATTAATAAATTTCAAACTGTTTAGATTCGTAAACTGTAGCTTTCAACGTGGAATTCACAAATTGAATCAGTTGTTGTATCGGAAACTCCGGTAATTCGTATAATTTTTACAACATAAACAAGATGGGCTATTTCGCCACTCAGAGCCAAAGTGTTTGTTTAAAAGCTTTTCTACATCGGCCAATTTCTCCGGTTCTACCGATATACCTGATGGAACAACAGTTGGCGTCATTGAACCAATCATTCGATTCTTTTTCATAATACTCATAGCTTTGCCTAAATCTGACTTATAAAATACTTCGCCACGAACTGAAACCTGTTTGTTTGACTTTTTAATTACAACAATACATTTTGATTCTTGAAATTTGAAGTGCCATTTGCCTGGAGGATTCAAATAATCTCCAACTTCTTTCCTAAAATCGTACACTGGGCACTCATCTCCCAGTCTTTTTGTTGTTCCAAATGTAGTATATAGATATCCAGATATTCCTGAACGTTTACGATAGTATCCATTGTTCTAACCTTCTTTTCAATCTGCGCTAAAACGCGATCAGGTGATATGTAGGAATGCCTTGGTACAGGAAATATCAATCCGATACACCCACAACCATCACATACCAAACGAACAGTACTGATTCCATCAAAACTTAAATTAGATAACCTATATGGAAAACTGTCGAAACTATTTGGTTTGATCCTTTCCTATGAACATTTTCCGTCCAATAATAGAGAAAAACATTTTTCGTTGTTAATTTGGAGTCACCATTTCCAACAACTATTCCAAACAGATACAAATATAACTGTCTGCTATAATATGCCGGCCTGGTCTGGTACTTTGGGCAGAACCATATTTTTCTGGCAGTCAAATGAAACTGTTAGCAAATCGGCTCTAGTATCATTGAGAGACTCGACGAACGATTTTGCCCGCAGTTTATGTACACGGGTTTGAACCGTTAGTTGATGTTTTTTAGCAATATCCTTCTCTGCCTTAATTTCCTCTTTAAACTTTAAACACGTGGAACACATATCTGTGCTTGGGGTTTTGAAATCCAAGTTGAATCTCGTACAAAAATCATCCGAAAATAAGTTTCTCTGACCTGCATTTCATGATTTACAAGTTGATATCGTCACTTGAATAATGAATTATTGTATATGCAAAACTATAGTTTTGAGATATTTGGGTTTAAAGTTTCTCTCCCTTACAATTTTCGCAAAAAACACATTAACTTAAAAACGGATAAAGCTCATTAAATGAAATTTTGCTATCGACTTCTACACTATGATGACGAAATGTCTGTAAAATATTGACTCAGAATGTGCGTCCTGTCATATCGAAAAGGGAGTTCAAACAGGACCATGTACCTGTACAATATTTCAATTCAATTATTGGGTAGAACAATGTCGTATACAATATTTCATTTCTGAGTTACACAACGTTTCGATGCATAACAAATACTTGTAACCCTGTAGTACAAGTTTTTATAATTTTTCCATTGTGTACAAAAACAATAAAATTTTGATTTATAAAGTACATACCGAAAATCAAAGTTCTACCGTTTCAGAAAAATTTTCAAAAATGATTGGAATGAGCGGCATACAATTATTTAATTTTTACAAAACAATCATAACAGAATTATGAAATACCATATATGCTTGTACGATATTTCATGATTGAGGTAATTACCACTTTCAGTATACAAGGAAATTTTAGTATCAAATTTAACCCCCAGAATTGCTTGATAACCCCACGGAACATTTTTTGTACATAGATTAAGGAATGGTGATTCTTAATTAATAATAAACCAGAAATCTTGTATCCATCACTTACAAGAATTAATTATTCAAGTGACGATATTGTCTCCACATTTTCGCAATTGACAACTGCGATGGTAAGTACTGTCGTTTTGAAGTGGTTCCTCGACAATAGTGCAGCTCGATTATGTTGAACGGCTTAATGAAATCCCCAACGGCTTTTCGCTTTCCTTCAAATTTCTTAAAACATCTATCACCTCCTCGTCTTTCTGTTGGAATGGCTCCGCTAATGAAATGTTGCTCACCAATTCTACGAACTCGGGATCGACCAATGTTTAACACTTTCAAAAATACATTTTGACATACTGCTAGTGAATTGATGTTTCGCGCTCGTGTAATGCTTAATAGTTAGTAATTTTCGGGGTCCATTTTTCGCGCGATCGGTTTCAGCAGTATTTCAAAATAAAAGCATCTTGACTAATTTTGCTATTATTTTTATAAAATGAGTTCGCAAAATTTAGTGCATCACCACTTTTAAGTAAATGGCACTGGAAACTGTTGAACTACGTACCTTTTGACTTTAGCACTTTTACGCTTCCAAGACAATTTTACTACAGATTTTTTTCTACTGTGTTGGGGTTGTGTTAATGTTGGCGTTTCTTGGCAATCCATTTTAGCAGCGCGCTATATTAATAAACTTACTAGTTATTATACATTACAAAAAGAGTAAATTTAATTACCGATGTTCGATTTGAAATATAATTTCGCGCTAAAAAGGAATACAATCGTTTTGTTACAGAGATTATATAAATGCATACAAAATTTCGAATGGAATAGAACGGTTTTGAAAATTTTTCAGAGAAGGAATAAAGTTGATTTGCAACCAACCCTTTATTTTGATTCTCGGTTTGATAGTGAATACGATTGGTTTGACAAGATTAACTTGAATATTTTGTTTTTCCAATCGATTATTGTTAATATATTTTGTCTAAAAATGTTATATAAATATATTATATTTTGTCTATAAAAAGCCGAAAGAATCATATTGATTTTTTATAATATCATCTAAGGCGTGACCTAGGATTTCTTTGTTTGGGTACCATGTTCATAAGTTATACATTTTTAAAACTCAACATTTTGATAAAGATAAGTTTTTATCGAAATTTTGAGTTTAAAATATTTATAACGTACGAATATGGTACTCAATCAGAGAAATCTTATACGTCACGAGTTAAATAATAATATAAAGAATACGTGTTGTAAATTTTAACAAAAACGGTTGAGTAGATTTTGAGATTCTTGTAGGTACACCAGTTTGAAAAGAGTAGTTTCAAGAAAAATGCAAAAGAAAACCAGTACTGCATCAGCGTCTTAAAAAAAATATTTTAAATTATTAAAAACTACTATGTATGTATATATTGTATATATTTGAAATAAGATGAGCGCTAATACCATTAAAACCCATACCATATTCTATATAATCAGTATGCTCAAACCAATTCTCTAATTAAAATCAAGTTGATGTCCTTATCCTCCTTTCTGTCCTGATTGAGTTTAAAATGATTCAAACTATTAGTCTAGGTATTGGAAAAAATGTTAAAATATATTTTTGTACCCTTTAAGAATACATTGCGCTAATATAATCAAATCTCCTAATGTTCATCCACAAATAAATGAAAATATAATAACTTTGCCTTAAATAAGTAAATAACTAAAATTGCCTAGGGTTCCCTTTTTTATACCATGCCCATATATAACAATAAACGTTGCCCTTATTTTCTTGTCTTTAGTAAACGTCATTGCTTTTTACTGTTTGTTGTAATTTAGAACTGAAATTACTTGGGAGGTTCTATTTCGGATTAAATTTGATTTTTATTATGGGTCTACATTGTCCTAAGAATTTGTACGCTCGTATTATTCCGGAAACATTTATTAATTTTGATGTTTTAGCACATCAATTGTATTAAATTAATGTTTAAGATTTCCTTAACAAAAAGTTATTACGCCAACATCATAGTATTATACAAAACTAAATATTCCAATATAATTAATAAAAATTGAAATATCACCAACGCAACGTCGAAAACTCTCCGACAGATGTTTTGCCAGTTGCCTCCTTTTTTTTGATTACACAATTTTCTTCTTTCATAATGTGTTTTCCTTTTCCCCGTCTTCCGAAATTATATTTCCTCCTATATGTGCGGATGTGTATCGGTTTCGGTTGTTGTCCCACTTTCCTAATACGATTGTAAAAACCGCACATTAATTTAACCTCGTTTTTAATTATTTTGTAGCTTTAAGTTGTTTCGTTTTTGTACTGATAATACAATAAAATTTCTTTGTACCCCCGCTGGATGACAATACCCAAATATCTTTTAATAATTTTCCTTTCACAAGAAAACGTAAATTATCTCATTACCACATTTTCACTAATCCCATTTCTATAGGAACATTTTTTTGTGCTTTCGTATTTTTGTATTTTGTATATCTTCTTGCAATTTTATGTTTTGTTGATTTTTTGCCAATTCCGGTTATCCAATTTTTTTTTTCTGTCTCCTATTACCCACTGTAAACACTGTACGTAATTACACATAATAAATGGTTCGAAGATTAACGTAAAAATATGTTAATCAGCCTGACTCAGATGAGTTTACGATTCCATCTGTATATTTAGGTTTTGGTGTAACATACATAATTATATTGTGGTTTTGTGTGTACAGATAGAAGTGGAAAATCGTTCGTACTTTATGTTTAGCCGTAAAAAATTTTAGTGGATTAGTTTAGACAATTTAGCTGTTATCTTTAGTTATTTGTCTTTTTATTTTGGCCACATTTTTTGTTTATGCCAGTATACTAACAACCATTATTGGGGATTCTTGGGTTTCTTTTTTTGTGGTAAAATTTGATGTCTATTTTTTTGGCTGGTACAATAATAACAAAACAAGTGGTTTTAATGAGATATTTGGTTTTAAAGAGGCAATGAATTGCAATAACATAAAACAGAATGTTACGATTGTTGGAATGATATCATGTAGACGTTTTTGTGTGGTAACGTTGTAAAATTGTTATTTAGACAAGTAAATTATTTACGTTAATTGGAATATAATACTCTTTCGGATTATGCTTCCGTTGTTAGGAATTATATTTTTATTCCATGCTATGCTTGGTGGCCAGATTTTAAGAACGAAGAAATTGTTCAGGGCAGTTTAGCCTTGATGATTTTATGAATTCAATCATGCCTACTTTATCAAGAACATTTCAGATCTAATAACTCAATGTCTTTTTGATGGAGCCGCGAAATTATTCGGTTAATCTTATACTCAGGTTGATGAAATGTCTACAGAAACCTGTTGTTGGTCAACGATCAGTGATTCTAATTTTTCCACCTCTTCATAAGGTGTGTCTCCTGATATGAATCCTTCCTGTGTCCGCCTTCTCACTGTGATAATTTATTTGGTCTTTGTTTTACTGATCTGAAGCCAATTTATTGAACCGTTAACTTTCAGAGTAGAACCTCTTTCAGGGAGGTCGTGTTACAATTAGAACAATAGAAATAATATCTAATATATAATATGGCACATTCTTATCATATGTTGAAGAAAGTTTGATTTATTGGGTCTCCTTGCCGCACTCCAGATATTCTTTCGAAGCCTTGTTAGTTGTTGTAATAATTTGATTAATTTAAATTTATGTGTTTGATTTCTTAATTTGTATTATAGTAGTATACAATTTCCTAAATTATATCCATGTTTCGATAGTTGCGTTATGAGTTGTTTATGTGTTGAGAAAAATGTCCCTATTACATATCTCTAATGTGCCGTAAATCTCATCAGCTAGTTTGCCTTACATAAAAAGATTGTCTGTTATTTGGTGGTTTAAATTTGTAAATTCTCGTATCAAAATTTGTATTATTTTCGGGTTTAATTTTATGCCCAATGAACTTTGAGTTTTTAAAGCAATTTTGTAGTACCTTGTTTTTCCGTTATAATCCGCGGCTTTTTGTTGCAAAAAAAACTCATCAATTAAAACATCACATAAAACGTTTTTGTATTCTTCATTGCCTGCATGCACTTGGGGTTCGGTTTCTTCTGATGTCGAAGTCATACTATCATTATCCTCTTCAAAAAACTGTATGGAAGATTTTTTGAAACCATTTATTGTACTAAAAGTTACTCTGTTCGAAGATGTTGAAATTCAACCGACAATTTCTTTATAGGTTGCTCGTTTTATCGCCCGCTTTTTGGTGTTGTAGCGGCTTACTCATGCGTTCTCCACCACAATGTGTCAACCACATACATTGACGTCTGAGCTCACCAAAATACCAACAACGTTTGACAAGGATATCATCATGCTGCTCAACCATATCATCATTTGGGAACACGCGCATGTACGCAACCAATAAATGCTGTATCTTCCGGGAGAGAGAAAAAATCCCGAGAATCAAAATCCCCGAGGTTAGAAAATTCCGAGAGTACAAAATCCTTAAGATACATAATCCCGACGACACTAAATCCCGAAGATACAATATCCGTAGGGTACAAAATCGAGAAAACCTATGAAAATTCCAAAATCTAGTTGTTGCATAATTGGTGCAATTTTCCCTTGATTTAAAGATGTATACACACGAACAATCGAGGGATCGTACCGATATCCCATTTTTCATAGTCCTGCTTTTCTAAATCCCGGCTTAATTTTTATTTTACTTTAAATTAAAATTCTCCACCACCGGAAAGCGTGGCCCAAATTAGAAAAAAATATAAGTTGGTGTCGCTATCCAAAATAAATAAATCCCAAAAATTAATAAATTCCCAAAATCAAGATTTTTTTTTGTTTAACAAACTTTTGAAATATTATTTTATACCTTAGAGGATGGGGCTGCCGCCCCCAAACCACCGCTTTTACGATTTATTCAAATTTCAATTTAAGTATAAATTAGAACGTTTTACCAAATTTTGTGTTTTTTAATAATTATTCCAATACTAAAATAGAGAAGTTCCCAAAGCACTTAGCATTGGACCCTTTGCACACTTAACAAACACCCCAAAGCCACTTACCATTGGTCCTTTCCACCCAAGGATGACATGAAATTATGTAGATTCCTTTTGTTTTTATATTGTACTTAGTTACCAAATCGGGTCTTCCACTTCGACGGGGCACTTTACTTTGCATTGCTTGGTATTTTTTTGGGGATTTTTTCGTTCGGGAATCTCAAAAAAATATGTCTTTCAAAACCAAAATTTTGAAAACCAGGATTTTGAAAACAGAGATTTGGAAAACAGGAATTTTGGAAACCGGGATTTTGAATCCGGGATTTTGAAGGCGGGATTTTTAAAAGCGGGCAAACTTACCCTCTCTAAAAATAGTGATGGTTATAATATACCACCCCTCGGGATTTTCTCGGGTTTACGGGATTTTGTACCCTCGGGATTTTGTCCCCTCCGAATTTTGTCCCCTCGGAATTTTGTACCCCGGGATCTTGTACCTCCGGGATTGTCAATTTTTTAACCTCGTGGTTTTGATTTGCGGGATTTTATCCTCGGGAATATGTTACCAAACCTTTCTTTCATTATAAGAGATAACACAAACTAAAATAAAAATTCTTCTCGTTTTTTAGTCTCGCCTCGAGCTTGGCATTATCAGCAAGGTGGTACAAAAAAACATAAATACCTTTGTGATTATTATTATAAAAATTGGTCTATCCGATTCCTCGGACGACAGTTTTCCCAGAAAGCATTCGTTAAAGATCACCAAACCAATCATTTATATTTTACAAACATTTTCCGTTATTTTGGGCACGCAAGGTCCTTAAAATATGCCACGGATTTTGTTAAATTTGGAGACGTCTTCCACATAATATAACATTACGACAATATAAATCTTCTACCTCCATACCACCAAGTCACAGACTCACCTAATGTTAGATTATTTAGAACGGACACGTGTTGAGCAGCAATCAAAGTCGCATTCGCCAGTTTTCATCTTCGACATATAATAATTAGATCAGTTATACATCTCTAGTTTACCATAGAAAATCCATAAGAATTTAATTTACCCAACGTGAAAACGTGAGAATTAACCGATATAATTCTTTACTCAGTGCTTCAGTATGGGACGGGCATGGCTGTGGACCATTCGAAAATACAAAATAATAAAACACAAACAATACAAAATCAGAATTAACGTTAATTATCTTGTGTTACCGAATCTCACCTCCTTGTCACATAGCATTTCATTTTATATATATCTCCCAGCTCCTTTCTGTTGACGAAATTATTTGCCACCAGCAAAGTATTTAAGGTAAACTTAGAAATTTAAATCCATATTACACGGTAAAATCTATTCGATTTGTCTTAAAGATATCTATAGGGAACTATTGTTGGTATTTGGAAGGTGTATTAAATGTAGAAAAATATTTTTTCAAGCGGTTCGAAATTACCTTGGAAAATAATCTAGAAATTTATATTTTTTTTTTTTTTTTTTTTTTTTTTTTCGCTAGCGCTACATCCCATAAAGGGACTTGGCCGCTTCATAGTGAAGTTTCATAATCATTTTCACAACGGATAATGAGTGATTAGTTCATTGATCCATACATTAACCAGCCGTGATTTTTTCATCACCCGCCGGGAATCGAAATTTATATTACCCTTTTTATTAAAATGACCCCCTCGCAATGCTTTGATCAACTTCAAATTTTGTGAACAGGTAGATGATGGATTATCTAATGTAACATCAACATAACAAAAAAATCGTCGGTTCCGTTTATGAGAAAATCTGTTTGGCAGTTTTCTCTTCACTACAACCCCCTCTATTTGAGAATCTAATGGACCAAAAAGCTAACACAAACTGTTTATCATTAAAATCTATCTTTGTACAAAATTTTCACCAAAACTATCAATATTTGTGGGTATGGGAGGCAAAACAAAAACAATAAAAATGTGTGACTGGAAGGACGGATGAACAGAAGGGCATATAGTAATTCGTCGAGAAATGTGGAAATTTGAAAAAAAAAAATTTCGCGATTACAATATTTATCCCAATATTTTTTTACCTAGAAAGTCAAAATCATAAATTTTGGGAATTTGTACAGGATTTAATCCAAATAATTCTTTTTTCCCATTGCATGAAATATAAAATTTTAACATTTGAAGAAATTTTGTAGATTTAGAAATAATTAGAAATATTAATATTTAGAATTAGAATTTTAGAGAGAGCGTAAAAAATTTTTGTTTAACAAATTGTTTTTTTAATGTTTTGGAACACTTAAAGGCTCTAACAAATTTACGAGTTTTACAACTTTCGACTGTTAAGCGATCACACCGGTTTGGAGATTTTTAGAACTAAACAGATCGTTCAGATTCTAAAAGCTTGAAATGTATAAAATTTCAACTACTTTAAGCCTGTTTTTATTCAAAAAGTTATGTAAATTAAGATTTATTTAACCCTTTCAGACCCAAATTTATACCACAGGTGAAGAAAAAAAATTTTAATGAATTGTATGCAAAGTTTCTGCTTAAATTTACAGAAAGTTTTGGTATTGGGCTTTTTTCACCACCAGGACCTAGAAATTGAGCTTTGAAATTTGGCCATTTTTGAGGACAAATACCGTCATGAGTCATGAAAATTATTAAATGAAACACTTTAAATACCAAATAAAACGTTTTATTAATTCAGAATAATGGCTTTAAGTCTAAAATAATAAATAAATAATACTTTAATAATTCAGTCTCATAATTATAATAATAATTTGATAATAATAATATTTAGGCTTTGGTGTGATATACGAAAAACAATTATTTTTTTGCATTTAGGCAAAGATGTACCTTGCATTTCGTACAATACACTCTCGACTTCCCCTGGCAGTATGGATATTTACATCTGGACGAATCTACCGCACTTTCATGAAATGGAAAGTGATCCGTTTTATCTAGTCGAATTTCGTCTATCGGTCGAATTTTATATTTCACTTTTTTGTGGTACTTGCAGTAGGAGACGCTGTAGTCGACGTTGGGCGACCTCTCATCTTTGGTATTTGGTCTGATGATAGTAAAATCTTAGCAAGATGCAACCTGAAGTTATAGAGATCGACCATTTCGTTTTTTCTTGGTTGATGTGCTTGCCTCAAAATCCCTTTTATATTCTAACCAAGAAGAGGCAATGGCAAAATCTAAGAAATGAGTAACCACTCTTAGTGTCCATTTCCTGCTTTTAATAAAACTACGGTAATATGCAATCATCTGATCAAGGTGATCAACTCCACCCATTCCATTATTGTACTCTGCGACTATTGTTGGTTGTTTCACTTCAATATATTTTTTGTGTTTTTTATCCCATCTGTACAGTTCGACGCAAGATAAATGGGTTTATTATCTTGCCATTTTATTACGCATAACTTGCCATCCAAGCTACAGACTTCATCGTAAGATCCTCGACCTTTTGATTTTAAATCTTTGTCATTTAAATGAGGAGGGTTGGCAAAACGGTTGATTTTTATAGTTCCAGTGGCGTTGATATTTAGTTGTTTTAGCAGTTCAAACAATTGATAGTTACTAAAATAGTTGTCAAAAAACAATGAATGGCCATTTGGTGGAATTATTTTTTGCCAAATGTAGAACAGCTGCGGGACCAAATCCAAATTTATTTTTAATCTCTCGCAAATTTCAGTTTTTCACCCTTGGTAGATAAAAAAATCATAGGGAAGTCCATTTTTACCACAGAGTGCAAATACTTTTATACCCCATGGATAAGGCTTCGCTTTGATATACTTTTTCACATCTAAGCGCCCCTTAAACGGAATTATTTGTTCATCTATTGCCAGTGTTTCTTCAATTTGGTGCTCCCGACATCTCGATAAAACACTGTCAATAAGAGAACGAAGTAATTTAAATTTGGTCATTGCTATGTTGAACTACGAGTTTTTTTATCAACAAAATGCAAATTAACTCTAAATTGATAAAACATTTTGAGAGACATTGCGTTTTTGACAAGATCAAATCCAAACTTATGTCCCAGTATGTTGGTAACCGACACAATTTAAAATTGCCCATTAATATCAAAATTCCAAAAAAGCTTAACTAACTCATCTGGGCTGGTTTCTTTATAATTTGTGAACGTTGGACTCTTTTGCATATAAATTTGTGTACTCGGCCATCTCAAAAAACATTTATTTGGGGATATAACCAAAAAAATATTTGGCTGGCGAAAAATCGGTTACTTCTTCCTTGACGTCGGGTCCCGTAAACGGAATTTTTTGTCCCTCAAACTTACGTCTTCGCTATCTAATGTTAGATTTCGTTGTATATGTCTCCTACTTTATCAAATCCGATAAAACCAATATTGACATTTCTATTATTATATCCGAACCTGACGGATTTCCTGTAGCTAGAACTCTTGCAGTTCCACCATTTGAATCACATAGATTATCAATGTCATCCACATCCAAAATGGTTTCTTCGGTGCATTGGTCAATTGCGGTTTTCACGTTAACATTTGATGTTGTTTTAGGTACAGCTGGTATTATTACTACATTCTCATCATCATCATCGGATGCACTGTCCGCAATGTCGATCTCTGAATCGTCCTCGTTTAAAAGATCTAATATCTCTTGCTCTTTCAAATATTTCCAGGAGGAAACACCGTCCGTTGCATTTTAAAAACTTTTTAAACCTTAACCCCAAACCAAACAAAATGTTATAATTAGTCAAAAATCTCAATTTTAAATTAATTAGCAAATTTAATTCTAAAACAAACATTTATTTTCTATAACGTATTTTACAATATAAATTCCAGAAAGATTTTTGCACCCGTTAAAGGAATTTGTACCTAATTGTGGACCGTTATATTTAAGTCCCCAAATGAGGACTCATCCATTGGGTAACGTTGGCATCAAATGAGGACACTATTTTTGCCAAACAAAAAAAATTTGTTTCAAAACTCAACACAAATATTTATTTTAAATTAAAACTGTGTATTTTTGACATAAAAAATGAAACAATCAGAAAAATAAATATACAAATTAAATAATTATACCTGTTTTACAAAGAACCTCACTAATCGAAACCACTGACACAAATGATAAATTTCTCTTTGAAATGTAAAACGTATAGTAAATTTACGTGTTTTCCCTTTTTATATTTACTTGAATTCAGCAATATACAGCAAAATAAATCTTAGCAGATTTACGCATTTTGAAAATTTGCTGCACAATACTAATGTCCTCAATTGTGGTCAAATCTATTGAAAGGGTTAAAATGTTAAGGTTCGTTGCACTAAAACTAAAACATAAATTTAAAAGATCTGATCTAAATGTTAAACTACACAAACACATTTTACTGTGTTGTTTCCACACCATCGTCTTAAGTATATTCTATGCTAATACAACTTCCATAATTAATTAAGACACACTTTTATAGAAAGCAAAATAAACGTTATTTAACAATTAAAGGGCCCTACACATAGATGTTAACTACCGTTTTTCTTTGCTGTGGCTTCCACCAGTTTAGAGATTTACGCCTCGAAAAGAAGATTCAATTTTGCAAAAATCGTTAGAGCGCTTTTTTGACGTTTTAAAGATCCTGGAACGCATTTTCATTGATCAGTTCCCATGTAGATCTGTCCATTATGTCAGGCAAAATCTTGCAATATATCAAAATCGTGTTCGCGTGGAAAAACACCGTTACATGTACATTGAAAAATTATTTCTGCAGCAAAATACTCTCAATGTTCTAAAATCAAATTGACGAACCTAGCAAAAAGCAATTTTTGTGACATTCCATACCATCTGGTAATGACAGAACAGCAATAAAATTAATGAAAATAAAAAATAGAAAACCGAACCAACGATTTAAAAAAAATGAAAAAACCGGATTAAGTTTGCGGTAACCAAAAAGTTTCTATTGCTAAATTCAGTAACTTTCAATGTGAAATAAATCGGCATTAACGCTTTCCTTAACTTTCAATCTGAATTAAAAAGCGAATTCGATCAAGCTCGAAACGGTGACAATTGGCCGCTAGAATGAATTGGTCAGGTGTATTAATTAAATAAATAATTATAAAAGGATTATGTTAATGTTACGATAATGGCGCGACTTTTGCTAAATATCTACAAAAAAGACTTTCAAATGTTGCGCATGCAACAAAAATAATTCGATTCGTTTTATTCTAATTTTGTCTAGTAGATTAAATTATTTTGAATAAAATGAAGCGTATAATTGATCAGCCAACTTTAGAAAATGGTGAGGCTTATTTAGTAAATTATAAAGGGAAATGTTATACTCGTTCGTCTTTGCGTATGACGTAATTTGAGCTTCTCAAATAATATTACAAAATACATATTAAAATATCAAAATATTAAAAAAATGTATTGGCTTGACTCCGATATACCTCTTGTGCTCTGCGACGATTTCAACATCGATGTCATCGCTAAACCCGAATTCGTGCGCTTCATCAATAAAGGACATCTGCGACCTACACTGCGTCTCCAAGACACTACCCTCACACTTCTCTGGATCTCACATTCGTCAGGTACATCGACATCACCGCTGATCCCTGCGCTTCATACTTGCAGTACTTAATCATTTGGAAACAACCACTGTACTCTCATTTCATGATGCTAATAATAAATAAATTTATTTTAACAAAACCACACATCGTGCCATTTCTCGCACCGCTTATAAACGTTATCATAGAAAACACCTACGGCCGTGCAGAAGACGCAGCCTACCCCGAACTTTTGTTCATTATAACAAGTAAATTTGGTGTCCGGGATTATTATTCATGTGTTCTGCGACACTAGATTTGTGTTCATCCCTATTTTTTACCGCGAGAGAGTGTTCATGAAGTCTCTTATCAAATAATCTTGATGTTTGCCCAACATATTGTTTTTCACATTTAGTGCATCTGATAGTGTAAATACCTGACTTAAATGATAGTGGTGGAACATCTTTCTATTTATCAATCATCGATCCTAAATTGGTACTTTTTGTCACTAGATCAACGTCATGTTTTTTAAAGTAATTCCCCAATTTATTTGTGATTACTGGATAGAACGGGATACATAAGCGTTTCTTAACCGTAGAATCAGCTAATGTCGAAAAATTAGTAAGTGACTGAATTTGGTGCTTGCGGTTGTGTTTACTCAAAATTAAGTTAATGAAATCTCATTGTAGCCATTCATCCTTGTAGCATCTTGTATATATTTGACTTCTTCATCAAGCTCAGATGTGGACTTAGGGTTGTTGTAAAGCCTATGGGATAAAGAGTGAAAAGCTGCCTTCTTATGCGATCCATTATGGTGGGAATTCGCAATGAGGAATCTTATGGTGTTCGTCGGTTTCGATAGATTCCGAACTCTAATTTTTCTGTGTTCTTATCACCTTTGTATCAAAAAATGGGAGCACTTCGTCTATTTCTTAATCAAAGGTGAACTTGATGGTAGGGTATTGTGAGTTTAACTTCTCCAAAATTCGTTCCAATTCCATCTTTTTAATTATTGAAAACATATCATCCACATTATCTTATCTATAAACGAGGAAACAGTCGGGAGTTTTTAGTTGATTTCGCAAACTTACTTATATATGTATATGTTGCAAGCTAGTTCCGAATGTCTGCTTATAGAACTTTCTTCTGAACTCAAAGAAATTTTGTCCCAATCAGGTTTTAGCTACCTGCTGATACAGATTTGCTATGCTGTCTGCAACATTCTGTTATTTGACATGATCGATCGTATACTGAATTGCGATGTCTACTAGTCCATTGGGGTACAAAGCGGTTACATCAAAAAACAATATTGCTTCATCATCATTTAGGGTCATGTCTTTAATTTTCTTGACAAACTTTTTTTCACATGCACGCCGGTTGGTTGAGCTAATCTTTCTAACCCTTTTACTAAATGTCGATAGTTTCTATGTGGGTGTCGATATATTCGAAACAATTAGTCTCATGTTGTTACCTTGATTGTGGATCTTGGGTAATGAATAAAGGCAAGGAACTCTTGGATTTGGCATGCTGGTTCTGAAATGAAAATATGGTATTTCAATGACTTTTTTCATATTTAAAGCAACTTCTTTAGCCGATTTTATCATCTGCGGCAAGGGTTTCTACTGTTTCTATTTTTATACACAAACTCTTCATATGGACCTTCTTTAATCATTCCCATTAATCTGTCATCATATTCTATTTTGTCCAGGATAACTAAAGTCTTGATGTAAGTGACATTTTTGATTTCAATAGTTGAATCTGCTTTCTTTTCACCTTGTCCTTTACACCCTCGTTTCTTTCCAAATTATTCTGTAGTAAAATCTTTTGAGCGTGAAAACGTATGGATTGTTTCTCTTCGGTGCCCATTCTCGATATACCACTCTCTAATTCGGCTACTCTCGGATTGGCTTAACCAATTTAAGTCACTCTCTGAAAAATCCACTGATTACAAATCTGGATAATTGAAGCTTATAGAATTTATTAATTGACACAGAGATGTTATCTAGAGTACAATATTTCAACGATAAAACAGAAAACTATTCTGTATACGACCGCCTGTTTATCGTACAACTTCCTCAGTCCGAAGTCAACAAAACCACATAGTGATTCGGTATTTGGTTTGAATGAGGTTCAGAAGTTCATTAGCCTCTATAAATATCGGAGCATGCGCTTAGCTACTATCCAATGAGGCGTTCCATTTAGATTCTTAAATTGTCCGAGCACACTTACAACAATGACATATGACAGTACTCCTACGAGATTGCCAATTTTTCTTGTCGTCCTTAGTATCCAATTGTTTTTCCAATTTCGATCCGTATACAATGGGAGTATCTGCCGGATTCGAGTCTGCCATACCGTATCGATCGAGAAGATCTCGCACTTACCTTTTTTTGATGCATTGTTATTTCAGTAGCACAAAGCTGAGAAAATTTTACTCCTAGGCAATCGTGAATTTTTGCCAGATCCATGGTTTCGAATTTGCGTGATAATTGTTCTTTGATATTCGTTATTTTCCTTCACTTCGTGACGCGATGATTATTATCGTTAAATCATCGTCTTCACGCATAAAATAAACGGATGGATCCGAGTTCATTTGTTTAAGGTTCATCGTCATCAACCCTTCGTTTAGTTTGGTGTTCCACTGTCGCACCACTTAACGAAGACTGTATAATTAATTTTTTAACAGGCAAACCTTATTTCAAGATTTAATACCGTTAAGAATTTTTACTACGTTTTTTGAAAATTTCCGCTTCGATCAAATCTGTCGTTTCCAAATAAATTTCCTCATCTACTACTCTATTTAACTTTAAATATGTCATTGTAATGTCGATCTGATGACCGTATCGCGCCGCGAGAGCCATTACAAGTCGAATGGAACCAAAGCAACCTTGATTATACAAGCCATAATCTAAAAAACTAAGCTTTTATAAGGGAATTAGAAACAAGGAAAAAACCAAAATTTTCATAGTAAAACACATAAAACATATGGGAAATCACATTTTTTCCTAAGACAAATTTGTAAATAAAATCGTTGCAAATTCTTAATTGTGATTTCTGAAATATTTTCATAAATGTTTGAATTTCAACATATATGAATATACTTTTTACACTTTCTGCCGTAGGCACTTGGCGAAACACACTTAATACAAATATTTTTAAATTTTTTTAAAAAACACTTGTTAAATATTTCGCAAAATTACAAAAGGTTTAAAAAATCACTCGATCGATTTCGGCTTGTTAGGCCATCATCAGGTGTATCTATGTAGATACTCCTGATGATGGCCTAACAAGCCGAAATCGATCGAGTGATTTTTTAAACCTTTTGTAATTTTGCGAAATATTTAACCCTCAGGGTACCGACTATAAAAAAGTCACGTTCAGAACTGACATGGGTTAGTCTAACCCGGCAACTTTGATTGGCTGTATCTTGGGCTGTAGTTGACCAATTGAAACGATTTTTTTTAAATCGATAGTCCATTTTGTCACAAATACGAGGGTGCTAATAGATTTATCGAATAATTTGTTTAAACAAAGATACATTCAAAAGTTTAAACATTTTGAAATTTTTTTTTGTGAAAAATCACTT
Source organism: Tipula helvola (assembly GCA_963556165.1). Classification (NCBI taxonomy): domain Eukaryota; kingdom Metazoa; phylum Arthropoda; class Insecta; order Diptera; family Tipulidae; genus Tipula; species Tipula helvola. The sequence continues at coordinate 171,063,266 of OY744483.1, read as the reverse complement.
TTTTTTTTAAATTGCATAACTTTGTGGAAAAAAAAGATATCGAAATTTTTCTTGTTGCATTTTAAAGCTAAAAAGGTGTTCCTTAAAATGGCCGAATCAGTTTCTTGATCCATTCCAAAAACTATATTTTTTCTAAACTTTGAAATCACCCGTTTTTTAGGATAGCGATAAAACGTTCCATGATTGATTTATCGTAACAAGGCACAACTGTAATATAAATAAATAACAAAATTGATTGTTGAATGAAAGTTTTATTGTTCAAAATATAAAAAAAAACAAAATCAGACTGTATTTCCACATTCGCAGCATATTTTGGCTACATGGTCTCTGCGCATAGCCTTATTATATTTGAGGCACTTGTAAAATGTTTTGCGGTCAAGAGAACTTGGAGCACTAGTCTAGCAGCTAGCGCAGGTTTGACAAGTTGCATCGCAAGTTCCATTCCATAATCAATTCTTTTCATTTGAGTGTTATTTTGATTTAAATTGTAAAGGATAAAAGAATTTAACAAACATTTGGTTATAATGAACACCGTTTCTTAAAACCAAACATTTGATTATAATGAACGCCGTTCATTATAACCAAATTTTTGGTTAAAATGAACACACGTTTATAATGAACAAAATTATTTGTCCTATGACCGTTCATTATAAGCGAATTCTACTGTACATAAGCATAGAGCATAATTTTGAGGGTAGGATACACAATAATAAATGTTTAATTAATAATAAAAATATAAAAAATAGTAAATTGTACAAACCAAAACACTGTACTCCAGCCAAAACTCCAAAAAAAAAAAAAATTTCTGTCTCCCGAAAATACGGATTTTGTAACGTTTAGTACTGACTGGGTGAGAATTACCCGAGGTCAACTTTTTAACTCGTACCACTCGAGCACCAAGCGCAGACTGAGGCTGCCACTCACGGTTTACACAGACACTACCACAAAGATTTTTTACCCCCCACTCCGGGCCCCCACCTTTCACTTCCTTTCAAATGGCGCGACTTTCAAAATCTGTCTGGGTTACGGTAACCCAGTCAGTACCCTGAGGGTTAACAAGTGTTTTTAAAAAAAATTAAAAATGTGTGTAATATATGAATAAGTAAATCATTTTCATTTTCTTGTAATAATTGATTTATTTAAACCAAAATATAAAAAAAAGTTCATAACAACAGCATTCTGGTCAAATTAAAAAGAAAAGCTTACTACAAATCGTGTGCATTAAATTAATATATATTACATAGATGGCAGTAAAAATTTTGAAAAATCGTAACAAACATTGCCACCTGGGGAAATTTCAAGTTCAAAAATTGTAGGAAAAGCAAAACAAATTCTCAAAATATTAAGAACGTGTCATAATCTTGTGATTAAACAATTTTTTTTCGTATTTTTCTGTATAAATCTTAGACATCTAACGTACACTAGTAAAACTAAAGATACATTTAGCAAGTATTATTTTAATTCGTCAGAGCCAACTATGATGTATTTTTAAAAATGAAAGTTCGAAAAATATATTTCAGAAATAATATAATTTTAATATTTCTGCAATTAATATTTACTTAATACCAATATACCCTTTTTGAATATTGCTGCTAAAGATATGTAGAACACTTTTGTGTACACATTTTGCATCATGTTTGCTTTTTTCATTGAGAAACTTGAAGCTAAAAAACACCATTTTTACTATGGATTCCTATGGAAATCAGTGAAAAATTATACCACTAAAAAAGCTTCTAAAAAATACGTCATAATGATTATGGCTCTATACTCTAGAAGGCTCTAATGGAACTCATGCGAGTAACAGGAGCAAAAATTTCGATAAAATTTTACCAGTACAGGGATTTTGGTCGGGTGAATCGGTTCAAATTTTTGGTGCTTACGCTCGCCTTGAGTTATTTTTCCCTTTATTCTTACTAGTGGAATTCATTCGTTAATAAAAAATCAAAACAAAATACATAAACGTAACCAAAACAATTTCTCGCAAATAAAAAAAAAAACAAAAAGCAACATAAAGAATGATTTTTAATTTATGTATTCTTCGTCGGCTCCATTCGTAATATTTTTAATTTTTAAATTTTGAACAAAGGAACCAAAACAGAAAGTAAGAAAATAAAATGATTTTGTTTATTTTTTTAGTATTATGTTACCTTGCAGCTCGTGAGGGTTGTTCCTTTACGATGTTATGTCGAAGTGTGGGGACATTTTATTCTAAACAAAAAAAAATGTATATTAAAAAAGGTTACGCAAGTTAAAAAGGAAAGTAATAAAATAAAAAATCTCGCTTTTTTATTTGCTGTGTATATGCTAGAATAAAATTTCTCCAACCTCGGACATAACATCGTATAGGAGCAACCGACCATCATGAGTTGCAACACAATACTAAACAAAATAAACAAAATCGTTTTGTTTTCTAGCTTTTTTGTTTTTTTTGGTTAATATTTTTTATTTTGAGTCTCTCTCGCTTCGTAATATTTTTAATTTGTTTTTCTTCGGAATTTGTTGTTCTGTCTCAGTCTCTCTTAATACATCCTCTCAATCGTTCTCTTCTGAGCTTATTCCTCTTATTTGTATCATGTTATCCCTATTATTCGCCTCATTTTATCTCTTTTATTTGCATCATATTAAACGAAAAACTGAAAGAAAAATGCACATTCAACACCAATACAATTTACCAATACTATTGCCTTCCGGTAATCCTCAAATCAATCCTCATTTTGCGACCAAAATCGCTGTCCAGGACGTTGAGTAGGTATGTCCCTTCGCCACGATTCGAGCTTTTCGTCTGTTGATAATTCCATCAGGATTATATATGTTCTGGAGTAGGATTCGACTGCCGAATATTTCCTTTCCGTTAGGACAATCTAAGATTTTCCACGTATCATTTTTAATGATTGATTTCAGTTTTGACGCGATTGCTTTGCGCCATTCTACGAAATCATCTCCAGAGATAGCTTCATCAATTGATATTTCAGCTAAGTTCCCATATTTCGTTTCTGCTTTATTTTCAAATTGCATATGATGATACTTTTTCGGTCGTCCTCTCTGACCAGTGAAAATTCTTCCAGGTCTCCCTCGACCCCTACGACCTACATGTTCTTGAAGTTCTTCTTCACCTGGCTTAGAATTTACTTTTTCAGCGCTTTCGTATGAAGATGATGTCAATAAGTCTAATATATTCGCTGTCGGCATTGTTTCGGCCCAAAAAGATTATGGGAGTTGTGAATCTGTTAAGAGGTATCTCGTTACATCTTTGAGTGTACGATTCCTCCTTTCAGCCACTCCATTTTGTTCTGGATTATATGGAACTGTGCACCGTCTTTCGATACCATTTTCTCTTAGAAACGCATCGAATTTATTGATCACGTATTTCTTACAATATTATCCGACTGTAAATATTTTATTTTTCTTCCGGTTTGGATCTCCGCGCTTGGGTTAAAATCTTTGAATGTTTTGAGAACTTCATCTTTTGTTATGATACATTTTATTTCGTACCATCACGAATAGTCATCGATAAAGGTAACTATGTATCTCGCTTCCCCATTCGATTGAGTGCGCATAGGATCGCACACATCGCTATGAATTTTTTCTAATAATTCTGTTTCACGACTAGACTTCTTTGGAAAAGGATTTTTCGTCATTTTTCCTGATAAACAAGCTTCACAGCAATAATCGCTTTATCGCGTTGAGATTCCTGTAAACTTCTCATGTTTGAATGGCCCATTCGACGATGCCAATCTTTAGACAAATCTGTAGGTTTCTTTTTTGCCGTATATCCGATTTTATTGTATTTCGGTATATAATAAATTTATCCAATTCTTTTGGCTAATAATTCTGTATTTCCGCCATCGTCTTAGATCGTAGCTCCGTTCTTTCTAAACTTTATTACGTGATAACGTTTTTCAGTTATTTTGCCGACTGACAGTAAATTCGTACGTAAATCTGGTACACAGAGAGCGTTGTTTAAACTTAAATTTTTCTTTTGGTTCCCTACTGTAGCCTTCATATTTACGGTTCCTTTATCACTTACCATTGTAGATTTGTTGCTCGCGAGATTTAATTTCCCGTTTGAAACAACAGTCATGTCCATAAATATTTCTTCATCCTTACAAAGATGTGTGGAACAACCACTATCGTGACATCATCGTTGATTTCTGTTTTCGTTCTCAGAGTTGAGTGCGGAGTATATTTATTCGAAAATTCCGATGCAATATACCACGATACCTTCAGCGTTTTTCGCGAATTCTCTCTTCGTATAAGTTGAATTACTCAGCTTAGATCTATGCCAGCAATCAACCCCTTTGTGACCCACTTTATTACATACATTGCACTTAAATGGGAATTTTTTGTTCCATCATTAATGCCTCTTTGGAATTTCTGTTTCTTTGTAAATTTCTTTACAACAATGATTATGATTTTGAGTACTTCTAGTGATGGCAGTTCGTCACGAGACTAGTGCACATAGAAAATTTTAAAAATTAGACGGTAAACTGTACAATAACAGATTGTCAGTAAGTACGTATTGCTTTCAACATCCATTTCTTCAAGTTTATCTTGAAGCAAAACTTTTGGATATGGTTACGCATATATGTATATCATAGCCCTCCCTGCATCTTCTGCAGTGTTTACTGCTTAAGAAGCGTCTCTTTACGAGCTGATCCTCTTGATTGATAAATATTTTCTAGCTTTAATCAAACCTCGCGAGAACTGTTACAGCCCTTTATTTCTTTTAGCTCTGACGGATTGATTGAAAAAATAACATCCGATTTTGGGTTTTGATCTTTCTCCGTCGATGTCTTTTCATCAGCAATCAATGCAGCATTTGATTTTAGTTTTGTGTATCAGAATATAAGAAGCATGAGGAGGGATTCGGATAGGCTGCTGGCTTACATTGAGTCTGCATACGTTAAGCCGTTATTGATTGGTTTGTCGGGAGCTTAGATATTTAATAATGAAATTAACAACTTCGGTCTGCATGATTATAACCTGTTTACGTTGATTATAGGTCCGGTGGTGCTGCAATTTATGCTAATACAATACTAAACTGTAACCAGTTCAATCTTGACTTTAGGTCTTTTGATAGTGTTGGTATGTTGGTATAACTTTTCCTTGGTATTCGAAAATTTTATGTGCTGTGTGTATTTACAGAGTGCATGACACTGATATTCCAGACTTCATTGAAGATTAATCTAAGCTTCTATAAAACTTGCCTTATCGAAATGTTTTAATTATGGGGGATTTTAATATTGATTTCGTTAGGAAAACTACGCATGTAGATAATCTTTTAGTAATTTCGTCTAGTTTTGGTCTTGAGATTTTAGTTCATGAACCTACTACGATTTTTAAAACCTCGTCTACCTGTATTGGCAATATATTTTTTAGATTTGACCACATTTATTTTCAAAATATTTCATACAAGGTGCATAATTTGAATATCTCAGACCACTGACTAATTGATACCAAATTCATCGGACATACTGTACGGAGCTCGAATAAAGGACACACTGAAACGAATGTAAGGCAGATGTCTCGGAAAGATTATGATCGTTTAGAAGAATTTCTTATAAAAGAAGAATGGATCAATGTTTACAATGAGTCCAATGCATCAGTAGCATATGACAATTTCATAAATATTTTTAAAGGTCTTCTGGCTAATTGTACCAGACTAGTCTCAGTGAATAAAATAGTCAAGCTTAAGCCACGGATGTCTGAAAATTTATTAAGAGTCATACGTAAAAGGAGTAGAATATGCTACCTAGCGAAAAGCTTCACATAATAATGGATTAGTTAACTACAGTCGCAAACTGTGTGACATGGTAAATCTTAAAATTGAGCAAACTAAAAATACTTCTATTCAAAACAGTTTGAAAAAAAAAACAAATGGTAATGATGCTCGCAAAAACTGGCAGACTGTTAATAATATAATTGGTGAGCATCATGGTACTTCGGAAATGAAAGTAATTAATAGTCTTAATGTTGCTACTATTTCGGATTCTGTAGCTATTGCAAATGAATTTAATGATTTCTTTGTGTCTATCTACATAAATCCTATACTAACAATTAATAAAATTATAAAGCTTAAAGATAAAAATGCTAAAGCTTTTGTCAACAACTATCGACCAAATCTCTTCTTTCTATCTTCTCCAAAATATTTGAAAAGGCTATGAGGTTTGTTGATCAGGATTGTTGATTTCTTGGACAAAAATCAATTTCTATCTTCGAAACAATTTGGATTTCGTAACAATAAAAATACCGAACATGCGATTTTAGAATTTCTAGAACAGTTAAGCGATAGCGTTGATTGAGGATTTAAGAACTCAGCAATGTTTGTTGACTTAACCAAAGCCTTTGATAGAGAAGTTGACTATACAATTCTACGTTTAAAACTTTATCGTTGCGATTTTCGTGGAATGATACACAAGTGGCTTTGTGATTATCTATGTGATCGAACTCAAGTAGTCCGCATCAATAATCTATTGAGCAAGGAGAGTTATATTATTGTTGGAGTTCCTCAAGGTTTGGTGTTGGAGCCGTTACTCTTTCTGATTTACATAAATGGAATCTACAACCAGCATTTCTGTGGTACCGTCACTGCGCATGAGGATGATTAGCGATTTGGTTTTGGAGCCCATAATTTGCTTTTGAGTGACAAGACTAATGTTATGCATTTCAGGGAAAGCCAGAGATCCCAAATACCGATTATATATCATGCACTTGGTTGTAATAAGAGTCCAATTTGTACCTTTAATGGTTGCTTCACCGTTACCTCGGTTAATGAAATTAGATATTTGGGAGTTACGATCGATGAAAACCTCAGCTGGAAGGTGCACATTGAAGGCCTTAAGTTGAGAATTCTTTTGGTTTCCAGGAAAATGTACGTTTTACGATTATACTGTCCGTTATATCTACTGAAATTGGTTTACTTTGCTCTAGTTGATTCTATCCTATTATATGGTTTAGCATGTTGGGGCGGTGCTTGTAAATCTCTCTTACATCCTCTGTACGTGCGACAGAAGCATGTTTTGCGGCTAATGACATTTAAATCATTGTAAATACCATCATGGCCTATATTTCAGGAGCTTGATATAATGCCTTTACAACACATGTATGTTTTCAAGGTTCTTTGTATCACCAGCGCCAGCGTTAATTTAGAGTTTCGTAAACGTTTCTTCAGTGTGGCTTCACCTATTATTTTTAACAACTTACTGTTGGAAACACGAGGGCGCAGCAGCTTCTCCGCAAGATCAAGCATGTAATATTGTTTTTTTCGGCTAGGGTAGGGTTTTTTGGGAGGGTGACCTGGTGTTTCCCATCGACCACTGATCTGTTGTTCTGGCACGCCGCAGGTTGCTGCACTGGTTGAACTGGTAGTGTGTTTGCAGTTTACCTGACAGTGTGGGTTGTGTAGGTGCATTTTTGGCATCTTCAGAAGCTGTCCTACATTCGTCGGTCCAAGTGAATGGAGTTCTCTTGAGCATTCCTGCGGGATTGTTTGGATGATTGTGGAGTGGGGCTGACTAGTTTGCTGATTTTGGTAAAACTGATGGTAGTGTTTTGTATGTGTCGGGTTGCGGTTGGTCCAGTAGGTTTTGAATAATTTGCGCTCGGTTTCTGACCGTTGAGTTCCTTCAGGTGTGATTTTTTGTGAGTTAGAAAATTTAGACAATTGACACGCAATTGACGTTTTGATGGTTTGATATTGGTTTCGTAATCGGTTAAATGTTGAAGGAGTGTGTTGGGTTGTTTGCCACTGGGATATTATCTGTATACACCGGCACGAAATTTGGACCTTTAGTGACTACATCCGAGAGATGTTGAGGCGTCTGTGCGGCGTTTCTCAACCCGTGTGGCATTCTCACGTGCTCGAGATTATCTTCTGAAAGCCGCTGGAGTCTGACGGAGGGCTCTTATGGGATCGATTTTTAAATGTGTTGCAATTTCGTGATGCCTGGGAGTGTGGTGGATGTGGAGCGCTGTGTGGTGGTCTGGCTTTGCTCTTGCATTTGGCAGCCTATAATCACCACAGGACTTCCAGTCGTTGCTGCCTCTTTTCGGTGTCAGGTGTGGAGAGGAGGACTCGCTGAGACTGGATTGTTGATACGAAATGGCTTTGTGTGGTTCCGGCGCAAGTTGCGGTAACGCTGAATGAGTCTGGCTCTCGGTATCATTACTTTTGTTTTTCGAAGAGAGATACTTGTAGATTGTTGCTTGTCATAGCCACAATTGTCTGATTTTCTAGTTTTGGTACTGATATTTTGTGATACCAGCGAGGATGGTTGGGCGAGTGATGTGAGGAGTTGCCTCTGGGGCAATGCTAGTTTTTACTTTTAGATCGGGTTCTTGATCTACTACGACCGAAGTGTTCCTGTTTGCAGTCTTAGTTTCATTGGTGCTACGCTTCAATTCCTCTATTGAAGTTGAGGGGCGCTGAGTGGGGCAAGTTTGAATTGCGAGTTGGTGCTAATTGCCGATACGGTTGGTGTTTCCGGCGTACACAATTCCCATATTTGCGGCGTCCTTTCTCTCGAGCAGCGCGGACGGACTTGATATAGGTTAGTATATATTCGGTCAATGGTTTTTTTTTTTTAAAGAGATCCATTTCCTACTCTTGGAGGTCCTGCAAGGTTCTCTAGGTGTCGATACAATTCGGATGGCAATTCAATTGTCTGTGTTGGTTGTAGTGGAGGGTTGTTCCAGCTGTTTCTGTTTCTAATGGGGTTTTTTATTTGATTATCTCTGGTTTGGGTTTCTCGTATCTATCTCCTTCGGCAGGATTGTTGTAGTATCGGACACATACGTTGTGGTCTACCGGAGGGACATTAACTGTGTGAAGATGTTTTTGGAAATCGTATTGGTTGCGTTTCGTTTTGGAGGTATGCTTCGTTGTGCTTGAATCGTTTTTGGGCGTGTAATGTCGGGAGTGTGGCGGTGAGGTGTTTTGAACTGCTCGTATATTTAGTAGATCTGCAGTGTCGTTGCCGTTTGCACAGTTATTTCCATCACATTATCATCACCGTTGGGCGTTTCAATAAGGACTGTGTATATGTGATTGCGATACTGGTGGTATCCGTTTGTTGATGGGTGGCACTGGTGCGCGAACCGATTTTTAATGGTTAGGGGATCTTGCGCACGATGCGCTGTGGCACGACAGGATGTTGAACGATGAGTATATATGGGGTGTGTTGCTTGCACTTGCAGCTTCCGTTTGATGAAAGTTGCAAAAATGTGCAGATGAGGGGATTTGGTAGTCGGTCCTGTCCTTTGGTTTTGTTTTATGTAAAGAATGTACGGTGGATCCGGCGTATACGGGAATCTTGATGAGGCTTGGTCATACACCCGTATTAATCAATCAAAAATATAATCGCACATCGATATTCGTGCGTTGCTATGATAGTTTATAAACTTTAATGACTTCTGATTCAGAATATCTGATTATGGCCTCAATCGATAGTTTTAATTCAATCTACAGATCTGGTGTATATTAGTGTACAAGATGCTAGTTTTGTTTATTCTGTTAAAATTATATTTGAATTTGATGTTGAAAATAAACTAAATTCAATATAGCCGGTTTAAACTCACGATAAAGCCAAGTCAACTGTACAGAAATCACATACAATAGGAAAGAGAAAGTCAAAAGCAAAGTAATTCAGTGTTGCTCGTCAAACTCCATACTTACTCATGTCAGCTGTCCGTTTTTGGATCAATATTTGCCGAGGTTTGTTGGGAATATACATTCTACAAGCAAGATCTAGTGAATTATAGTTAATTGAACTATCAGTATATGCGAACAAATTATTTTCTTAATAATCTTGGCGATATGCCAAATCGAAATAAATTTAGAAACTCGAAGTAATTGCCTTCAGCAACAAGTCCTTATAGTAAGTAAAATTATTAAACCAACATAAAAATAAAAATTTGCCAAAATTGTTTTTCGATTTGAACTAGATGAGAAAAATATTGGCAACACACTCGTTTAGTGCTATACGTATGCATAATCGTTACATTCTAAGCACACCAATTGTGAATGTGACTTCACCCAAAACCAACAAATCAGAAAATCAATAATAATATTCCTTTATAAATCGTTAGGGATTTATAAATTTTGTAGTGTAACAATTTTCCCATGCATCGCAGGGGTGTTAGGTTAGTTTTGTTGGTATTCAACTGAACAGTTTACATATATGATTGCAACTATAACAAAAAAAAATTCTACATCCTTATTGTAAATCTCTCGTAGTATGAAGTTCTCTTCTCATATTCAACAAGCTCTTTTGTGCTTTGCTCACAAATACATTCTAACTCAATTACTTACTCAAGTATTTGTGGACGAACACAAAGAAAGCCAACTAAAAAAAACTCGACATTTCAAAATGTATTAAATTCCACTCAAGCTAGAGAAAATGAGAAAAAAGCTCAATTTGATAAATATTCGGGTTTTAATTTTTTTTTTTTGTTTATAACAAGAATCTAATGTTAACTAACTAAAAATAGTTTAAACATTACTGATTTAATTTAATTTTCGAAAATTATTTAAAAATTAATATTTTTGCAATTGGAGCATAAAAAAAATTGCCTATCGCAATAAAATTCGTATATTAAGTAGGATAATGGGCTTTGTATATAAATTAGGAATAATATAACAACGGTTGGTTGTGCGCATGTCCCAAAGGTAAACAGAGCACTTGTATGCCCAGGGTAAAAAATAAAATTTCAGACATAAATAAAAATGTCTCCCCTTTTTCGTGATTTTTTTTTATTTGGTTAATAAAAAAAACGGAGAAATACCCAGTATGTGTCGAGCTTTATAACGGATCGCTTATTTATGAACAGAGAGTACAACGTTTTATTTTACCATGAATTTAATGAACTCTGATAAATAAAATTTTTTAAATGTGGTTTGAATTGAATTGATTTCGAGCTTTTCACAGAAAACACTGTTTCCTATAGGTCCATGAAATTACCCAATCAATTTACATGCATTTTGGTGGTTGCAAATTTTTGCTTTCCAAATTTATTTATGAATTCTTCATAATTAAAAAGAAGTTTTGCGGTAGAAAGTTTTTGATTTTAAACTTTGGAGAACTTAAATATAAAACTATTTAGTCGTATTCCGCGCTACAGGTTGTTCCTTTATTTATGGTGTTCAGTGTTTCAGTAATAAATTATGGAATATATATTTTCAAGACTGGGTGGCGAGTGATAAAGAAAACATTATACATTCGACATCAACTTTAGAATACTTATGCAATGAAAATATTATGTTTGTATATTATGGTTTAAGATGGGTTATCATGATTTTTATGCTCATAAATAATTTTATGTTCAACAAAAAAAAGTCATATTAGGTATAGTTTTATGTTCCGTGCGTGATTAAGATATTAATGTATGATATGACGGAATGACGTATTTTTATGATTTGTCATTGATAATAATTTGCAATATTTTATAATAGTGTTAATAATACATATAAATACTGAATTTATTTATTGTTGTGACGATATGAATTATTAACTCGTTTATTGTGAAAATTTTCAACCGTTTTTTATGAATTTTATAACTTAGAAAATAATTTAGATAAACTATGTTGGTTGTTCCCATTTTAATATATTTGAATATAGACAAACTTTTCCCCTCTTCTTAAAGCTATCTAATTAATTGATCAATACTCAGGCGAATTGGATCAATTCTGCACTATATAGCATAGTTATTTGCATATTGGCAGTAAATTGAGCATAATCGGTTTAGCTTATTTTATATAATTTGAAATTGAATCACTTCTAGATACATATGTATGTTGACCTATTGTTTCATATCGCCAGATTTTGTTTTAAGAGTGGCTACACAAACGAATAACGATCCCATCGGATCCTGGATGCATTGCAATGACTCTCTTTAACAACCACTGATTCGCTAGTACTTTATTCTCCTTTGTGACAACAATATCGTTGATTTAGATTGACTTTTGGATGTCTTGCCATTTTGTTCGTTGTTGTAGAGATGTTAGATATTCAATGCTCCATCTCTTTCAGAAATTTTGGGAGAGCTGCTGCACCACCTGCCATCGGGATAGATATGACATTTTTAAATGGGTGGTGCCGAGCTCTGGGATTTTTGTAGCGGTATGCCCAATTAAGAAATGAGATTGAGTTAATGCGACAATGTCAGATGACGGTAATGAGCATAATGTCCGAGAGTTTAGAATTGTGAGGAGTGTGTTTGCTCTTCCATAGTTTTTCCAACAATTCACTTTAAGTGAAACTTCATGAATTTTATGCCTGCTTCCCAAATTCCTCCAAAATGAGGTGCGCTAAGAGGATTGAAGTGCCATGTTATGCATAAACTAGAAGAGAAAGCAGAAATGTTATTTGTTTGTTTAATTAGTTTATGGAATTCGTTCCTTAGTTAGTTGTTTGCTACGATGAAGTTCAACCCGTTGTCACTATATACTTCTTGGCAAACTCCTCTACGTGCAATAAATCGTTTCAACTTTGCAAGAAATGCTTCGCTTATCATGTCATTGGCTAATTCCAAATGCATCGAATTTGTACTTAGGCAGAGAAACAAACACACATACACCTTATAAGTCGTTTGGCCTCTTCCTTACACTAAATGCATTAATAGCGGTCCTGCGAGGTCTATTCCATTTTTTAAAAATGGTCGGACAAGTTCTACTCGGCACAATGATAAGTTTCCCATCAGTTGCGTTTGCATTTGTGATTTGAACCTCGCATAGTTGATACATTTTTTTATGACTTGCCTAACTCTGTTTCTGCCAGCAGGTGTCCAAACCATCTGCCGTGATAGTGATAACAACAGAGAATCTCCTATACATATTTGTTGCCTTGGTGTAACTCTTCGAGAAGTAGCGAAGTGACCTTTGATTTGGCATGAATGATGATTGAATATTTCGTTGAAAATGGCACTTCACTGTTTGTTAGTCGTCCGCCTACCCGAATGATCACTGACTCAGCGATGAATGGATTTAATGATTTCAGCGTAATATCAGTTCCGACGCTGGCTTTGGTTTTCCAGTATTCGATTTCATTCGAGTAGTACTTGAGTTGTTCTTGTTTATATATGCGATGAATGGCGTCAAACAATTCTTCTCTGTTCAGAAAGATTCAGTCTGTTCGTGTTCCTTCTGGCTTTCCCATATTGGTGATGAAACAACACATATAAGCCAATACTCTCCGGAGTCTTCGAAATGACGAGTATCTGTGTAAGAACTCATCGAACCAAGTTGAGCCAATGGTGCTGGTTAATGCAAACTGCTGATTTGTCTCTTCTTCGATGTACCCATAGTCTGGGTGTTGAGTAGGCCAATAGTCGGGTGACTTAGATAACTTGGTTAATAAAACAGCTCCACACAGCTCTAGTTGTGGCAATGTTGCTTGTTTTATGGGTGCAACCTTTGTCTTAGCTGAAATTAATTTGGACGTTACTTTTCCGGTAGTCGACTCAATACTAAAGTATACGGCAGCTGCATACGCTTGCTGACTTGCGTTACAAAATCCATGCATTTGAATTTTGGATATTTGAAAGGTGTTTAAATGTCTTGGAATTATGATTTGGTAACATTTTTCATTTCTTCATAAATTGTCCACCATGCTTTTGCTCGATGTTCTGGTAACACATCATACCATCCTAAGTTTGCTGCTCACATATGTTGGATGAATATTTTGAACAAAATAACTACTAGAGCTATCCAGCCAAGGGGATCAAACAGGCGACTTGCCTGTGACATGATTATTCTCTTCGTGAGCTTTTGACCATATTTAAAATCGGAAGAAAAGATAAATTCATCTATGGATGGATTCCAAGTCACGCCTAGTACCTTCACTGAGTACCTCGTTTTCACCGTACTGTCGTCTAGGTCTTTTGGGATGGCCAATAAATCATCAGGATCTATAGTATTGCACATAGATTCGTAATGTTCTCTTTTAAAGCTAGGGCTGCCTTATGTCATCTGCACCGGTCTTCAGGTCATCTACATATATGTACATCATTTTGGGTTGCATTGGCATTGATGTTTGTCGATTTTCGTCAGCTACTTGTTTTAACACTCGTATTGCTAAAAATGGGGCTGATGCTAGCCAATATGTTACTGTTTGCAACCGGTAATGACGAATTGGGTCGGCTGGTGTAGTACGCCAGACTATTTTTTGATAATTTGTGTGTTGATTGTATGGTGGGACCGATTGCTAGGCAATCGTTAGCAGAGACGTCTAAAATGACTCTTAATTTTGTTGTTGTGCTGGATTGGCGTATAACCCCCTGATGTGGCAACTAGAATCCTGAATGAACAATCTCCTCCGGTGGGATTTCTTCCATATGTTTTAGCGTATGATATTCATGCGAAAACGTCGCTCCATGCCTCGTAATCGCGTGAGGGGATTTTTTGAACGGCAGCTTTACTATGATTTGGCCATCGCTAATTGTTTTGAAAGAGAAAGTGGATTGTTGCTGATTGTTATGGACTCGAACCAAAACCGACGTAATGTTTGATCAATTTCGATGATATCACGAGCGTCCGCAGATGTAGTCATTAAAACTACCGTGGAATCTAACAGACTGCCGATTCTACCAGACACAACCCAACCAAAAATCTTATTTTGAAGCATTGGTTGACATTTCTTAAGTATAATTTGACCAGCTTTCTCGATTTTGAAAAAATGGTCTGCCCCGATTAACAAGTCGATATTTGTTGATTTGGCGAAATTATTTTTACCTTGCCAGGTTGATATGATCTAAATTTTGTGCTGGTATTTTGGTTCTAATATTTGACTGCACTAGTGCTTCGATTGTGAACTCGGCACCTTCATCAGGTCTAACAATGAAATTGACAGCACCTTTGGTTTGATCTAGCCCACATACGGGTACTCGAGCATTTTACCGCTTTAATTTTAGTTGTCGAGAGCAAGCTTCTGTTATGAAGCACACTTGTGTCCCTGAGTCTAGCAAAGCCCGGCGAATATTTATCTTACCAGAAAAATCTACAACGTTGATGGCTGCTGTAGGTAGAATGGCTTGGATAGACGTGTTTTGAGAACAAGCGGATACGACCAGTGCTGTTGTTGGCTTGTCGGGTGTGAATTTTTCTGACGAAATTTCGATATCTTCATTTGTGTGGAGTAGACTGTGGTGTTTCTTTTGCATTGTTCATTGCGACGTTGAGAAGTATATTTGAACACTGGATATTTAGGGCTTAAACAGTTGAAACACATTTGAGTCGTCCTGGCCCATTCTCTTCGTTCGGTGGCAATCATTTTATTAAATTGTTTGTATAAAAATAATTAGTGATCTCATGAGTGAACACATTGCGCACTTGAATGTAAAATTGTTTGTAGCTACATGGCCTGTTACATTTTATTTAGGAGGAGGTCGTTTTGGGGATGCTAATGGATTCCAGTGTGTAAATTCTTCTTGCTAGGAATTTCAGGAAATCCGAAAAGGTGGCGTTTTCTTTGTCCGCGGTTGCTTCAGCCCAATGAACTTTGGATTTGTCGTCCATCTCCCAGCACCTTTAAACCTCGCACTACTTCGTCTGACGTGTCCATTAGTCGCTTGATATTGCTTGCATTTGCTGTATGTTTAGTAGGTTGATCGATGAATGTCCGTATGAAGGAATAAATAATTGGTCGCTTCCGATTACATCGCTCTTTTAATTTGTTTAGGGCTCCTAAATAGTTCGCTTCTGTAACACTAATATGGCGCAAGAGAACTACAGGTCCACCTCGAAATAGACTATTCAGGTATTGAAATTTTTGTACGGGATTTAGTGAAAGTGACTCATGAATAGTGGAACAGTAGAGATGTTGACTAGGATCGAATCCACGTTTTAATGCTGGTAGTAACCTTGTAATAGCTTTCCTCATACTGAACATCTGAGTCTTCTTCCGGGTTGACATCGAATATTTTTACTTCAATCGCCGTGAATTCCGATATTAATTTTTCAACTCGCATCAAACGATTTCGGAACTCTGTTACGTGATGAGGAAAAAGAAAGATGGTTAACTTGTGCGGAAATCACACAAGTTAACCATCTTTCTTTTTGCTCATCACGTAACAATGGCGCCCAAGATTCTTATAGCAACGGTAATACAATTTAATCTTATTTGTATCTCAGTTGTACAGCACTTTTCCTATATTTCCGTTTTTTTTGTTTTTTGTTCTGATGCTGGGCATATGGTTCTATACGAGATATAGTGGTGTAACCGTTGTATTTTTCGTTGTGTGTAGCCATATGTTCACTATTAATGTTTTTCTACTTTCTTTCCAGTTTAATTTATTTTATTACAGCTTATATATTTTTGTTTTGTTTATGCGTGTGCATCACCATCTGATGGAGCTTTCTGGTCGACGTGTGTCTGGAGATGAGAGCGTGATTCGGATGTTGATGGATTCGCATATAGGTTTCTACCGTTCGAGGATGTAATCCGATACCCTTCTAGTTCGTCCACTCAGGTGTTTGATCGCTAGATGTGAGATTGACGATTGTATCCTCGTCGGCCAATCAATTTCTCAACGGTCTCATGTTGTCAGTATATTACTGATCATCATGGGATTGTTGATTGAACAAAATATTTCAATTTTCATTTAACGTTTTTCTTTCTTGTTCTTTTGTTAGCACACACATGTACCGCGATGACTCTCGCATTATCATATATCTTATACATTTGCATTTTTTTTTGGAATTTGGCTTACATTTTGAGGGCTTTATTCAATCGTTGGTGATTTTTTTCTGTTTTTTTTGGTGAGTTTTTTTTGTGCTTTTGAGAATTAATGGTGCTTGACAAATTCAATTTTATCTACCAAATATATATTTCATTTAAAACTTACAACTTATATTTTGTGTTTATTTATTTCTTGTCTTATACTTATATATTTCATACTTTTTTGTTTGTCTACGTCATCCATTTCGGGCAGCGTTTTTTTTTTCTGTCTTGAATTCAGTTATAATTCCCAAGTGTGGTGCGTAATTGCATTAGTTCCATCATGGACGTTCGTTGGTTGGAACCTGATGAGTTGAGCGTCGAGTTCGAGATCAGGCATTTACCCGCTGGTCCAACTAGTTTGGAGCTGTTGCATGCTATGATCCTGGCTGAAGAATCTTTTCCGATTTTGATACCGAAAACCCCACATGCATCCGGTATACGTCACCCTGACACCGAAATACGATTATGTTCCCTAAAGTTGGCCCGAATGACCTCCTTTTTGGATAGCAATCCGTCGTTTACTGACGATCTCGTACGACAGCTACGGGCACGCTTGTGCCACATTCGTGGTAGATTGTTTAGACTTCACTGCCAAAATTTGGATCCGGAAAAGGTAGAACCAGTAGCCAAAGATTGTGAAAGGGTGCTTCAATGTTTAGAGCAGGTACAGAACTCTTGTCGAGGTGAGACTAAGGATTTTGATGATAACCCTAGTAATCACCTGACCCCTCCAGGATCACCAAAGCGTGTTCGTTCATCAAAAATTCAATTCCAATCAGATGCCAACCTCGATTCACCTGTTCCCGTTATGGATACAACACTCCGGTTAGAACCTAAAAAAACACCACAGGGCGATCGTTATGCATCACTTCGTGACAATTTGGGGGGTATTTTTCCTTCAGCAGAAAATTCTTCAGACCCTCTACACCTCACACCGTTGTCTTCTGCAACTACATCCTCGGATGGTCCAGGTTTAGCTTTACTAGATTTCCTTAGACCTAATGTTGACCAGGGCAACATTTCCGCAACTAATTCAAAGGAATTACTTCAAGATTCTGCTGTCAATCCGGTGACTCAGACTGATCTTCAATCCGTAGTAAATACCTTCGGTGCAATGCTAATTGATTTTCGTCGTTCATTAGGCGATGCTAGTAGACCAACACAAACGAATTCCACCGCACCGGAACGATATAATTTTAATAGTAGGTCATTACCAAATTCCTCCAATATATCTAGGATTTTATTGGGATGGAACCTAAAGTTTAGTGGTTCAAACGATAAGGTGCCCGTTGAGCGTTTTGTAGCCCGCGTCAATCAAATGGCTAAATGTTCCGGGATAAACCTCAATGATTGCATACAAAACCTAACCTGTTTGTTGTCGGGAGTAGCTCTCGAGTGGTTTTGGGTGATGGTAGAACGAGATCCGGGTGTGAATTGGGAAGGCGTGAAACTAGCAATAATTCTACGCTTCAATCGAGGAATTACTAATCGCGAAATCCGTCGAATGTTAGATGGTCCAAAACAAAAATATCCACAGGAATGTTATGGCGACTTTCAAGATGCCATACTGCAAATTGGTTTGCAAGGAGTGCCGCCTATCCCAGATAATGAGCTTCTCGACGTTTTATATACAACATTAGTCAATTAGCCCAAGAGGCCCGTTATTTGGAGACGTTATGGAAGCAACTCAAGCACAATCCCGAAGCTAACATTGGTGTATCGCGTAATCTGCTACATGAGCTTAACACTTCAGATAATACGTCAGTATCACCTTCATCGGAGCTCGAAACGGTGTGCGTCTTTAATAGGGCGGGTGAACCAACAGGTCGTAAGTCAATACTAAAACGTGATAACACTACGTTCCAATGTTGGAATTGCAAATCAACAGGTCATACTTTCCAGCTGTGTCGACAACCTCGTACGATATTTTGCTACGGCTGTGGTCGTACCGATACTTATCTTCCTGATTGTCCAAAATGTCAGAACCAGTCGGGGGAAAACTTACCGACGAGGGACCGTTACCCACGGGATCCGATCCCTCAACCTTATCATATCCCGTCAAAAATCCGGTTCTCGGAGGTCGCTTCCAACACGGACCCCGAACTATACCTACGACAGCGTCCAAAACTCGACTAACTTCATCATCACCTACTCATAAAGCTCATTCTCGCTTCCATCGTTCATATTTATATTTCCGATACCGGCGGCGAGTGCGTAAGGAAATTTGCGCGTCTATCTTAAATACCGAAGGTGATGATCGTCCGTTTGTTAATATATTAGTTGGTGATTGTAAAATGGGAGGTTTGTTAGATTCTGGGGCCAGTATTAGTGCGTTGGGTCAGGGTTGCGAAAAGTTCCTTCAGTCCTCTGATTTATTTTTCCATCACATGCCGTCATCTCTGTCTACCGCAAATGGTGCTCGAGAGCGTATTCTCGGTCATATCTTCGTTAATATCACTTTCAAAAATAAAGTTCGGACCATTAAATTACATCTGGTTCCCAATCTTTCACAAACCCTATACTTAGGTATGGACTTTTTCCGTGCTTTTGGGATAAATTTTCATATTTCTGAGTTGACTGGTGTCAACTCTAATTCTTTAGTTCCCTCCAACAATTCAATTAGTCCTCCTACACATTTACTTTCCACTGATCAGTCCAAATCATTCAACTACTCTGGGATTGGGTCGCACTCATTTATTATCCCATAAAATAGACACAGGGGCCGCACCTCCACTAAAACAACGGCATTATGCAGTTTCCCCGGCCGTCCGGTCGCAGCTTTATGCTGAACTCGATCGAATGATTGAGTTGGGAGTGTTAGAGGAGAGTGAGAGTCCTTGGTGTTCACCAGTTACACTGGTGAAAAAGTCTAATGAGAAATCACGGTAGTGTCTTGACGCTCGAAGGGTCAACGAAGTGACGGTTAAGGACGCCTACCCGTTACCGCTAATTGATGGTCTTCTGAGTCGTTTGGAAAACACGTCCTTTATCTCTAGTTTAGATTTGAAGGATGCCTTTTGGCAAATTCCACTCGACGATGATGCTAAAAGTAAGACTGCGTTTGCGGTGCCTGGTAGACCTCTTTACCAGTTCATTGTGATGCCCTTCGGGTTATGCAACGCGCCGCAGAGCATGTGTCGGTTAATGGACAATGTGATTCCTCATGAGTATCACGACAAGGTTTTCGTCTACCTAGACGATCTCCTTGTAACGTCCAGTACTTTTGAGGAACACCTTATATTGCTGCGCTTAATTGCCGAGCGGTTGCGGATGAGTGGTTGGTATCGTAGGTTTATCGCTAATCATTCCACTATCGCTGCGCCACTAACCGATTTGTTGAAATCCAAACAAAAAATTGTTTGGAACCCAGAGGCCGATTCTGGTTTTAGCGAGCTGAAAACAGCCTTAACCACCGCTCCGGTTCTGATGCACGCCGACTACACTTTGCCATTCTTCATCCAGGTTGATGCTTCGACAATGGGGGTTGGTGGGGTGCTCTATCAGATCCATGATGGATTAGAGCATCCCATCGACTTTTACTCGCATAAACTCAACCCTGCCCAGCGCAAGTACAGCATTACTGAACTGGAATGCTACGCTGCTGTGCTTTGCGTCAAGAAATTCCGTTCTTTCGTGGAGGGGTTTGAGTTTACAATCATCACTGATCACGCAAGTCTCCGCTCGCTAATGAATTTGTCTAACTTGTCGGGCCGATTGGCCAGGTGGAGCTTGAAATTGCAGGGCTACAAATTCAATATCGTCCATCGTAAGGGTAGTTTAAATACTGTACCAGATACTTTATCTCGCGCTTCTTGCGATGAGATAGAGCCTGGTCCGTCTAGTGCCTGTAACGATGATTTCTTAGGCATCAATTTGGGTGATCCCGCTTTTCAGCATGATGAGTATATGGAGCAAATTCGTAGAATCACTGATGCTCCACATGCTGATTTTAAGGTTTAGAGTGGTAAATTGCTGGTACGTCCTTCTAATGGTTTCCAGTACCTATCCACCGACTTGTCACCTTGGAAATTGGTCGTTCCGGCTCCCCTTATTATACCACTAATCACTTCCGCTCATTCACCTCCGTCAGCCAGCCACATGGGAATTGCAAAAACCGTCGAACTTTTACAACGTCACTTTTACTGGCCTACGATGCATAACAACTACTTAAATCGATGTGGGGCGAAAAGGAATCGGGACACTCATAACAAACCAAGCTTGATAAAAAGACTCAAATCATTAAAAGAAAGCTGTCCGAACTGGATTAGTGAATCCGACGAAGATATGGACTCGATAGAGAGAAAAAGAATAATTTTGAAACAAAAGGCGGAAATTACAAATCTAACACCCCTCGAAGAAAATGAAATCGATACATTTTTTAGGGAAACTTACACATTGCAAAGAAACTTTTTGAATAATATGGAAGCTCCTCCAACCATATCAGATGTAAAAGAAAAATGGCCACATTTACTTTTATCAAAATTTGCAAAGGAACATTTCTCAAAATTGGTAAATAATTCGGATATCGACGCTCAAAACTTAGCACAGAAAGTACGGTCATTCATTAATTCTTGTTCAGTCTGTAAGATGATTAAGGCCACCAATGTTCCTTTAAGGCCTCCTATGGGATTAGACACTGAGGTTACCCGACCATTTCAATATTTATATTTCGACTTTTTGGGTCCATTCCCTCGGTCGTCCAATCATAACACTGTGGTATTGGTTATCTTAGATACATTTTCCAAGTTCGTGATTTTAAAGGCAATGAAGGAAGCTTCAGCTATGGTAATGTGTGAATTCCTGGAGAAAGACGTGTTTCATCTGTTCGGCGTTCCTGAGTTAGTGCACACAGATAATGGAATGCAATTTAAGTCGGTGCAGTTTAATTAGCTGTTGGCCAAATACGGAGTCCAGCAAGTCCGGATCCCGTTCCATTCACCGCAAAGTAACGCTGCGGAACGCGTCAATAGTACGGTGGTGTCGGCGCTCCGCGCATACATTGGGTCACGACACACGGCTTGGGATCAGCATTTGTCTACGGTGGGAGCTACCTTGCGGAACGTAATCCATGCCTCTACTTCATTTTCCCCCCACTTTGTAATGTTCGGTCAGCATCGAATCGGACACGGATCCGAATACAAACTTCGGCGGTTACTCCAATGTACAGATAATAGCGATAGCCACGCTTTTACTACTGCGGATCGATTGGATGGATTGCGAGAACAAATCATACAACATTTACGCGAAGCTCATTTGAAGGGGGAACGCGCCTATAATGCGTCTAGTCGAAGACGTTTCTTAACGGTGGGACAAGCGGTATTTGTCAGAACTTACGTTCTAAGTAATGCGGTTCGGAAATTTTCCTCGAAATTAGCACCGAAGTTTATACCCGCTATTGTAGTTGAGCAAGTCGGACAAGTTGCATTCCGTTTTGCTTCTCCAAATGGCAAACCCCTGGGGGTGTATCATCTCCATGATATTCGAACGTAGTATGATCGACGGCGTATATTTTTTTTTTTTTATAGATAGTTATTTGTTTATTACTATTGTTTTTTTGTGTGGGGTATCCCCGCGGTAGATTAGGCAACCAGTTTTTTTTGGTTATTCACTATATTTCTTTTCATTATTTAGCCCGGCTTATGAGACTTGTCAGGGTGTGGAGCGTCCCCACGTTAGGATAGGCAGCACAGCATGTTTGAGTCTGGCCCATTAATTTTTTTCTTTTTGTTAACATAATGCCCGGCTTGAGACTCCCAGGGTGTGGATTTTTCCCACGGTGTTACGGGGCGAGGCATCGTCCCGTGGTAAATAAAAATATAGACACATTTTTTTTTTTTTTTGCTTCACGTACCGTATCTTCATTGCGCTGACGGTATTATCTGTCAGTCAATGAAACAACAAAACCATTATCCCTCATTAAAATAAACTTTACAGATTTCTTACCATCAATTAATTAATTTTTTTTTTATCCAATTTAATTTGTCGACCCATTCATTTTTTTCCATTTTTGCTGTCCCATAGTTGCTGAAAGAAATAAACCTTGAATTAATGAATAAACACATCTTTTAAATCAATTAATAATTAAACAAAAAAAAAAAAAATTAATAAAATACTTACCTGTCACAAACGCACAATAACAACAATAACACCGACCGAACGTAAATAAAGATCACCAACACCAGCTGGTGGGGGGGTTTTTCTTTAGTTTTTTTTCTGTACTTTGAGTATATTTAGCGCAGATGGCATTATTTTTTTTGGTTGAGTACACAAGCAGTATTTGGAGTGACCACCTGTAGGGGCGTGATGAGTACCAAATAAACATAAATATAAAAATGTTGTTGTTTGACACGAAAAAAAAACGTATATAAGCGGACAACAAATACCATTCGAGCTCTTTTTATTTTGGATTTTCAACCGAAACGGATGACAACCGTGTGGGACCACCCACGCCATACCAAGTTAGGTAAATATAAACATAAAAACCACGAAAAAAAAAAACAAAACCCAAGCGAATAATTTACCTGCTATATAGCATAAATATTAATATGTAATAACATCTCCATAATAAGATTTATAAGGTTAATAATAATTAATATCATATCAATATCGATAATATAAATAATAAAATAAATATAAATAATAATTTCGATAAAATCGAACTAATAAATTGAATTTAACTCATAAATCTAACAAAAAAACAACCTCGAGTGTATGGTGTTACCGTTACCCCCTAAAATTAAAACGTGGTAGTGGTCCCAAAAATAACCTCAAAATAAAAAATAAAAAAATAAAACAACAACAAAGAGAAAAAGAAAACAAGACGGAAAGAATAAAGAAAACAAAAACCAACAAGGCAACCAGATTTCACTGTTCCGAGTACCGAGGGAAAGAGGAAAAAGGAAAAAGAACAACTCAACCCCTAACCATATTTTTCAACTGCTGTGCTCCTGCGACCGATTGCTGTTTCCACAACGGATTGCCGATCTTCAACCAGCGCCACACACAAGCCAGGATCCACACGTGAGTATCGAACGGAAAATCTGCAGGTGGGTATTGGTGGGGCAAAAGTACCCAAGTTGGTGGTGCCGAATTTTTTTTGTTTTTTTGCTCCCGATTGGGAATTTTCATTCCAGTGATCCCCAAGGATAGAGCTCTGTGCCTGTGGATCACCATCGCTACGCGTTTCACCTGGTGCCATCAAAACGACCAGTACCGCAAGAGGATCATCCGGTAGATTTTTTTTTTTTTTTTTTGTTGTGGTTTGTGTGTGTTTCCTTGAACGGGAACAAATTGTTAACTTTAATTAAATAAATAATTATTATAACGTAATCTAATTAAATATGGGTTGTTAATTAAATAAAATCTGTGAGAGTCATCGTGGGAGAATGTGTGTGCTGAGTACGTGAAAATGTAAGTATAGGTGAAGTGCTGTGCAATCTAAGTTTAGCAGCGACGTAATCTGCGGATGGGCCTCCACCATACCACCTGCACCCTCGGGACTGAGTTTTAGCCGGACTTTAAGCTGCAGGTGGAGGACTCCGTGGACAATATTCTGTTTGCGTGATGGGAACGGGACACACAACTGACGGTCCAGTTCGGCCATCATCCACTACAAAGGTGTCTTCCACGGCAACGTGAGGCACATAGTGGATGATTGGATTGGGGTTCAGCGATGACCGGGTGAGGACTCGTTCCTGATCCCAACTCATTTTTAGGAGTAGCCTGGGCAACTTGGCTACTGAAGTGAGTTGGTGTTTCGGGTTCGAGTTCAATATCTCTGGTCCCCCAAACTGGATTGTTGGTTGTGTGATTTCCGCACAAGTTAACCATCTTTCTTTTTCCTCATCACGTAACAACTCTGCAATTGGAGTTGATTCCTTGGCAGTTCCCAGAAAATTTGTTTGGTTGTGTGATTTCCGCACAAGTTAACCATCTTTCTTTTTCCTCATCACGTAACAACTCTGCAATTGGAGTTGATTCCTTGGCAGTTCCCAGAAAATTCTGGATTTATGCTAACCTACCCTTATTGCAGGCACGTTGCTTTTGAGTGATGCTGGTTCTTGAGTCATTTGATAATCAAATTGTAACCGTAGAACTTTTGAAATGACTGGACGACTTGACTTGGTAACTTCTTATGAGTGATTTTATGCTTCCAAAAAATGGAGGCTTAAATGTTTTTGAAATAACTGGTAAATAAACTTTACACAAAATAACGTCCGAAAATGGAGGCTATACATTTGATGCTTCCGAAATTTTGAAAAATGCGGTTTTGCTTGTTTGAATGACGGTGACGCGAATCTAGATCGCGTTTTTCCGACTTGTTTTCACAATGGTAGCCACAAAAGGTGATAAGAAAATATTCATAGCCAAAAGTGTGTCTCGAAAGTTATGTTGGAATAATTTGATCATCTTCCAAATTATTCTCACAGATGTCGTGTCGGTCTTCACAATTTTCGGACTGCAGCACAAATTGAACATAAACTCATCAACTACATTGATATTTTGACAGATGTGATTTTGTGAGCTGTGTATACAAGGATTTTTATGTTAAGTCAAAACCAACACAAATGTCTTATACAAGCCGTATTATTGCCATACAAACAAAAAATAAAACCTACTATTTCTGTAAGTATTAGCGTCAAAATACAGTATAATCTTTACATACTTTGATTTTAAATTGTAGTTTGTATCAAAATTAGTATAAAATATCACTAATAATTACAGAAATAGTAGGTTTTAATAATAATAAGGATTTAATAATATAACATGGCTTGTATAAAGACATTTAGCTTGTACTTAGCTTGTAACCAGCCACATCCATTGTTTAAATGTCCAATATTCAAAAACAATAGTTTCAGTAATCGGCTAAAATTTGTGAACAAGAAAATTATATGCGGTAATTCTTTAAAAAAGATCACTCAACCGTGAAATGTTCTCCAAATTTTCTTGTATGATTTGTCGAGGACGTCATCACACATAGTTGCATTTACATTCAGATGAAACTGAAGCACATGCCAAACCTAGCCAAGCAACGAGTCATCATATATCACTGAGCGGACCTAAACACGATAAACCGCCAGAAGCCATTCAAACAACGAGTCAACACAATCAGTTTTCCTCGCACTGTATTCATCGCCAACTACGGTAATACCAACTGCTGTCGTACATGTTCAATTACGTACCGGAGAACTCCAGCCAATTCGTGTACTTTAAGACTCAGGCTCGCAAACATCCTTTGTGACCGAATCTTGTGCCCAACGCCTAAGTCTTAAGCGAAGTCCATCTTCCATTTCTATATTCTTCAGCTGGAAAAACCAAGGGGAATATCGATATGACGTTCAATCGCATCTAGACAAAATCAACATATTAAAAGTACAGGCTCATACCCAGTAAAATTGAAATCCTGCTAGGAGCAGACGTATTTTTCCAGATATAAAAACCAGAAAAACGGGTGATTAATGGATTTCCAATACTGCAAGCATCACAATATGGCTGGCGAATAGCAGGAACATGGAATGCTCCAGCATCAAGTGCTTCCAACTTTCACTCCACCGCTGAACCAACCATTGAACCCACCCCATTATGAGCAGTCAACGTCAAAAAATTCTGGCGGTCGATTTGTTGTCCGATTACCGTTTAAGGAGCCGAGGTCATCACTTGTTAGTTCGTTTGAGGCAGCACGTCTTAGATTGCTGGCGATGCAGAGAGTTTTCGCGAATGTCAGAATAGTTTGAATCATACAAATCATTCATGACCAAGTATATTGCGTTCGTTCGGTCACATGACTTACTTATCTGCACAGGAGATTCCAGAACGAGATGACGATAAATATTATTTGCCACATCATGCAGTCGTCAAAACCAGTAGCACCACCACTCAACTGCGAGTCGTTATTGATGCTTCGTGCAAAACAAGCTCACAAGTGT
The DNA here is from genome assembly GCA_963556165.1 of Tipula helvola. NCBI lineage: Eukaryota > Metazoa > Arthropoda > Insecta > Diptera > Tipulidae > Tipula > Tipula helvola. The sequence continues at coordinate 171,036,628 of OY744483.1, read as the reverse complement.
CACTGAATGTCATTCTACAAATAGGTCCAAATCTTCAGACTGATCTAACAATGATCCTCCAAAAATTCCGTCAACCTGCAATTGCCATAATCACCAACGTGGAACAAATGTATCGGCAAATCTACGTGCATCATTATGACACAAATTATCAACTGATTTTGTGGCGTGAAAATCCAGAGGATCAGATAATGATACAAACTAAACAATGTCACATATGGCACTGCATGCGCACCATATCTAGCAGTTAAAGCTTTGAAAAAATCCACTGAAGCTTATGAATGTTTATATCCACAGGCGACATATATGTTATTCGAAATAATTTTTATATCGATGATTTACTCGCAGGTTGTGACACTGTTCCACAAGCAGTTCAACTCAAAGACCAAATCTGTGAGATTTTAGGTAGTAACGGTTTTATCAATTAGGAAGCCTATATGGTTCAATTACCATCAGAAGCTGCGTACGGTTGCGTTATTTATTTAAGAGCAACAAATGTGATTGGTGAAGTGTCTATTAACATTTCATACGCTAAAAGTAAAAAACCTCCACTAAAACAAATAACCCTTCCCAGGTAGAAACCTCGAACATCATAAGCACAACCTGAGCAACACGAACTGTCACCAAACATTTAAGAGAACAGGAATTTTAATGTTGCAATCAACTCAGTTTGAACAATATATCGAGATTTTAATACTTTGTTACATAATATTTTGGATTGATTACGCATTTAGTGCGCAATACTTACGCAAGAAATAGTAGCAGATAGCCTTATCAGCGTTTTGTAGATATTTATATTTGTATTAACTTTTGTTTGAGTTAGGTGACTATAAATGAAATCTAATTATATTCGAGGAAACTCTATAGCTCCTAAACATTTATTAAGCGAAGATTTGAATCTATCGATTACGCGACCCAAAAATAATTCTAAGGTATCATATTTCTAAGACAAGATAAAATATATTTGAGCAATTGAATCCTGTTGCATTACTGCGCACGTTATTTCAAAGTCTTCTCAAAGAAATTAATTTTGACAGGATGTTGGGATATGATCACGCCCACTGTATTTGTTGCAATCCCCGAAAGCTTTTTGATAATCGATTTCGATAAACTTCCGTTCATTTTTCTCCCATCGCTTCGCCTTCCTCATGGATGCGAACTTTCAGCAGGCTATTGTTGATGTATTTGTGACATATTAAATATCCCTCAATTTCCCGAGTAACATTTTGTTTAGACCGTCACTAAACTTGCATTACTCCGATTCACATCTAACTATTCGATCATTTTTATGAAATTTTACGCCATTAAACTTGTCATTATTTATGGTCCCAATATCAAAATAGTTCATGTAATTTTATTATATATTAGAGTCCAATTTGCCGAATTTATTTTCATAAATGTGGAAATCCATTACAAAAATGTCGTCTAATTAATTAACGAGCACGATTTTTTCGAAATACTTAAGGTTTTAGTTCGCACCCGATCTCTTTAAGTTAGCACATACCTATTGTTTATATTATACACATTTTAAAACATTGCTATAGAGTTCGATATTGGTAAAGAGTATCCTTAGGTTTGCAAAATCTGTGGTCCTCTAGAGGTCTAATCTGCGGCTAAGATGGACCACTCTAAGGACGTTGCAGCACCAGCACAAAATAAGTCTTGCGGAGAAGACAGAGTTTCGGTGACAAACTCCAGTAATTCAGTTCGATTTGAAATTAGATTAAGACAGGTATCGGAATCGGAGGTCATTGGGGGTTCTTATCCGTGGTATGTCCGCTCGACCAATAGGACAAGGAAGTGAAACCATAGTTTCTTGGAAATCAACCCCTACTCGGGTGGCTAATTGGGTCGCAAACAACGTCGGAATCTTGGCACTTTAGCGATATTTATTTTGTCTAAACGAAGGTTTGTAGGCGATTAAACTTAAGGTGATTCGGAGAGCGGCAATAGGTACTTCAGCTTTCTGCACCTTTTCAGTAAGCTAAACCGGTTGGCTAAAAGGCCATATGCAAAGTAGTTAAGCCCAAGTAGTTAAGCATGTGAGAAGCCCAATCACGGGTTCATCAGTAAAGACCAATAGGGTATCAATGCTCTCCAAGAAAAGCAGCGAAAGAGAAAAAATGATAGGACCGGGTCATTGGGTGCACTATTGGCAGCCCCCATTGAAAATCATCCAAGAAGCCTAGTACTAACCATGCTAGGGCAATGTACCATACCTCAAAATATGATTGGGGAAACCAATCAGTAAGGAAAGCAAACCCACGCCTTCATATAGAGTTTGATAACAACTTAAAGTAACATGAGATGTCCTTAGCTGCTGGTTAAATTTACAATTACGGAACTCAGAGTCCTCGAGTGGGCATTTTGAAATAAAACCCTATTCCCATTCCGGAGTTCAACTCTAGGGTTTTGGTAGCAGTGATGTTCGAGGTGTTGGGAGAAAGGGGCCAACAGGAGATTAGAATGGTCTCCACCTACGTTCCTTGTGACAAAGAAACGTCACCCCAGATGAAGTTAGGCTCATAGCTCATTACAGACAGAAGCGGCTGGACTATCTTATAGGGTGCGATTCAAATGCGCACCGTACGGTGACATTAATAACAGTGGTAAATACTTTTTTTAGCCAGCATCAATAGGAGGAAAAAGTCTACTGTCAAAAATGCTATTAGGTGAAAGGTGCTAGATTTGACACCAACCAGTCCGAATTTGGGAGAATAGAGTTTCTCTGGAAGGAATTTCACTCCCAGTAAAGTAAGATGGGCTATTGGCTATTTAACCCTTTGAAGTCCGCTGGAGGAGAAGGTATTTGCCCAGGCTTACTGCAAATAGATATTCAGGAATTTCTCCCCAGCTTGATATGAATTTTGTGGGTAAGCTTTGTTTTAAACTGCATTCCAGAACTTCGGAGAAAAGTAAATGTGATATTTATGCGCAGGGGGAGCGTCCAGACTCCCAGATTATAGTATATCGCCTAATTATCCCAGGGTATACTGCCCATTTTTATGTTTCTGTTGAAAACGTTGGAAAAAGTTTATTCTCACCAAACGTGAAGTAAGACTCTTACAGGAGATACACTTTATCGGAACCATTTGAATATCAATTTACAGTGACGGCCTTTAATGGCTGTCATCTGGGCCTTTGTGGACATTAATATATCTTTTGAAATCTCCACCTGAGAGTAATAAGGGGAACGACATCCTTTGAGCAACGGTCAACGGTACGCGGTTTAAAACTGGTACAGGAATATACAAAAATGAAACTGCCCTCTTGAAGTTCTTGGGTACGAATGATACCGTCTTTAAGCAGAAATGCTTGCTATAGAAATTTGCCCGAAGTTAGCATAATTTAAAGCTTGAACAATGCAAAGATCTTTCTTGTATCACATAGCCAAGCAGCTTTAAAGTGTCTTAAATCAAATAACTAGCTACCACAGATAAGGTAGCACTATTGTGGGTGCCAGGGTACACTGGAATCGAAGATCCGTTCAGCCAGATCCGTTTCCAAGGTTCAGCTTCTCCTTTAATTGAGCCAGAACCCCTTAAAGCAGCGGCATGATTTTTGGGAAATATCGAAGTCCTCTTTTTAGAGCAGAGCTATATGTCTACGACAGCCAAAGAGATTTATATCACATTTACCAATCAGAAACAAAGGGATAAAGAAGTGATGTCTGACAGCCCAGATGGTTTAACCTATCGAACTGAAGCTACATAATTAAGCCTTTCCTTAATTTGGAAGTCCTATGGAATTTTGGTAAAAATCGGCCAACGGGAAGTGGCAAATTCCGTGGATCAGAAACAATTACAAAAACATAAAGAAGTGCAATATTTTAATTGTCTTGTGTATACGTAAAAATGAAATCGAATGTTAAAATAAAAGTTTTAGTGAAAATGTTAGTGTGAACAAAGGTTATAGACGAGATGGTGGGAAAATCGAAATATATGTAATAAACAACGAAATGTTGAATATAAAGTTATTATTAGGACAAAACTGTATAGGCCAACCAAATATTAAGTTAACCGTAGTGAATGGGTTGATGACATTGGAAAGGCTGAAATTGTCACCAGTGAACGAGAACAATAAAGGGTTGTTGAAGTGAATAAAATTGAGGGAGTGATTAATTATGTGAAGGAACTATATGATGGACGTCTGAGGGGGCGTTGCATCCTATCGAAAAGGTTGCTGTACCATACCATGCCATGCATTTGGACCATCCCACTCGATTCCCGAATAATAAATCGGGAAATATTGATCTAATTGTGATTGTAGATGGCTTTACGACATATGTATGTGGTGTTGAAAGCTGTGATGGACAAATTGATTCAACCAATACTCAGAATGATGGAGAGTTTAACGGTTCTTTTTGGTACCTCAACGCGTATGATAAGCGACCGAAGAAGATCATATACATACATCTTTGAAATTTGTCAATTATTGCAAGGAATAATAAAACACAGATTGAAGGCGATCGAGATGCCTACAGCTAACGCTAGAAGCGAACATTACAATAGGACCGTTTTGGCAAAGCTGAGGGCAAAGGTCATAAACCATGGAAGAACCTGAGATCAGGAGCTAATCTCCAATGGGCGATTATAATAGCAAACCCTCACTATGGTGTCGTACATGTGCTGCTCAACAGTTTTAGGTTCCCAAACTAATTATTTGGATGTATCAGCAGTGTTTTGGTCAGGAATGTTTCAGCTATAGTATGGTTCACAAATGATTTGAAATAAAATAAAATTATCTATACGAAATGTATAGAAATAATCGAGCAAGTCTTTGCAACAATTGGATGTTTCGAAATTTATTGTTAAAGGTACCAAACCATCCTGATCGGGCCACATTTACAGAATCTGTGAGCTTTAGTAAAGGTAACGTCGAATAAAATTTAATTTTGTAAGAAATGATGAGAGATTTCGGTTGCGAAACCTGTTATTGAAGGTGTAACCTAACGCAATTTGGGACCAGAATTGTAAATTCTAGATTTTTTCCCCGGACTTTGAAGGTACAAGTGATTTTCAACATTCATATTTAATTTTCATTCACATTTAATTTTCTATCACACCTTTTCGAACCACACTTTTTCGGACTCAGGGGACCTCAAAACAGATAAATCTCTAAAAATCTCAAGGTCCAAATCTCTAAAAATCTCAAGAATTTTGGCAGTTCAAGTCGGTTAATTGCAAATCGATTATCGCTAACAAGTAGTAAGGATAATGTAGAATCAATAATTTGCAGTATGTAGCAGGACTTGTCGTATTTTGTAGTGAATGCATGGTTTTGGTTCAGCCAGTTTGAGGAATATGTATGATATGAAGGACGAAGTAGTGCGTACAAAGGTCAACGATACTATTCGGACATTATGGATGCAACATTCAGTTGAAAATGATTTTCCGACCCCTTGAGGCATTTCTTAAATTTATAACCATTCGAGCGGATGCCTTACAATACCAGTGTAAACCAGAAGAGCAGCAAAGAGTACTAAGCATCTCCACCAGGTCTGAATCACGCAACATTAAATCATTTCTAATGGTGTCAGCTATCCTATATGTAACACAAATCGCCAGAAAATGTATCAGTGTCAGCTCTTTCAAAGAATGGAACTTCCGAAGCGCAAAAGCATACAAAAGTCAAACCGGTGCTTGAATTGCTTGGGTGCCAATCATACAGTACGAGCATGATCAAAATGGATCAACTCACTATTATACGTCTGAACCAATCGCAACAAACTGGGGAATTAAGTATAATCAACGAGGCGAAGATAAAACTGACCGAAACAAGAAGGTGCATACAATTAGTAATGGCTATGAGCTGCTCGAACCATTATCATCCAAATCAGTGTTACCGAGAGCTCTTGTAAAAATACAGGATTGTACTGGACAAGTCTTCTTTTATCTCGGAACACTGAGTCGATTAGGTTTAAGTCGAAGAGAAGCATCATTGGCAGTAAGAGGTTTGGACGATCAACAAGTGAAGCAAACAAGAGGGAGTACGCAATTCCAATTGAAGCCATACTTTCCGTCGGAATTTAAGCTGTCCATTCATGCGTACATATCATCAACAATCACAAATATTAGACCACTCTCGTTAAATCATGAATTGTTAGAGACTCTGAGGAACGAAATGTGCGCAGATCCGAGTCCAATTAGCACAAGAGTAGATGTGTTGATTGGTGTTGACCTCTTTTGGTCAAACACTATCAAAGTTATGGAAAACCGAAGAAATATCTCCAGATGGCGTAGGCGAGAAAATTACTAACCATCGTATTTGTGAACAACATTATTTAGCCAATTATAATCGAAGCAACGATGGTCTTTGTATAATGAAATTAACATTTATTGAAGCTTATGAACCGTTAGGAGATTAATTTTCAATGGCTAAATTCAGGCTCCTGGCAATGTAACGAAAATTTAAGCGAAATTCAAACTTCCACCAGATATACAAGTCGTTAATGAAAGATTACTTAAACCTCCACCATATTATGTCATTAGTCAAGAATCCCGAGTCAGAATTTGCAGTCTACTTCCGCATCATGGCGTAGTTAAAGAACTAGCAAAACAATCAAGCTAAGGATTGTTTTCAATGCATCGCCTCGAACATTCTCTGGAGTATCGCTGAATAATACATTAAGAGTCGGGCCAACTGTATACAAAACACCTTGTATTACATTTTAATAAAGTATCGTAAACACAGCGTTTTGGAGCGGTTATCGAGAAGATGTACCGCTAAATATGGATTCATCTTGGCGACCATAAATATTTACGCATACTATGGCGACCGTGACTTATATGGTATGACTCCGTCACTATATCTGGCTACCCGTATCCTCCAGTTGATCGTCGATTTCGATGAAGTAACTTATCCGGAGGCAGCACGAACCATCAAAAAGATAAGTACGAAGACAACTTGTTGGGAGGTGCGCATAACGTGGACGAGGTGATACGAATTTGCGTAAAGATTGTCGATTTATTAACCAATGCAGAGATGAATCTGAGGAAATGGAGCTCCAATTCAAGAGAATTACTTAGGAAATTCAACAAGAATGATCTATTAGCTTTAATAAGCTGAAGGCAGCACACAAATAGGTATTGGGGTTAACTTGAAAATTGGAAGTTGACCATTTTATATATCAGATTAACTTTGATTTTACAACCTACACCAAACGCGTAGTGCTATCAGAGTTTAGCCGGATTTTCGTTTAACTCGGTTTCTTATCCCCTTTCATCGTCAATGGCAAGATGATATTTCAGAAATTGTGGATGTTAAAATTATCATGGGATGAACCAATGCCACCAGAGGCATGCAGAAAAGGGTCAAAGTAACGTGACGAAGTTCCCCAATTGAAATGAATAGCAATACCATGATGGGTAGACCAATTTAATCAAAGCAGTGTGTTGCATGATTTTTCCGATGCCAGCGAGAAGGCTTATGATGCTGCCGTATATTTTGTGACCAATATCAATGGAATCAGGGAGTGTCGACTAATCACAGGGAAAACGAGAGTGGCATCAGTTCAAGCCGTATCGTTACCAAGGTTAGAACTTTGTGGATCCTTATTGGTATAGCTGAGGTAACACGGCACATAATACAGATTTTATGCATTCCAGAGCATCGATGGTATGCATGGACCGGCTATCGCATAGCACTCGATTCGTTATCAGATGCTCCACAAAGATGGAAGGTGTTGGTGGCCAACCGCACCAGTCAAATCCTGAAAATACTATCGCGTGAGCATTGGTTTTATGTTTCATGTGAAATGAAAATGACCCCATAAGTACTGATCAGCGACATGCAATCATATTACCGTCACTTGATCCAATTGCAAAGAAATTAACCGTCTATATGCATGTTAAAAAGTTGCATTGTGGTCCGTCATGCTTATTGCATATGATACGTCAGCGATATTGGTTAATTAGTGTCAGAAAAATCGTTCATAGTATACTGCGGCAATGTGTGCCATGTATTAAGCAGAAGGCAAGAATAATTCAATAAAACATGGGTGGCTTGCCTCGTGAGAGGGTTGAACTAGTAAAGCCATATTTCATCGAACAGGGGTAGATTTCTTTGGACAACTACACACCTATTTAATCCAAGTACGTGGGCAAAAGAGTCGAAAATCGTATGGTGTGATGTATCCGTCTGTATGTGTACAAAGGTGTTACACATCCGATGCGTTTTTTAGGCTCATCTGATCGGTGTGTAGCAAAGCGAGGTCCTGTATCCGACCTAAATTCAGATAATGGGTCAAACCTTCGAGGCGCAAGACGACTTGACAAATTAAATCAATTTGTGACTAAAAGTGCAGAGAGATTCGTATTAGTTGTATTGAAATAGCATCAGATAACATGGCATTTCGTACCAGCATATATCCCACATTTTGGTGGTCTTTGGGAAGCCGAAATCCCGTCTATAAAACACATCTGCGAAAAATTACCGGGGATAAGGGCTTATCTACGGAAGAACTACATACATTACTAGTTCAAATTGAGGCTATGCTGTTTAACAGACCTTTGAACTCTAGTACCATAGCCTATAATAGATTGTTGCATTGGCAAGCAGTCCAAAAGATGTTGCAGTTAGTATGGAGACGGTGGTATAAGGAATATGTGCATACCTTGCAACAAAAATTGAAATGGAAAAGGGATGAAGCAATAAATTGATCACATTGTTTTAATTAGATAGGAAAATCCGCTACTCAATTGTTCAAGAAAGAACTACGAAGACTATACACAGTTACCCCGAAGCAGTCTCATATGAATGTTTGTGTGCGTTGTGTGTTTTTGTGATACACTAGCGATACGTGTTTTGAGTGAGGTGCTATCCAAATAATATAAAACAAAGAATACAGTCCATCTGCCCAGTTTAACAAAATGATTAAACATCTCAGATAAATTGAATATAATACAATAGCAAATATACAGAATTGTTGATGTAAGATTCGTGGTTTTCTTGCTTCTTGACATGAACACTTGTTTTAAAATGAACACATTAAATCCTATATACATATGTACTTTTAATACTTACAAAAGTTTTACAGTATTAGAGCTTTAAAGTATATACGATAACTTATAAATTTGTTTGATATGCTGAAATGAACATAAATCATTAAAAAAAAAGTTTAACATCAGTTTAAACAGATTTTACCTTTAAAAATGGAGAATTTTAACGAAACTTCTTATTTTGCCATTTTCTCATTAATTTTTAATAAATTTTTAATCAACTTGCAAAAAAATAAAAATCGAAACGTTCAAATTTACATAACAGCGGTAAGCACTTGTAGATGGAATTATTATATATGTACATACAACAAGTGTACCATAATGGGGGTGATGGGTTGATTGTTATAAAGCGTATAGAGATAATTAAAACCACATACCAGCATCATAAAAATGAGAAAAAAGTTTGCTGTAGTTGTGTTTTGTTCTACCTCTCTTAATTTTATCTTAATTTACATGCAAATTAAAATATTTAATAATGAAATTTTCTTACTAAATTTTTGTTCGCTCCAAGAATGAACAAAAAAAAAAAATTCTTTTTAATGAAAAATTCTTATGGATTCTTAATTCAATATTACCTAGTATTTTTTTTGTCTTACGAACTTTTTTTAATTTTTTTGTTTTTGTTTTTGTTTTCATCACCGTCATAAAGATAAGATAGATTTGTTTAATTTTTCAATTTGAAATGTATTATGAAATATGGTGAATAATGAGAGAATTTACTTTAACAAAAATGTACGTATGCCAGTTGAAAATTTAATTCCTGATGATGATTTCTTCACGGTTGAAAACTTTTGTGATAACGATTGTTTGTATTTTTTAATAAAAAAATTTAAATTAAACAAGTTGTATTGTACGTAGAATTTTATTTCAATAAAGTTTTATTTTAATGATCACACTATCTACACTACTCTAAAAAATTAAAGGAACACTAATTTTTTTCAATTTTTTTAGTGTTTTTTGAAGTGCTGAATCTTAGTAAAATACAGTCGTACAGAGATGAAAATAAAAGCATTTTAAAGCTTTAAATCTCTAGTTTTGAGACTTTTGAACGGAAAATTTTTGTGAGATACCGTTATCACGCAATCATAAGAAAGAGCTCGAGACGAGAAAAAATTCGATTTTTTTTTTTTTGTAAGGTGCCATGGGCTTGGGAAATTTGTTTTAAGTTAAACCAATGCATAGGTCGGTTAGCCTGTTAATTAGGCGTAAATTTAATTTCATTCTGGTCTCTCTATGTCAACTTTTTGCTGAGATATCTGACTTTGAATCAAAAAAGATCCTCTTGCATTTGATCATCGATATCTCAGCAACCAATGACTGCACAGTAAACTTTAGGGCAGCCTTAAAAACATCAGTAAATTTCCTACAAGACCCTTTAATGATTAGTGGAGAACAAATTTTTTTTTACACTCAATACTGATTTGAAAAAAGTACAAAAAAACGACTTTTTAGGTTGTCTTAATAAATCTACCGTTACTTTACCGTTATTGATGAAAAGACTAATGTTGCCAGATCATTTTACAGTTTAATGTACTTCTAATAGCGCTGTATTATTTTCAAATTGATCCATCCAACCGTTTTTCCGGACAGATTGATCAAAGTTTTACAAAACAATTAAAGGAACAAGTATTCATCAAAATAAAAAAACGACTTTTTCACATTTTGCGTTAGTTACTTGTTAACCCTTAACGATCGTACGATTTTTTTTGTAATACTCGCCGATAAGAGACGATAGAAAATTAAATAAAGTTCTGCAATATGACCAATTATTATGAACATGGCCATTTCTCATCTGATTTTAGTGAAATTTGGTATGCGTTATTGAAATGGGATTCTAAAACGATTCTTGGATGAAGTTCTGGAAAATGGCCAACTAGGATGGAACTTGGCCATTTATTAACCGATTTTGATGAAATTTGGTATGCGCGATGGAAATGGGATTCTAAACTGATTTTTGGATGAAATTCTGGAATATGGCCAACTAGGTTGGGTTGGATCTTGGCCATTTCTTATCCGATTTTGATGAAATTCAGCATGTACGATGGAAATGGTATTCTAAAGTGATTTTTGGATAAAGTTCTGGGATATGGCCAACTAGGATGGAACTTGGCTATTGCTCATCCGATTTTAGTGAAATTTGGTATGGGCGATGGACATGGGATTCTAAACTGATTTTTGGATAAAGTTCTGGAATATGGCCAACTAGGTTGGAACTTGGCTTTTCTTATCAGATTTTGATGAAATTCAGCACGTGCCTTAGAAATGCGATTCTAAACTGATTTTTGGATAAAGTTCCAGAATTTGGCCAATTGTCATGGAACTTGGAAGTTTTGTATCCTATTTTTATGAATTTCAGCATTCACGATGAAAATGAGATTCTTAAATTATTGATAAAATAAATCATTAAATACATGGAATAACGATTTTAGTTTTTCACTTTTAAAGGACATGTAGAATTTCTTTTATTCGTTTAAGGAATAGGCAAGCGCCTTCCAACTTTAACATATAACTCTAACCAAAAATAATTTTAGAGTTTTATTTCTATAGTACATGCTGAATTTGTTTAAAATCGGATAAAAAATGGCCAAGTTTCATCCTAATACGGCTTATTCCAGAGCATTAGCTAAAATTCATTATAGAATCCCATTTCCATCAAAAATCCCAATTTCATCAAAATCGGTTAAGAAATAGCCAAGTTCCATCCCAGTTGGCCATATTCCAGAACTTTATCCAAAAATCAGTTTAGAATCCCATTTCCATCGTACATCTTTACATCGTACTCTTTCATCAAAATCGGATAAGAAATGACCAAGTTTCATTCTAGTTGGCCATATTCCAGAACTTTATCGAAAAATCAGTTTAGAATCCCATTTCCATCGTGCATACCAAATTTCACTAAAATCGGATGAGAAATGGCCAAGTTCCATAATAATTGCTCATATTGCAGAACTTTTAATTTTCTCTCGTCTCTTATCGGCGAGTATTACAAAAAATATCGTACGATCGTTAAGGGTTAACAAGTAACTAACGCAAAATGTGAAAAAGTCGTTTTTTTATTTTGATGAATACTTGTTCCTTTAATTGTTTTGTAAAACTTTGATCAATCTGTTCGGAAAAACAGTTGGATGGATCAATTTGAAAATAATGCAGGGCTATTAGGAGTGCATTAAACTGTAAAATGACCTGGCAACATTAGCCTTTTCGTCAATATTTGTAAAGTAACGGTAGATTTACTAAGCCAACCTAAAAAGTCGTTTTTTTGTACTTTTTTCAAATCAGTATTGAGGGTGAAAAAAAAATTTGTTCTCCACTAATCATTAAAGAGTCTTGTAGGAAATTTACTGATGTTTTTAAGGCTGCCCTAAAGTTTACTGTGCAGTCATTGGTTGCTGAGATATCGATGATCAAAGGCAAAAGGATCTTTTTTGATTCAAAGTCAGATATCTCAGCAAAAAGTTGACATAGAGAGACCAGAATGAAATTAAATTTACGCCTAATTAACAGGCTAACCGACCTATGCATTGGTTTAACTTAAAACAAATTTCCCGAGCCCATGGCACCTTACAAAAAAAAAAAAATCGAATTTTTTTTCTTCGCGCTCTTTCTTATGATTGCGTGATAACGGTATCTCACAAAAAGTTTTCGTTCAAAAGTCTCAAAACTAGAGATTTGAAGCTTTAAAATGCTTTTATTTTCATCTCTGTACGACCGTATTTTACTAAGATACAGCTCTTCAAAAAACACTAAAAAAATTGAAAAAAATTAGTGTTCCTTTAATTTTTTGGAGTAGTGTATTTTATTTTTATCCATGCATAAATATGCAACTAACAAATTGAATTGAACGACCGACCAAACGGCGCAGTGGTTAAAGCCGCGGCGGTTGGAACCACTATAGGGGCGGGATGCAAATGGGATTTTCCGCGAGTTCCGCGATTGAGCATAGGAAGTGATCCAAAGTCTCTTCCTCTCGTCCGTGCAACTTCCACAAAAGCCATTCGTCTGTATCCCCAGCCTTCTCGCATGTTCCCCGAAAAAGCAGTGACCTGTCTTTATCCCATCCTATTTCTCATCTTCCCAGGGATACTAATACTTGTGTTGATCCACCTCTCATTTGCCAAAGCGATTGCCCTTTTACTGAGCGCCCATTTTAGCACTGCCATATGCCTCCCAGACCTACCCTTTCCTAGCTAGTTCGTCCGCTCTTCAGTTCCTCGCGACGTCTGAGTGACCCGGGACCCAGATTATCTGGATGCTGAAATGCTCGCTCATCTCGTTAAGAGATGATCGGCAATCCAGCGCCACTCACGACTTCAGACAAACAGCCCCTAGTGACTTGCGGTATCCCTCACGGATACCACAATATGCCTCAACCATGTCATGACTTCCCCGATCGCGACCACTTCAGTCGCTATACGCTGCAGTAGTCAGGGAGACGAACAGAAATATTAACATTAAGTATTTCACAGAAGACTCCGGCTCCTACCTTATCGTCTAGCTTCGAGCCATCCGTGAAAAATTGCACTGCCTCGTTTTCCAGTATTGGTCCGTTTCTCCAGGATTCCCTTGAAGGACAGATGGTCCGGAAACCTTTATCGAAGCACAACGTTGGTTTAATATAATCCAGATTCGCCAGTTCTTCGCCAGCGAAACTACCTATCGTCGAGTGTTCCATCTGAAGACACTTCCACTGAGAGACAGCCGAGAGTCTCGTAGCCACGTTGGCTGCCATCTATTTACCATGAATTTCGATTGGAATAAGGTGGAACATAACCTCTAAAGCGCGCGTAGGTGTTGTCCTAAGCGCCCCGCTTATAAGCATACAGGCCGTTCTTTGCACCTTCTCCATCATACCTCTATATGTTACCTTATCCAGAGCTGGTCACCAAAAGCCCACCCCGTACATTAGCACCGGTCTTACCACGGCGGTATATACCCAGTATAACAGCTCCGGTTTCAAACCTTATTTCTTACCTATAGCGTTCCTTCACGAGTATAAGGCTACATTAGCCTTATTCACCCTTTCCAAAGTGTTAGGCTTCCAACTGAGCTTACTATCAAAGATTATGCCCAGAAATCTCGCTCGGTCAGCAAAAACTAGTCCACTGCCGTTTACGATAGGAGGGCTAACTACCGGAATTTTATATTTCCTAGTAAATAGTACCAGCTCTGTCTTGGAAGGGTTGATCCCCAGTCCATACTTGCTCGCCCATTTCGTAATGATCAGGGTGCATTCTGCATAACATCCCTAATCGTATCTAGATATTTGCCTGAGACAGCTATCGCTACATCGTCAGCATATGCTACAACCCCTATCCCCTCTTTCTCTAGTTCCAACAGCAATCCATTAATCACTGCACTCCAGAGAATGGGGGACATTACACCTCGTTGTGGGCTCCCTCTAACCACCTGTCTTCTAATCTTGGACTCTCCCAGCTCCAAGGTAATAGTCCTGCTTACCAGCATCTGATTTATTAACCTACTTATACAGCAATCCTCCTTCAAAAAAGACAATCCTTCCATAACCGCTACCGTTTTTACATTATTAAAAGCACCCTCAATATCGAGAAATGCTACCATACAAAACCCTTGCGAGTAAATTGATTTCTCAATCGTGCGTAATAGATCATGCAGAGTTGTGTCCACCGACTCTCCCTTACAGTACGCATGCTGCGACAATGCACAATTCCTGAGAACAATTCTTGATCGAATAAATACATCTACCAACCTTTCCAGCGTTTTCAGCAGAAAGGATGATAGAGCTATATGCCTCAGGTCCTTTGGATGAGCATGTGAGCTCTTTCCCGATTTTGGAATAAAGACCACTTTGACCTCTGTCCAATTCCTAGGAATATAGACCAGTTTCAGACATCCCCTGAAGATAACCTCTAGCCAGGGGAGGATGACTCAACAGTCATCTAAGTCATTGAGTTCTTTTGGATCTCTGCTGGTATGATCCGATCCGGACCCGCCGATTTATAAGGTTTAAATCCATGCAGCGCCCACCGGATCCGTTCCTTATCCAATATGCCCTCCATATCTATTGAAGGTGTTCCTCGATGAGTTCCAGGCTCCATCGAGTCATCAAAGCTTCCCGGAAAGTGGGTACAATGAAAAGCTCCAACGATTCCGCACTTGAAGCTGTTCATGACCCATCTGGTCTAATTAAGTAACTACGAATAGTTGGGTTAGTAGATAGATTCTTCCTAAGGCGGGAAATCTAAGAGACTTCCTCCATTCTACAACAGAAGAGTCTCCAGATCCCCACTGTGCCTTCCTCAACTCTTTTTTTTATATATTCTTAGATCCTCCTTATAGGAGTCCCAGTCCCGAATCTGCCTCGTGCTCTTTGCTTTATTAAAGGCTATCCTACACGCCTTCCAAAAGGTCTCCAACTCTATGGACCACCATGTCGGTTTCTTCATGACCATGTCGCCCCTTGGCTTTATCAGGGGGCAAATAGCATTAAAGGAAAGATTGCAGGCTTTTGTGATAACATCCATAATGCAATTCAATTCTTTCACTGTCTCCGGAAGTCCGGGGACCTCCGACGGCAATAATTCCTCCAACACCTCCCAATATTTCTCCCAGTTTGTCCTTCTAGATTTCCTGAAGGGCTTTTGGGTAACCGGGTAATTGTTGAGGTTATATGTTATATATTAATGATCAGAGAATAAGTGCTCATTCGCCACTCTCCATCCCCTAATCAACTGAAGAATAGTATCCGAGGCGAGGATCACATCTAGAACCTCCTGCCGATTACTAACGATAAATGTTGGTTTTTTCCCGACATTACAGACTGAAAGGTTAGTATTTAATAAATAATAAAAAAATAACTCACCCCTCTCATTAATATCAGTGCTCCCCAAATTGTGTGATGCGAGTACCACACCAATCCTGTTTTGCCTTGCTGCTCGGATCAGGTCCCCTAGATTATCCGGCGGGATCTCCTTCTCCCGATCTATATAGGCTCATACCAGCCAAAACTTGAATCTGCAATCTTCCACACTGATCGCGGTAACGTCACCTCTACTGTGTTGAGAAAGTAGAAAAATTTTTAAAATATTTTTCACTAAGATGCAAGATTTAATCTTTTCAGAGTTACTTGAGTACAAAGTTGTATACCCTTTCACCTTAAGGCCACAGATCCTGTTTTTGTTAATCCAAGGTTCCTTGATTAATACTAGCTCCTCTCCTGATCTAGTCAGTCTGAGAACGAGAGCCGCCGAAGTAGCCTTCGTATGGTGAAGATTATTCAACACAACGTTAATCATCGTGCATTATCTCACTGACCTCTTCCTGCATTGGCTGTTTCAGGCTTATGCTACCTTCCCCCGGGGGGCCGGTGGTATCCGCCGTTTCACCCCCCGTACTTAACGCTTCACTGCCTAGAACGTCATACCCAGCCACCCTTCCTCCCGTGGCCCGTCCTCCGAGCGCATGCCTACCTCATCCTTTTTAAAAACGTTCAGAGTGATCGACCCGAAACCGAAGATGATCACTCCCTTTGTATCTGAAAGGGGAGTAAGGGACTCCTTATTGATCAGCATGATTGCCATTCTTAAGCCTCTTTAGCCTCCTCCTGTTTGACAAACTTCCAGTCTTCCGTTGAAAGATCTGGATTACTTACCCGAATGATCTCAAGGATCTCTTTTGGCTTGTCCGGCTTGGTTGGTAACCAGGTGCGTGCCCTTGGTTTGCTTGGAATTTCTTCCTGGCAAACTGCCTCAAGCCTCGCGCCTATTCACACTTCACCAACTTCGGCTATTGCCTTTTTATACAGATCCACCGATCTCAGATCCGAGCACTCAGTTAACTTTACGCGCCCTTGGTGCCATCCCGCATCTCTACAGAATGGAGGGGGTCCTGGATTTTCTCTCAGGACCTTGATGAAAATTGAGTTTAGTGCATTATACACTTCCCTCCACTTTCCTGCCGTGATGCTCCCATCTTCTTGATTTAATACGTTCTCCTTTAGGATTTCACTGAATAATTTCGGTTTCTCCTTGGGATCTCCCGACCCCGTTTGATGCCGCCCACTTCGAGCTCATCCGGGGACCTCTGCCTTTTAGGCACAACGACTCTATCCGAGCTGTCGCGGCCGACAATCTTCCTCGCCCATACCACAGATTCCTTCTGTTCTACTGTAAGCTGCTCCTCAGGGGTTGCAGCCAGTTTATCCAGAATTTTAAACGCCGACCGTCTCTCCCTGTATCGTCGCTTTGCAGGAGGGATCCTTCCCGATCCCCTGCTTTCTTGCCTGGCATTGGTACCGCTGACTCCTGGCTTTTGTGCCATGGTACTGCTTACCCCTGCCACTGATGAGGTAGCTCCACCTTTAAAGTAAGAGCCACTTTCTTCCTTCAATTTTTACGGTTTTTCAAGAGTACCGACTCCCTTATTTTTATTTATTAATCCTTCCATAGTATTCCCACGAGTGTCGGAGAAATACTGGTCCACCTGCGCAGAGATCCGTATACGCAGGTAAGGCTAAATACATTGAGGCATCCAGATATCCAGAGGGCTCCGTTAACGACTGGGCTTTGTTAAAAGGGCCCCCAGCCTAGCCGATCATCAGCAAGGGTCGCATAACACCTTAATCCAGACCATTACCTCACCAAGCATCCCATCCCCAGCACCCCCGCCCCTAGTCATCTTTCACTCAACCATTCACCCATCCATATGGATATCCCAAACCAATGGGACCCATTCCATTCAAGAGGTAACCCGTTTAAAGGGGTTCTCACTCACTACTTGGAGACCCCGGAGCGCAGGAAAATGTGACGCTCAGTTTGCCTGTGGTTAGTAGTCGATGGTTTTATGGCACCATCAATTCGCCATTCCATACCGGGAATCATAGGCACTCAGAATTTAGTAAACTGAGGTTAACCACTCCCCAGTTTCCTGAGACTCTCCTCCCAGCAGGGCTGCGGTTAGGGGCAACTTATTTAATTCACCTCTAACCTACCTATCGATAGGCCGTCCGCTATCCACTACCTGTGACCTCCCCGATAGCTGAAGTATGCTCCGGGTCCATGAATAGTATCGTCATTATTAAATACTTTTACAATAGGTTTGTGGTAACTAAAATATGATACGTGAACGTCGGAAGTTACGTATAGTGAAAACGTCACATCAATGGTTGTACCATATCTAGTTGTTCCCAGTGTTCTACTAGAAACTAATTCTAAATTAAGTTTTTTTATTAAAAATTGTACTAAGCGCAATCCGTCATATTTATCGAAATGAATATTGAAATCGCCGCCAAGTATTAGCGCAAGTTCATGATAATGTTTCCTAAATAGTTTTGAACCCTCTTCTGCATAAGCAAACAATGCCTCGTGAAGATAATTTATTATGCCTTTAACATTCTGATTGACAGAAATATAAACTGTGACCATAACAATTTGTTTTCCGTTATATTTGGTTTGACTTACGTGCTGGGAATTTCTTCTCAAGTAGACATCATCACAGACAGTAAAGTCGTGTTGGGAATCGCCAACATAATTAATGGTGGATCGTTTGTATTGCGTTATGCAATTGAAATTTTCAATTTCGGCCGGTTCTTCGTTACGAATTCAAGTTTCTGATAACTTTAATATATTTCATTTATTGAAGAAAAGATTGTCATATTCCATCTAATGATTTTTTTTTTCGAGTATTATCTGATCAATTGTGACCCTGGATGAGGCTACGTAGACAAAAGGTTGTGCATGTGTCTTGCTGTATTTGTAAACAATTTCATCAAATGTCCCTCCTTGCGATTTGTGAATTGTCCGCGAGCAGGCTGGTTTTAGGGGAAAATGGTTTCTCTTAACATGAATTGATTTATTACGATTAAGATAAATTGTTGGGGATCTTCGATTGATAGGGACCGCTACTCTACTAATTCCTTTTGCAGTTGCATATCCAGCCATTTTGCCCAATGTTTTGGCACTGACGCCGTTAGGAAAAAAATGCCAAACCCGTAGAATTCTATCTCCATCACCCAATTCCACGGATGCCAATTTCCCTACTGCCCCATTGGCTAACCCATTAGCAACGTCGATGTTTGTGGTTATCATGTAGGGTTTATCTACCACGAAAATAATTTCATATGGTAACTCCCCTATGTCAATCGTGCTGAGTTTGTGAAGCTTCTCTCTAACGATCACTTCCTTTTCCCGATCAGTTCCTTACCCGAGTATTTCGTTATCAGCAACTGAATTCGTTCGTCACATAGACTGAATGGTTATTATTTAATAATCGAATTCCTTTAGGCCAGCTTCCGCAGCTTCCGTCTCTGAGCATAATCTCGATTTATTCAGTTGTAACTCTTGTTCATCCAATCGATCTCCATTGCCAACTTTTGTTAATAATGATGAGAATTCAGCATTCTCCAGCATTCAAAATAATTCCTTTCCATAACTGCCGACCATCGATCCGCTGTATTTTTTACTTCCAAATGGGAGCGGCTCTAACCGGTGGCAACTGCCTCAAATCACCAATAAAAATAATGTGCAACCCACCAAAAGCGGCATCATAATTTTCCGTTATTTCTTTCAGTCTCAAATCAATGCGTTGTAACATTTACGCCTCAATCATGCTGACTTCATCGATGAGTATCATCTCGACATACTTGAATAAAGTTCTATACAAACTCTTGACTTCGTTCGATAATGGCATTTGGAAACTCGAAAGGCTGATTTTAAACGCAGTATGAACTGTCGTGTCTCCTATAGCAACTGCAGCTTTCCCTGTAGATGCACATGCAAGATAGGGTTTACAATAATCATCTTTATCTGTGAATCGATTAAAAATTTCAATGCTAAGCTTGAGAAAGGCAGTCAGGCGCGAAGTTGCTCGGGGGATGCAAGCCGATAGGCTCCGTAACTTGCAGCTTCCGCAAGTGCTCGTGTTACCTCCTCGTAGTGACTGCTGGTAACTAGATTGCTGATTTTTTTCGGCTTCTAGGCTAAAACACGGCGCTAAAAGAGTCAACCTTAAACAAATCACTGGGCTTGGTTAAGGTGTTATTCGTACCGTGCCGATAGCCGGCCGGGCTGAGGGCCCAGTCTAAAAACTAGCTCAGTCGCTAACGGTGGATCCGGATACCTGGCGCCCTCCGGATTAAGTAGCCTTGTCTGAGTATTGCGGATCTCTGCACAGATGGACACTCCTTTCTCCACTACTCGTGGGACCAAATATGGGAGACCAACAAACACAAAAATCAAAAGAGCCCGGTTCTATTACAAAACTGGAAAATGTAGAGAAGGAGACTCGGGTCTTTAGGCCTACCGCTAAACCTACAAGGAAACAATTGGACAAAAGCTCAAATGAGGCTGGTCCCTCCACTCGGGTCACCAAACCTGAGCAAAGAAATATAATGCGGCACCAAAGCAACAACGAAGCTGGTTCCTCAAAACCAACCTATAACACTAGGAGGAAGGCATGGAGGGCCCTGGAGAAGATACATAATATTGCTCCAGAAGACAGGTCGGAGAAAGACAAAGCTACGCTTGCGTGGGCGAAAAAAGTCACCGAACAGAAGTCGGAAGGTCCTTCAGCTGGCTTAAACATTAAAAGAAAGAGATCTCAGGAGGAAAGTTCTAAGATCGCAAAAAAACGAAGCTCTACACTACCGAAATGAGGCCTTTAACGGAGTACTCAAAAGAATGGCAGTATCATGCCCGCCAATTGGAGAAAGGTGGAAAGGGCCTTAACCACTGCTGTTAAAGCTAGGGGAAAAAACCCCTGTAGGCCGAGAGCCAGGGTGTGGATTCCTTCGGGGCCTAGCGATCCAAAGGTGATACTCCAGTTATTGCAGGTTGGTAACCAAGATTTGCCAACGCATAACTGGAAAGTTGGTAAACTCGTGGAGCCACGGGCCGACTACAGGTCGGCTGTCATAATTCTAAACAGAGAGTCACTGACTACGCTGGAAAAAACCAATGGTATTGTAAACTATGGTTTCAGTGAAGTCACACTCAAAATCTACAAAAAGGACGCGGACAAGCCGGAGGCTCCGGAGTCTGAGGAAGCTTCTGAAAGCTCAGCTGGGCTCCCTGAAAAGGGGAACAGCCTGGTGGAAGCTATCTCCACTGATACGGAGATGACAATGTCCTTGGAGTCATTAAAGAGAATCTCAGAGGACTTCACATCATCGGGGGAGGACTCTGATGTAATAGTGGTGGAGAGGGACGTCTAAGAATGGTGACGTTCTTGCAGATCAACCTACACCACTCAAAGGCAGCATCAGCTGCGATTCTCCCACTAAAAATGGTTTCAACTTGGCTTTTATAGGTGAAGCAAAGTTCTTGGGTCTCGTCTTGGACAGTAAATTAAACTGGAAACCGAATATTATGGAAAGGGTAAAGAAAGATACGGTAGCGCTATACTCTTGCAAAAATGCATTTGGGAAAGGTTGGGGGCTGGATGCCCACATGGGCATTTGGCTGTACACATCAGTAGTTAGACCCATTCTTCTGTATGGGGTAATTGTCTGGTGGCCTGCTCTGGACAAAACTGTTAACCTAAAGGTGTTGACAAAAGTTCAGAGAACAATCTCTTTGTGGTGCAATGAGGAGCACATCCACTCAGGCACTAGATACTCTGCTATTTCTGACTCCTCTAGATATCTTGGGAAAAGAGTGAGCAGCTTGCACTGCCATACGACTGAAATCCAAGTTAATGTGGACCTGCAATAATACAGGGCACTCATCTATACTTTGTAACAAAGGGCTTCTCAAGACCACCGACTATACTGTCGCGTCACTATCTTTTGATAGAAAGCTCTGGACTATTATCCCATCCAGAGAGGACTGGATGATGGATGCAGTTTTGGAACCAGGAGTTTTAAACTTCTTCACTGATGGTTCAAAACGGGATAGAAAAGTAGGGGCTGGGGTGTTCTGCGAGGAACTCATGTTAAACGTTTCCTTTTGTCTCTCTGATTACTGTATCATTTTTCAAGCTGAAGTAACTACGATAAAGGAAGTCGTGGACTGGTTGAGGTATAATGTTATATCGACTTGCGATATTCGCATATATACGGACCGTCAGGCTGCCATTAAAGCGCTTCAATCACACCTTCTCACGTCGAAAGTGGTCCAGAAACCAGAACTATCTCTCATCTCTTAACGAGATGACAGATCAGTTCAACATCCAAATCATATGGGTGCCGGGACATTTCGTTAGTACGGGGAACATTAAAGCCGATGAACTGGCTCGACGTGGTACAACGGACCACATTTTAAACAGCAAAAATGATATTAAAATGCCTCTTGCGGTATGTAAACTGCTGCTTCAGGAGGAAGCCAGTAAGTTGACGAATTACAGATGGTTAAATAGTACCTCATGCGTAATAACTCGGCAGATCTGGCCAAAGTTGAACTTTGCGAGATCCAAACAGCTGATCTCACTTCAGCGGAGTCAGATCAGTGTGGTTGTTGGAGTGATTACGGGGCACTGTCTCATAGGCAGACATGCGAGTAGACTTGGTTTCTTCTCACATGACTACTGTCGTAGTTGCGAGGACGAAGAGGAGGAAGAGACAGTACCCCACCTTCTTTGCACCTGTCCTCGTCTGGCACGAAACAGACTGAATTTTCTAGAGGCACCCCTTTCCAACGACATGGCGGAGCTCAGCGGGAAGGACGTCAGGAGTATCCAACGCTTCATAGAGTGCTCAAAGTGGTTTCAATGAGTTGGAGGAAATTTTTTTAATTTGTGGTATGGCTACGGACCACATTAATGTTAAAAAACATGAACCTATAATCAGAGCTGAGAATGTCATTCGTCACGCTCCCGTTTAAAACTAAATCAACAATAGATATCGAACACAAACCGATATCAATCCCGTCGTGTCAGGCACAATTAACAATAGTTGGTTCAAAGCCTTTATACACTATTTAAAGTTCAACATTGCTGAAATAGTTAAAAGTATTCTTACTACCCGTATAAAGTATCGTATAGTATGGGCTATTTTGATAACACCACCTTACGAGTCTGGTTAGTTCTTTAGAACAGAGTCGTAACCAACTTCGCAATGCTTACACCATATTCTGGCCTCCTTTCTTATTCTTTTCCAATTTTCATTCCTCTTTGAGCAGCAAACAGCACATTGTCTTCTTGGCTCTTTTTTTACAGCATTCGGTGGAATGTGACTAGCAAAATGGTGAGATGTAAGCCTGAGTAGGTTAGGAGTCGTGCTTGCTCTTCCTTTTGGGGCTTGAAAATTTGGATTCGAATATTTCTCAATATGATTCTCCACTAGCTGCATGTGGTATTCTATCAAATCAATCTCCTTTTGAGAAACTTTGGAGTATATAATGTAGGAGTTCCACACAGATTTATCAATGAAATGCCGAAAATTTTTCTTATATGTAGTGCCTATGTTGTTGCTTTCTAGTAGAAGGGTAGTATGCCCATAGTATCATTATAATCACAAACTACTTTCGATTTTAGAAGTTCTTTTCCACATTTGGTTTTCACCATTTTTGTGGTAGCATTTTGTACTGTACTCAAAAGACAAACTGGTTTCTAATCCTGCTACTTTAGAGTCATTACCTTACCCCGCTGAAATGTTTGGATTTCTCCATTTTGCAGCTTTCCTTTTGAGAATCCTTCAGGCAGGTCCTTTCTTCTACTGTTTACAGTCCCATAAATATCCGTTTGTTTCTTTATAAGGGTATCAGCACGTTCAGGAGACATGTACCAATTATCTACGGTTACACAATAACCATGCGACAAAAATTGGTCCATCGAATGCAGGACAACTTTGGTAGAAATCGGAAATTCATCATATTTATCGTTGTTATCTGTGCTCTTTCCAGTGTACAAAAGAAAATCACAAATGTATTCCGATTCAGTCTCACAAACCTCAAAAAAGTTTAGCCCAAATCGAGCTCTTTTTTTGCATTGAACATTCTCCAGCCAAGACGCCCTTTGTATAGCATCAAACTCTCATCTAATCTAAGATATTCTGCTGTAAAATATACTTCACAAAATCTGTTGCCCAAATGTTCCATAATATCAAAAAACTTGCACAATTTTGGATTAGGATGGTTGGCTAGGTCCAAGTTTTCATTGTCACTAAAATGTAAGAACTTCATAAGCAGAAGAAATCCATTTTTGGACATGAGTTCTTGAAAAACAGGTACATGAATGATCTTTTGTTTGGTCCAACACCATTCTTGTCGTGGCAGCTTCACGATTCCTTATGGTATCAGAATTCCTAGAAAAAGTCTCATCTCATCTTCAGAAGTAGGTGTCCATGCTTTATAGAGTGATCTTTCTTTTGGGAGGTTTTTGCTTATCCATTGAGCTGCGTATCTGTTTGTCTCCCTTACAATGATGTCAATCATTACGTGATCAAACTAGAGTTCAAAACACTCCAATGGTGTCGCAGTGGAGGCTATATCCGCAGCTACACCCGGATTTCCAATGAAGAGGAATCTTGGTTGTGGGGGGGAATGTTCTGCATATTGACCCCATACCACACTCTACATTGGTCGAGTTCAGCTTCATCTTCTTCGTTCAAATTAATAATGTTAGATAAATCATCATCACTATCACTGTCATCACTACCCAGATCTACAGATTCTATATCTGAACTATTTTCATCCAGGTGAGGCACATAGTCACTGTCGTTATAAGATTCATCCATCATACTTCCTAATTAGGGCCTACCAGTATTCTGAAAATAAATACCGAAAAAATTGTTCAAAAATACTTAAAACATAGTTCAAAATTCAAAATTATACGTTATAAAAACTGAAATGTATGGGTTATACCACTTGTCTCACTATTCTTACCTACCTTTTATCGTATTTCACATAAATATTGAGCTATTTATTATAACTGCAAAAATAACACTCGCAACACAAACCAAATGTTAAAATGCAAAAAAATAAAACACACCGCCTTGCACAGCAATACTACACAGAAGACAGCTAGCGAGACACTAAGAAACCATATCAATCTACCAGCACAGAAACACACGTTGAACGGAGAAATCCCGGAATAGTAACGCAAAAAAAGAAAGATAGACAGAAAGACAGCTTGAATGGGAAAATCGCGGGATAGCAACGTAAATAAACATAAATAAATTCAAGCACGTCCAAATCGCGGGTCGCGTAATATTAAACCAGTACACGCGTAAATCGTGGAATACTCGGTCAGAGGGTTAAACATTTAAATTTCTCAATCTCCATGGACGCCCAGTGAGACGAATTAAATATTTCTGAAATTTTGCACCGGTATTCCTGTTGATTTAAGGATTCAAGCCATAGTATTGAAGCTGATTCTAAACGGTTAGTATATCAGTAGTTAGTATTGCTGCATCCCTATGCTGTGTTCTCATTAAAAAAAATGTATTATTCACTTCTAATGGACACCCTGTGGGTCCCGTTAGACATTTCTGAAAACTGTTACAGCATTTCCTTTTGATTTAAGGGTTCTAGCCAAACCACTGGTGTTGACGCTTATCGCTTAACTAGAAGTTAAAAACTTTAATTGTTCAATCTTAATGGACACCATGAGTGATACTCAATTAATATATCTCAAATCTTGTACGCTAATTCCTATTTAATTTAAGGTTCTAAGTTACTATGCAACTAATCCGTAAAATTTGATCTTCCCCTTCATTTGCCTAAGCCAAAAAATGCTCTCATACTATGATGCCGCATTTGTGGCAGGATTGTCTGACCGTGAGCGCAACAATTTCTTTTCAAGTATTGGTTGGACTGCCATATTTACTACATAACTTCTGCCTAACTTTAATTGTTGCACTGCTGAATTTTACTACAGCATGAAGTAGCAAATTACAACTTTTCAGTTTCTGAGTAAAATCTAACAGTCATATGCCTAAAAAAATTCGCTATACATATTTAGTTTATACATTTTTGCTGGACAAAAAACGCCTGTCTATCAAAGATAGCCGCTTGCACAATTCACAGATTTGCTAATCATTGCTTCCGTTGTCTATGCCTTAATATCCTCTAGTTTTCGAAATTTCTTAAGTAAAAATAAAAATGAAAACTACTTCCATCAAGGACATATTTTGTGCTGTAAAATTATGAAATCTGTCAAAATACCATCTTTGCTATAAGCTTTTAGTCAGCAAGATCTCATTTTACGATTTTATGGAGTTCATCTTGAATATCATTTGTATTTGATTGACTTAATTAGCAATTTGGTTATGATCGAAAATGCATTGATATGTCAAATGGATCTGTTAGCAGTAACTTACTACCACTGAGCAGCTTGCCGACTGAGATTAAGGTATGCCGCTACTCTTTAATCAATGAAAGATGCTTCTTTATTTTAGACTAGCCAATGCTTAAGGTACCACAGCTCTTGCGCTTGCTCTCTCTCTCTCTCTCTCTCTCTCTTGCTCTTTTCAGGGATAATATTGCTTTCTGCATCTAACATCGTATTAAAAGTGTCAATGCATGCAACAAGTTTGTTGGTATTTTCTGAGTTGTGGGTCTATCCACGAATACGCTATTTGCTTAATATGCTGGCTCTCTTTAGTGCAGCATTATATCAAATGTTCAGACTTCACGCACATAAACCAAAACTTTTTTTAAGCCACAAATAGTTCTCATTTCCTGAGAAATATTTTTATAAATTTGTTTTAATTAAATTAATAAAAATTCGCAAAGCAAACAGGAAAACTGATGACTTGTGAGTTTTCGCAGCTATTTATAATTTGAATGGTTCTATCACAAGTTTTAAGAGCTCAGGTTAGCCGGGACGAATTGAGATGACCCAAATCTTTTCTTCGGTATTTTAAATCACACAAAATCTCATTGGTAATATCAGTCTATGATAAGAGACGTAAATTGTTTATACCTACTATAGTGTGAAGATACGTTTTAGACACAACAGATTACGGTATAGAATATATATTGTAATACTAAAGGGTATCTTAGTGAATTTATCTTGGAATCTGTCATCTGTTGAGTTTATAAATAATTAACAGTCAAGTATATGTATTTCCCATAACACTCGTAACAAATTCCTAAATAATTTATTTGTAAATACTTTCGCATCTATAAGGTAACGTACATAAAATACCACAAAATGGAAACACCGCAGCAACAATAAAATGTTTCCTTGTTGGTTTGTCATTTTGACATGTGACACACAATATATTTCACCAACCGTGAAACCGAATAAAATAATAGTTTTTGAAATTAAACCAATTTTTATATACTTACATAGGTATTCGAGCTTAAAAATAAATAAATAAATAAAATAAACATTTATAAATGTGAAAATTTCCATTTCTGTGAACATTTAAACCTTTATTTTCTCCAGTTGTTTGCTTCATATTGTATCAAAGTATGAAGGAATATAACCGGAATACACTAATACATATTTATTTTCGCTTATATGGATGGTTGTCTAGAATTATGTATTAAAATTAGATAGAAAATAAATTCACAAGAGATAATAACTTATGTGTGGGTAAGACGTGCAAAAAAGTTAACAATTCAATATTATTCGTAACTTAATTCCGTATTTGACTTTCCTTTCGTTCAATTTCCTCTAGGTGAGCTCTTACGTATTTATAACCATGTATATGTAATACGTTTAAAGGTTCCGAGGAAAATGTCTACTACATACACATTTTAGCTACAGATAATATGAATCGATATAGCAAAAAACACATACCTGTATTTGCCGTATACATATATAAGTTAGACGAAATTTGATCGGGAAAATATAACCTTTGCCCACAACAACAAAAATAAAAATAAAAATTGATATTTTTGATAAAAAAAATACTTAAATTTATTTATTTTGGTAACGTCTTAAGCAAGTAACATAAATAAAGGTGTAAGCAAAAACAAAATGTATATACGTAGAATACTAAAAGGTGTGTGTCCCACACTGCGTCGCTTTGGCGAAGAGACGATGGGCAAAAAGGGTATTTTGATAGTCGTTAAGACTTGTTTTCCTCATTTTGTTTTTAGCACTCTTGATTGAACATTTTTAATGTGTATAATAAATTAATGGTGAGAAGGTGTGCTCTTTAAACAATTATTCAATTTAAGAGGTGCTACTTTAAACAATGTCTGGAAGCCAATGTGTACGTGATATTAATTGTAATCGAGAATGTTGATCGACGCAAGTCAGGAACTCTTTTCTACAAAAAATATTTTATCTAATTTTAGATGTAGGAGCTGTGGTAGCATAATTTAACGTAATTGTGGTAGAAATAGATATTTATTATTAACGCACGGCAATAAAATATTTTGTGTGGTGAGTAACTTATTCTACAGGTTGGTGTAATTATCCAAAATCATTTATTGTAGCGGTGTTTATCAATAGTGACAGTTGTTTTGAGTTTTTTTTTTCGAATATGTTCATCGCCATCATAGATTTATTAAATTAATAAACAATTCATATTAAAGCTTGATGGTTAAATAATAAAAATAAATGTCTTTACTTGAGAATGAGATGAGAATGAGATGAGAATGAGATGAGAATGAGATGAGAATGAGATGAGAATGAGATGAGAATGAGATGAGAATGAGATGAGAATGAGATGAGAATGAGATGAGAATGAGATGAGAATGAGATGAGAATGAGATGAGAATGAGATGAGAATGAGATGAGAATGAGATGAGAATGAGATGAGAATGAGATGAGAATGAGATGAGAATGAGATGAGAATGAGATGAGAATGAGATGAGAATGAGAAGAGAATGAGATGAGAATGAGATGAGAATGAGATGAGAATGAGATGAGAATGAGATGAGAATGAGATGAGAATGAGATGAGAATGAGATGAGAATGAGATGAGAATGAGATGAGAATGAGATGAGAATGAGATGAGAATGAGATGAGAATGAGATGAGAATGAGATGAGAATGAGATGAGAATGAGATGAGAATGAGATGAGAATGAGATGAGAATGAGATGAGAATGAGATGAGAATGAGATGAGAATGAGATGAGAATGAGATGAGAATGAGATGAGAATGAGATGAGAATGAGATGAGAATGAGATGAGAATGAGATGAGAATGAGATGAGAATGAGATGAGAATGAGATGAGAATGAGATGAGAATGAGATGAGAATGAGATGAGAATGAGATGAGAATGAGATGAGAATGAGATGAGAATGAGATGAGAATGAGATGAGAATGAGATGAGAATGAGATGAGAATGAGATGAGAATGAGATGAGAATGAGATGAGAATGAGATGAGAATGAGATGAGAATGAGATGAGAATGAGATGAGAATGAGATGAGAATGAGATGAGAATGAGATGAGAATGAGATGAGAATGAGATGAGAATGAGATGAGAATGAGATGAGAATGAGATGAGAATGAGATGAGAATGAGATGAGAATGAGATGAGAATGAGATGAGAATGAGATGAGAATGAGATGAGAATGAGATGAGAATGAGATGAGAATGAGATGAGAATGAGATGAGAATGAGATGAGAATGAGATGAGAATGAGATGAGAATGAGATGAGAATGAGATGAGAATGAGATGAGAATGAGATAAGAGAATAAGATATGAGAATGAGATATGAGAATGAGATATGAGAATGAGATGAGAATGAGATGAGAATGAGATGAGAATGAGATGAGAATGAGATGAGAATGAGATGAGAATGAGATGAGAATGAGATGAGAATGAGATGAGAATGAGATGAGAATGAGATGAGAATGAGATGAGAATGAGATGAGAATGAGATGAGAATGAGATGAGAATGAGATGAGAATGAGATGAGAATGAGATGAGAATGAGATGAGAATGAGATGAGAATGAGATGAGAATGAGATGAGAATGAGATGAGAATGAGATGAGAATGAGATGAGAATGAGATGAGAATGAGATGAGAATGAGATATGAGAATGAGATATGAGAATGAGATATGAGAATGAGATATGAGAATGAGAATGAGATATGAGAATGAGATATGAGAATGAGATATGAGAATGAGATATGAGAATGAGATATGAGAATGAGATATGAGAATGAGATATGAGAATGAGATGAGAATGACATATGAGAATGAGATATGAGAATGAAATATGAGAATGAGATATGAGAATTAGATATGACAATGAGTTATGAGAATGAGATATGAGAATGAGATATGAGAATGAGATATGAGAATGAGATATGAGAATGAGATATGAGAATGAAATATGAGAATGAGATATGATATATGAGAATGAGATATGAGAATGATATATGAGAATGAGATATGAGATATGAGAATGAAGTATGAGAATGAGATATGAGAATGAGATAAGAGAATGAGATGAGAATGAGATATGAGAATGAGATATGAGAATAAGACATGAGAATGAGATATGAGAATGATATATGAGAATGAGATATGAGAATGAGATGAGAATGAGATGAGAATGAGATGAGAATGAGATGAGAATGAGATGAGAATGAGATGAGAATGAGATGAGAATGAGATATGAGAATGAGATATGAGAATGAGATATGAGAATGAGAATGAGATATGAGAATGAGATATGAGAATGAGATATGAGAATGAGATATGAGAATGAGATATGAGAATGAGATATGAGAATGAGATATGAGAATGAGATGAGAATGAGATATGAGAATGAGATATGAGAATGAGATATGAGAATGAGATGAGAATGAGATATGAGAATGAGTTATGAGAATGATATATGAGAATGAGATATGAGAATGAGATATGAGAATGAGATATGAGAATGACATGAGAATGAGATATAAGAATGAGATATGAGAATGAGATATGAGAATGAGATATGAGAATGAGATATGAGAATGAGATATGAGAATGAGATATGAGAATGAGATATGAGAATGAGATATGAGAATGAGATATGAGAATGAGATATGAGAATGAGATATGAGAATGAGATATGAGAATGAGATATGAGAATGAGATATGAGAATGAGATATGAGAATGAAATATGAGAATGAGATATGAGAATGAGATATGAGAATGATATATGAGAATGAGATATGATATATGAGAATGAGGTATGAGAATGAGATATGAGAATGAGATATGAGAATGAGATGAGAATGAGATATGAGAATGAGATGAGAATGAGATATGAGAATGAGATATGAGAATAAGACATGAGAATGAGATATGAGAATGATATATGAGAATGAGATATGAGAATGAAATGAGAATGAGATGAGAATGAGATGAGAGTGATATATGAGAATGAGATATGAGAATGAGATATGAGAATGAGATATGAGAATGAGATATGAGAATGAGATATGAGAATGAGATATGAGAATTAGATATGAGAATGAGATATGAGAATGAGATATGAGAATGAGATATGAGAATGAGATATGAGAATGAGATATGAGAATGAGATATGAGAATGAGATATGAGAATGAGATATGAGAATGAGATATGAGAATGAGATATGAGAATGAGATATGAGAATGAGATATGAGAATGAGTTATGAGAATGAGATATGAGAATGAGATGAGAATGAGAATGAGATGAGAATGAGATGAATTTGAGTATAACTCTAAATCTCTCAGGCTTAAAATTAGCCAAACAATTAAGTGGCGAACGAAGAAATTGAAATGCCCAATACGATATCCCAAGAATCTAGCGTCGATCAACAATAAGTATTTGAGTATTTTTGAAGATGTATTTGTTTTAAGCCAAATGTATTTCAATTACTTCAAACTAACTGGTTTTGTTGTATATGCTCAGATTTGTCAATAATTCAAGGGCCATTACAAATCAATGGAAGCGACAAATTACAGCACTAAAACCAGCAGAAATTGTGATAGCTTATCATAAACTAGCGTTATATTAGCAAATCATTGACTTCGCTGCAGAGTATCGTTACCTGCAAACCGGTTAATTAATAACTGCTAAAACTAAAGTGAGGAACTTAATTCGTCTATGTATGCCGAAAGAATTATGAGGGTTCAAGGGAAAATTGAAAAATCAGCATATTTTAGCCTCTCAATTTATACCTCTCCAGTATCATTTTTTTGGGTGTATATACTGAATGGCAAAAGTTCTACGACCTTTAGTGTGCAATCGATAGAAAAACAGTTCAAATTTTTCGCGGGTTCTTGAAAGGTGAATTGAGCAATTTAAGCAAGCATCTAAAGGTCTGAGATGCCAACTACAATGATGCATTTGTGGGTACGTTTCTGGACCAACCATCATTCAGTACGCCATTAGCGAGCGGCATCCGAAAGGTGTTGAATACATTGGGCGAGATTTTGAGAGGAGTGCATGCTTTTGGAACAGAAGCTGAAAAGAGAATCATTCGAATTATTTGGAATAAATTTGATTTTGAAACAAAATTAAAATGGATGGAAGAAGCGTCAGAAAAAGATTTTCCCATAATTATCAGATTATTTAAAGTGCAGCAAAATCGTGTCGATGGCCTAGAGATTATTCGGTGAAAACACCAAGTAAAATTTAATAAATCCCTTTGGCTTGTTATGAACACAATAAAAAAGGAAATTGCGGATAACGGACTAAGTATTGTGGTAATAAAATTTTGTTTGTTTTGGTTGATACAAACGAATGTTGGTTGTCCGAAGTAATACAGGTTTAATTTTTCTGATTTTATTTGCGGCGATCAATATCTATCTACATATGAGCTGTTCAGTGCACAAATTGATTAACTCCATAAAACAAAAAGTTGAGAAATGCGATGAAATAATGTACATTGGTTTTTAAAATTCCCTTTATATTGCAAATTCAAATTGTATTGTAGAATGCATAAATACAGATATACCTTTCATCTAACGGTATATAAAATTAATAAGAATGAATAGCCAAAAAATAATCGTCAGTAATGTTACAATTTTTATGTGACTAGTGGAGTTAATCGATTTGGCAACTGAAAAAAGTAATAAATGAAGTTAATTTCAGTGTTTAAATTTTTAAGTTTTTTATTACATAAAAAGTTAGTTACTATATATTTTTATTTACATATTTTCCATAAAAATGAATGTTGAGAGTTCTGTTATAATATAATATTTGTGATTAATTCATCAGCAATATAAATAATGTCTTCTTCATCAGCTGTATTTGAGGACTCGTCATTTCGATTTGTTGTCAAGTTTTTATAGAAACCATGTTTAACAGAAGGAATGAATTTCAACAGGTCCATCATGTCTCTCCTTTTTTCCCTTGTCACAGTTCTACCTTTAGGATATAACAAACGCTGATCTACATTTTTCAAACTTTGCGGTCTACCTGCTACAGATTTCTTTATATTAATATCATTAAATTCTGAATCTTCATTGTAATCACATTTGAATTGTATGAGATGGGGTTTGGACCTTTCTAACTTTATCCAGCGTATTTTAAGCCAATTTACTGGAAACCCTGTAACGGTTACTTTTCTGTTAATAATTTATTTTTCTAAAGGTTTTGTTGAAAAAAAATCTTGGTGGGTCATTTGAATTAGATTAAATGGCGCTTTCTTTTTACACGTTTTGATTATATTATACCAATCATTTGGTGAAAAAATGTTTTGATTTCTTTTCGCATGTGACTCAATAATGGCAAAATCTGAGTCATTAGGTAAATAGCTGTGTCCACTTACCAAAAATTTCATTTCAATTGACTCAGCTCTTATTTCCGTACTTTGAACAAGTTTCAATAAACTTAACACAGTTTTAATATTTCTATTTTGCCCGGTACACGAATCTGAATATGTTATTATTCTTTCAAAGTTTGTAGCATAAGTCTTTATGTACTTTATTAGACAAGATGAAATTTCTTGAGACCCACGAGATCCTTCAGTTTCTGGCCAAACAAACATGTGGCTTATATTTTTACTGAATTCATGACATCCGAAATTGTAAACATATAAATTTCTCTTATAATAAGCTACGCATGTGGTCAGTTTATCAAAGGCTAAAGCTTTTTCTAAGTCGAAAGAAAATAAGAATTTTTTTTCTGATGTTGCCATTCGATCGGCAGCCATTTGACTGCGAGCGCGTTCAGCCTCTTCTAAGTGAGTTTCCTTTTCAATTTCTGCCGTCTTAATTCCCTCACCGTCTGAAGATTGAATTTTTATTTGCAAAGCATCACAAGTTTGACACGTATCCTTTGATGGTTGTTTAAAAATTTACCATTATCATTCAACGTTTGCTAGTGCATTGAATTGCGGTATTGAAACGATTTACATTAGAGTATGGAGTTAATCGAAATGGCTTCTGAAATAAATTACTTATTATTCAATGGCCAAAAAAAAATTTCCGTTTAATGGTGTTAATCTTTATTATTCAGGAAAGTTATTATAAATATAAAAAGTTATGACTATACCAAGTGCTTTGACACTTAAATTTAAGATTTTTCAAAAAGTGGAGTTAATCGATGTGTGCACTGAACGGCTCATATGTCTTTGGATCAATATTTATCGACGGATGTTGTAATTTTAGTTGTTGGGATATACATTTTGTACCTGTGATTTCGAGAATTTTGTACTTAAAGAATTTTGTTTATGACGATTATGATTATATCACCCTAAATGAACTATAGTTAACTCAATCGTATGCCAACAAATAATTTTTCTCAGTGTAGAAATTTTGTTAATATATTCATAAAGAGCGAGAAGTCCCATCTCTAAAACGCGCAGTTAATCTTTCAGTGCCTCACGTTCTTCGCCTGTCCAAAAAATGGAAAAATGATGCTGAGCACATAAAGAAAAAAATTATCTGAAGAAGATTCAAATAAGTCCAAAAACCATAAATGTAGAGCGAATTAAAGCCCTAATTTTCTGTCGGGCGATACTTCATCGTCACTTTAATCCTCATTTAGATCGAAAATGAAATTGTAAAACTCTTGATAATTAAACTCTTCGTTTAACATTTTTAAATTCTAATTAAAATATAAAAATGCTAATTAATATCGACTGATTTTACTCAATTAAATTATTATTTCGAAAAATACGAAAGATAGCTAGCTCTACGATTACAAAGCACATAATGAGTTTTGTATTTATCTAAAATATTTATGAAGAAACGTCTCCATGGTATTTCCAATCCAGAACACTTCATAATATAAATTATAACTGTAAAGAAGAATGAAAATCGATGAAAAGAAAATTAAGAAGAAATTTGCTTTTGTCTTAATATGGGATTGTTGAACAAAAGCAAAAATTAAGAGATAATAAAGAATACTAAGAGAGAGAATCTTTAAGAAAATAATAAATTCTAGTTTTGTAATAATATTTTCATTTTATTTAGTATTCCCCTTGCATTCACTAAATTGATCAACAGCTTGAATTTTGTTTATTGTTATAAATAATAATCATTATTATTGATTGTGGGATAACAATATAGTTAATTTGTTATTTACCGATAGGATTATGTACAAAATGTTAAATATTATGTGTGGGTAAACAAAAGTAATTTGAATTATAATTTATATTAAAATTTACGAAAACATTAAATACATGTGGATGCAAATATGTACGTATTACGTATATGTAAAATAGTTTTAAAAAAATTAAACAAAAATATTCAATAAATATAAATCGTATTTACACATAAAAGCCATAAGCGTTTTATTGTCGCTTTTTCAGTGGATATGTGTACACAAAATATGTAATATAATTTTATGCTTTACCATACACATATTTGGTTGGCGCAAGCTTTTTTCGATAATACAAAATTGTTCAATATCAATAAAATATAAAAACTAATATTTGGATGGGATATAAGAGGTGGTTGTTCAACAATAAAAACGATCAGAGTGCCAATTGGAATATATTATTTTAAGAGATGTGAAAATATTTTCGGGTTTTTTATTTTTTTGTTACAAATTGAATACATCTGTTGCCAGATATTATTATTTGGATATATGCGATTTGTTAAATATGTTGGCCAATTTTGTTTCTGTAATTTTTTTTTTTTTGCTATGCACGGGAATCAAATTATTAGTTCAAAAGACTAACAAGTAAAAATAGAAAATTATGATTTTGTGTGTTATTGATGAATCTGAGATAATGTAAAAGCTGAATAAGCAAACCATTTATTTTCTGTATCAAAAATGTATTCATAAATAATGAGCTTATAAAGGTTTTTTTAAGTCACACCCCTTTCTATATATAAAAAAGATTTATTTTACTTTATTATTATTTCTTTTACTAGGTAAAACCACAGAAAAGACAACTAGACGAACCAATAAAACCAAAATACAAACCATCACACATGATGGAAAGATTCAACAGACGAGAGTTGCATTAGTCTTTAACGTCGACGCAAGTTTGTTTCTTTTCCTGAATAAATAAATAAAAAATTGTCTTTCTTATTGACTACATAAGTTATATACAGATTTTGTTGTGTTGTAGATTTTCCATAAAATATATAGTGATGATGTTGGATTTAGTGTCCAGTGCTAACTACACATAAACTCTCTCGCTTATTATTAAATTTAGTGATATGTACTAACACTTACAATGCCCTCAGAAATGAGGGCCAGGAAGCCCAAAATTAAAGCCACGTAATCAGCGATGCGCAAGAAGATTCATTAGCATCTAAACGGACGCGCAAACACTAATATTCATAATTATCAACTGAAGAAGGCATCACCGAGTCGGTAAAAAAATATTGGATAGCTCCAACTATGACTGTACAGATTCAGAAAATGAAGAAGTAATGGAAGATGAGGTTACTGGTTCCCTAACCCAGTAGTTGGATGAAAATTTCATCACCTCCCAACAGATATGCCCTCGGAATGGATGGACGTAAAAACCCGCAGGGTAGGAATGAAAAGCCACAAAGATAAATCTGAGGAAAATTGAAATAAGGACTCCAAGAAAGGAATCGAGATTCACCAAAATCCAAAAACCAAAGTACTCATGGTGCCTAGTTTAAAACCAAGTGACCTTGCCCAAGCGCTGAAAGAAGAGAACTTCGCTTTCAAAATAAATATAACAAAAAAAAACCAAGTCTTAAGATGGGAAGACATGGAAGGGCACAAACGCGTATTTAACTTTCTAAAAGAAAAAAATATGGAAGCTCATACGTTTACAAGTAAGGATGAAAGAAAAGGAGCCATTCTGCTAAGAGGAGTGCATCACACTTATCCAGTGGAAGTAATAGAAGAAGATATCACTCGCCAGTGCTGCATCGAAGTAATGGTACGACTACACGAAACGCAGTGTACCATAAGAGAAGGTTACAAATTAAATATGCACATAGTGACAATGGAAATTGCACATGAAATATCGTTGGGGACAAAACTAAATTAACGAGACACAGTACAGTGCCTGTCCACGCCACTATCTTGTGTTAAATCCAATGGCGATCATAAACCGTATAAATACGAAGCACCAAAAAAATGCTCAAACTGAATAAAATGAAAAATCGGAAGCTTTTTGAATAAATTATGGTGAACATGGGCATCCAGCAAATTACAAGGGCTGAAAAGTGCTCCAAAATCTCGAAAAGCAATTTAGATTGACTAAGGAAAGAAAAGAGCAACAGCAAATAGGATCGTGAAACCAGGAGTATCATATGCAGCGGCGGCAGCAGCAGCGTATCAACAACTTTAAGTTGAGGTCCAGTATCGGAGCAAGCAAAAAAGATAAGTCGAGTGAGTCAATCTTCCTTCGACTTTATAAATATTGAATGCGGAACTCTTTTCAATTTCAATTTTGAAGACCTAATAGAAAAAGTAAACGCATTTGTTCTAAAATATAAAAACATATTAGACAAATCAGACAAGAAATCAGCCCTCATTAATTTCACCTTTCATTTATGTTGCGGCTAAAAAACTTAAAAGTAAACACTGAACTGCAGATCTATTGTGTGTAATTCAAATAGAGTAGAATTGGAAAAAAATAGAATCCAAATATTTTACTAGCACAAGAAATTAGGCTGAACAGCACGTATAGAATGCAGATACAGGGCTATAATATAATAAAAACCGATAAAGTTGATAAAAAAAAATGGGAACAGCAATAATCATATACGGCGAATATACGGCTTTCAAAATTATCAAACCGGATTTTGGGAAAATACTCATACATAGTTTCAATCACAACTGAAAAACGGCCACGACACGATAAACGAAATAAGTATGATGCATGCATCATTGGCGAATATTTTAACGCCTGATGTAAATAGTGGGACTCTCTAGTTGGGTTCAGAATTCCATGACTGAATTGCTTCATATCGTTCCAGAACAGCCTATATTCCCTAGTTCAGAATCATTCCTAGACCATTTTCTAATTTCCAATAAAATAATAGTTAACACTAACACCAATAAAAATTTCACAATATATTTTACATTTTGTGATATATATTTTTATTTTCTACAGACTGAAACAAAACATTAAATATAATTTATTTTTGATGTGAAAACATCTTTAGCGGGGGTAAGTTAAAAATTTCATGTAAAAAAAGGAACGGAAAATCCGGTACGACCGAAATTGCAAATTAAATACGAGAAAAACGAACATAAAATGCACAGAACTTGCATACGATATAATTCGAATTACAATTTCCGTCAGATTAAAATGAAAAGGCACAAAAAGTATGCATGTGTTAATTCGTACGCCATAAGAGTACAATTGATGCATTGATGCGGTTGCTAAACCATGCCAAGAAGGCGAAGCGGCACAGCAAAATAATGTCTGCCATATTCCTAGATATTAGGAAGGCATTTGACTCCGTGTGGCACGATGGATTGATCAGCAAATTAATTGCTTCCGAGATTTCACCGATTCTAATATCACTGATCAGGTCATACCTCACGGACCGAACATTTTTTGTGTGCATTGACAAAAATTGTAACTCCGCCACAAGAAACGCTACTGCTGTTGTTCCTCAGGGATCGGTGCTGGGACCACTGCTTTATGAAATGTTTACCCATGACATACCACGACCCACGTCTCCGGAGACAAGGTTGCAAATCTTTGCAGATGATACTGAAATTTTTTGCACAAATCGAAGCGAATTCCAATGCTCAAACCGGAACAAATTTATTTAAATTCTCTTGTTGACTACTACAATAAATGGAACATACAAATAAACACCGCCAAAACACAGTTAATATATTTCTATCCACACCCAAGATACAAAAACAAATTAAAAAATGCGGTCCCAGTGACTGTTGACGGACAGGAGATAAATGTTGTGAAATCGGCCAAATATTTGGGCATTACTTTGTCAGGTAATCTGAGTTTCTCCTCCCACAATAAAAATTTGAGAAGGCTTGCGTCTGCGGCCTTCAGTATCCTGTATCCAGTCATGGGCAGTGCTAGTAGCCTGGACTAAAGAATAAACTTATGGTGTACAAATTATACGTAAGACCAATTATAACATATGCGGCACCGGCGTGGTATGACCTAGCAAATAACGCTCAAAAGCTTGTGATCCAGAGGATCCAGAATAAAGGTCTAAGGTTTGTGTTTGATAGTTGGCCGCGCCCTGCGGACTATAGGCAATGTACAATCAAATCTCTCCATGAACTGGCAGGCATCGAAACGGTTGCTGAGTTTACGGGTAGACTCCTGGATAATAGTCTAAGTAGGCTGATATCGAGTTCAAACGAATTCCTAAATGCGATAGGACATCGGTATTGATTTATATGTTGGTTTCTTAACATTACCTAATTAGTATTAGTCTGTAAATACTTAGTTCTAGTTTAGTTTGTAAGTCTGTAGTAAGAAGTTGTACAAAAAAAAAAAAAAGTCTAAGGCGAAATGCTTTCAATTCTAAATTATATCACTTGATTTATAAATATTATATTACCTTTAATATTACATCTCCAACATAAAACCATAAGGTTACTGTGGATTTAAAAACTTATGTATTACTGCTGTATGTATATCATTACCAATAAAAACTTTTAAACTAAAAAGTATGCATGTGTAGTGTAAGTGGTGCAAAAAAAAACCGACGAGCTTGTATCCGAGACTACGTAAAATTGAGAAAACTTTATTTGTACAGTTTAAGTGAAACCAAAATTTAGAAGTTATAAATTGAAAATAAAACCGTTAATTGTCTAATGCTACCATCTTTATGCATTAGGCTATAACATCCTAAAGGTTAATTATCCGATGTACATAATTTCTATTATTTTATTATATAATTGTTTATACAATTTACGATTGGAAATATAGAGAAAGCACTACCTATCGGAATAAAATAAAACAGTAACTACAATACAAAATTAGCATCAGCAGAACGACTAAAATATGGTATAGCGGAAATTTTTTGCAGCGAAACTTCAATAAATATTTTGTCTAAAATCACGTTTCTAATCGTCAATACTAAATTTTATATTTCTTAATTCGTTATGTCACAATGAAATGCCATTCTAAAACAAAAACAAAAAATTGGGGTCTATCCGGCTCCTCGTACAATACTTTTCCCACAAACACAAAGCGTCCGTTAAAGATCACCAAACCAACCATTTATATTTTACAACCATTTTCTGTTAGTTTTGGACAGGGATTTTCTTAAATTTGGATACCTCTTCTCCAATATCACAATTGGTCACGACAATATAAATTTTCTACTCTCATGCCGCCAAATCGCAGCTTTTGAGTTGCCAAATTCAAAAAATTATAAAAACTAGTAAAGTACTACTAAGTTATAGTATTCTGTGAGACCTTAACAAAACCATTTTTCTTATCGGCAACCAAGCCCTATTTAGGTGTTAAAACCACCCCTTAATTTGCGAAAAAAGGTAATTTCAGCCCCTAATAAATAGAGATGCAACCTTTATAATTTAATTTACTATGAATTTGTTTTATCAAAAAAAGTGGAGTAGAAATCGAGATATACCTACCGAAAAGAAACGCTTTTTGAGGTTAATTAAAAGGTATCGTTAATGTCGTAAAGAGTACTACAACTTAGAATAGTTTTAATAATTTTTTGAATTTGACCGTTCAAAAGATTCCCTTGTTAGATTACTTATAACTGAATCGTGTTTTCATCTGCGACCTGTAACAATTAGATCCAGTTATATGTACATCTCTAGTATACTGTTGAAAATCCTTAAGAATTTTAATTACTTCGTCTAGAAAGCATCCACAATGTTCAAAATTTCTTTTCCGAAAATTTGTGCCGTTTCACAATATTATGTGAGAAACGTCAGAATTGACTCAGTGCTTGGCATCACCGTGGACCATTCAAGAATACAAAATAGTAAAACACAAATAATACAAAATCAGAATTAACGTAAATTTTTTTTTTTGGCACCGAATCCCACCTCTCGTCACATACTATTTCATGTATCTCCCAGCGCTTTTCTCCAAAACTTCCTACACCATAATGGCGTCCCATAGCAATTTGCTATTAAGGTTTACATACGACCTTTTACTAAGAGAATATATTACTCAGAAATAATACCTTTAAACCCGATTTTAATAAAGCAATTAACAAATAATGTCTCGATCAATATATCGTTGAAATTTCAATCATTAAAATGTCAATAAAACGTCACAAAAATGTCAATGTCACAGAAATGGGATTGAGCCAATTTACACATGCTTTCTTGCATTACGTTTCTCTGCTTTCATAAAACCAATTTGCATTTTCACGCGTTTTCTTGAAACATGATTCTTTTGAATTATTTGTCTATGTATGTGTAGAAATATTTCCAGTATCATAGTATGCCACGCCGTCTCATACTTGGTATAGAAATAAAAATACGACCTTCAGAAATTTTATACAACTTTTTGTTTGTGTTAGTGCAGAGAAACACAAGAATCACAAAACATTTTTGTTGAAAATAGAATCACAAAAATATGACCTTCGAAATCAGTTTATGGAGAGAGGGGTAAAGAAACGAGAAAAGAAACTGATGCAAGAAAGCACGTCTAAATCGGCTCAATGAGCCAATTCACACATGCTTTCTTGCTTCAGTTTCTTTCCTCGTTTCTTTACCCCTCTCTCTATAAACTGATTTCGAAGGTCATATTTTTGTGATTCTTTTTTCAACAAAATGTTTTTGTGATTCTTGTGTTTCTCTGCACTAACACAAAGAAAAAGTTGTATAAAATTTCCGAAGGTCGTGTTTTTATTTCTAAACCAAGTATGAGACAACGTGGCATACTATGATACTGGATATATTTTTACACATCCATAGACGAATAATTCAAAAGAATCCCGTTTCAAGAAAACGCGTGTAAATTCAAATTGATTTTTTGAAAGCAGAGAAACGTAATGCAAGAAAGCATGTGTAAATTGGCTCAATGTCTTGCTATTAACAAAAGCATACAAGATATAATTCATTTTTAAATATTGACGATTCAAATGACGTATTAAATCGAATTAGTTTCCAGTCAGTTGGAAAGTTTGAAGTTCCATAACTCAAAAACCTAAACATTTTTCGGCCTGATCCTGGCGACTATACATTTTTCTAGGATTGCATAGGTTATACAGCATATAAATTCAAAAAATTAACGAAATATTTAACATAATGAAAATAAAAAATTTTTGAACTTTTTTATTTTTATTTTATAGCTTTAAATCAATATGGCGTGCGGCATATTTGATCAAGTTCATCTCTATTTGATTAAAATTGAAAATAAATCACACATTAATAATTTGTTTTTTAATTTTTTCAATTCAAAAATGTTTATTTAACTTGGTTTGATTTTTACAGTTTTTAAAACATTACATTTATATTTACCATGAGACATTGCTTTACTCAAATAAATTTCCTAAATACGTCAATTCCGTGACGCGCGTCATCAAATTAAAATTTTGGTTTACCCCCCATATATAATGAAAACAAAGACGTAGTCCTACGTCAAAAACTGAAATGGAAGTACGTTAAACAAAGACAAATGCACCCATACTTTAAATATTAAATATTTTACATCTTAGCGAGCCGTGAAAATGGCACTTATAAGTTGATATAAAATAATAATTTTGAAATTGTTTAATCGGTATGCTATGTTTAGTATTGCTCATGCTATTGCTGTGTTTGGTTATGCGGGGCATATAGGAAACAAAAAGTATAAGAGTGGTAAGCAGATTCGAACGCCATTTTCTAAAGATACGCGCAAGAAAGAAGCCGCAGAGAGATATGCTGCTATCTTTGCAGCTGCTATGATTTTATGTACAAAATTGCGCTTTTATATAAAATAGTGCTTTTTAGCGCAAACCGCCATATTTCATTTAGTTCAAATCAATCAAATCAGCGATGCCACTTTGCTTTGTTCACCAGGGCCTCTATCATGTTCTTTTCGACCCGCTTCAACTCTCTTATTATGAATTCCGCTATCGTACGCGGCATTATCTTGAGACTAGTTTTGATTTTAGTTTAGATTAGATGCAAAAACTTGTCGCAATCCGCAACAATAAATCAATCGGAAAATTGTCCGCCCTATTTTTATCGCTATTGAATAGATCGCCAAAAAGTGTTGTGTTTTGTGATCCCAAATTCACGATAACGTAAAAAATAATTTTCGCAGCAG
The DNA here is from genome assembly GCA_963556165.1 of Tipula helvola. Lineage (NCBI taxonomy): Eukaryota > Metazoa > Arthropoda > Insecta > Diptera > Tipulidae > Tipula > Tipula helvola. Next base: position 170,993,213 of record OY744483.1, on the reverse strand, counting down.
AAATCATGATCATGCCCCTGGTTTGCCGTGACCATTCACAAAAGTTTAAATATGGAATCATCAACAATTGTCTTGTATTAGTAATGGTGAATTTTGAAGCGTTCAGGGCAGGTTTATAGATAATTAACTTAACAGAATTGTACTTTGCTCAAGCTCACCAAGACATCGCTATACTGAAATATAGTCGGTTATAAATTTAAATTTTCAATTAAACCATTAGGGTCGACAAGGTTCGTCCTCCAAATCCAAAATAGAACAACTTATTGACTTTTTAACCAAAAATTGTATCGTAATTTAAATACTGAGCCAACAGTTCTCAGGCCCATCGAAGAGACTTGAAATGATTCAATAGTTGCAGGTTTTCACATAATTCTTTTGTGAGTTGAGCGTGAACTCGCCCGTTGTTTTTTTATGTATAATTATACCCAGTGTTTAATTTGGAAAAACAATTTTGGTGGAATATATTAACAGTCGCGGAACATTGGGCTTTTAAAATATGGGTCAATTTGACCAATTGTTAGTAACATTGTAAGTTAAATTAACGTTAGTAATGAAGGGTTAATGAATTCATCATCCTAATTTACATGAATCATTCTTCATTTCAAATGTCAAATTTACATAAATTAGAATCAAAATACAATTTACATAATTAAATTAAGTAGATTAATTAAACCAAGTATATTCATTGACAGCTACATTAAGCTAATATGACTACAAGGTAAGTATTACAACAGGAATTTTTATGTGATCTTTACAACTTTTAAAATAACCTTTTTATTTTAGTTGCACTAGTATGATAAATGGAATTCGTTTTGTTTTAGGTATTTAAGCTTCAAAATATGCACCTTTGGTAGGTGGTAGTTGGACACACATAATGGTGTGAGGACCAAATAAAAGTACAAAGAAGTGATGTCGTACTAGCATTTGAGCCAAATCTATTACCAAACAATTTGCCACCGACACAATTTGCTCAGAATTATTTACTTTAGTATTCTAGGTAAGACAATTCGGGTATGTTTAAATAATCAACTAAGTTTTCTTTGATAAGCTTTTACAAAAAAAAAATACAAAAAAAACAAGAGCATTTTATTATACTTTCAACAATATAGCCGCGTCATTAGTAATTTATAGTACAGACAATTCGAATAATTTAAAAACCTTGACAATTCGTACGTCACTCAAATACATTTTGTTGTATGTTATAACACAAATCAAATTTGTATAATTAATTTCCATTTAATATTAATTTGTAAAATATAATCGATAATGATAAACATATGTATGTCCTAGTTAATACATATGTATAAAACCACTCCACTTCGTGCTCACCATTTTCATGAATGACATAAGTCGATTCTGTAATATGATGATGATTAATTTGTATTGTGCCTATGTACTTTATTTATTTTCACACTATACACAATATTATTATACAGTATATCAATAAATCAATACTTTGTTATTAGTATGATTATATAAATTATTAAACAAATTGTTAAAATTAAAATCTGCCACGTATCACATAAATATGTATCATAAACAATTATTTTAATTTAATTATTACGTTTTTTATTAATTTAATTTATTAAAATTAAAACGGTTTCAGCCAAATTTATTTTTAAATTAAACCGCATTTAAGAATAAATTGTGCAATTAATTATTTTTGTGTCATTATGTTTGTACAATGTTGTGCCTATCTTTTACACTGAATACAATTATTTTTTTTAATTCAAGATTAAAAACACATTACTATTGAAATTTGTTGGTCTCGTCTGTTATTTATGTACACTTTTGTAAACATATAAAATATCCTAAGAGTAAGGTCGGTTCTTTGGGGTTTATAAAAAAACTGAATTCTTGTTTTTATAAACGCTTATTACGGTTGGTTCTAGTTGCCGCAATAATACAAAATATTGGTATGCTATGAAATCGAATATGGAGATTACGAAATTGAAATAATTACGACTTAAACGATTAAAACGATTACGGGGTTCCGTGGAAATTACAACAATTTCTCTCGAATTTTGGATTTTCACGGAAAGTATGTATATACATAGATAAAAGATTTTATAACTGAGAGAAAAATGATTTTGAAAGGAAGTCGCCATAGGTTGGAAGGAGTTACGAATGGCGGGACTTCCACAAGAAAGTAAAACAGAGATATTTGCTCTCTTCAACCTACATACCAACGAGATACACCGCATCAATACAGACAATCAAATAGTTCTGCAATTTGCAGACGATTATGTAGTGATTGGAAAAGGAAGAAGTTTTGATGCAGCGCGGCGCGGCGGTTCAAAAAGTGAAAAAGGGAGTAGATGAGTTAATTCAAACACTTAAAATTTTGAATCTGAGAGTGAATTCTAATAAGTATGCTTATATGAGTTTTAGAACGAATGCTGCAAATGGTAATATCAATATGGATAGCTACAGAATTGAACAAGTAAATGCTTACAGCTTACAGGTATTTGTGTATTTCGGTTGACAGACGTATGAATTTTGGTAAACATATAAAAATTTTGGCTGATAATTGCAAGGAACGCTTAAATGTGGTTAAACCCATTTTACTTTAAATGTTTATGGAAACCAGTGTAATATTTTGTTGTTGTCAAAATTCTTATTGATACCGTGTTGTTGTCAAATTTATTAAATAATCAAGTACCTGTAATTTTAGAGGCATACCATCTTGTTGGTGCCACATTTGATGTTAACAATAATATCAGCTTAGTTCTAGGATATTGTACAGAGCTTTATGAGCTTTTTAGTTTAGAAAAAGCTTAAACTAAACGGTGGTTTAATTATCCTCAATATTACTTAAAATATTTTGGTTTCAGCTTCAAGTATTTCTTAAGAATACCCATTTTACATCGAATATTTATTGAAACCAGTGTGAGATTTTGTTGTTGTCAAAATCCTTAATGATACCGTGTTGTTGTCAAATTTATTAAATAATCAAATACCTGAAACTTTGGAGGCATACCATCTTGTTGTTGCCACATTTGATGTTAACAATAATGTCAGTTTAGTTCAAGAATATTGTACAGAGCTTTATGAGCTTTTTAGTTTAGGAAAAGTTTAAGCCATACGGCGATTAAATTATCGTCAATATTACTTAAAATAAGTCTGTATCAGCTTCAAGCATTTGTAGTGTATGTACCCCCTTTATTAATTATTACATTGTAGTAGGTATCAAATTAATTATAGAACCATAAAAAACATATTTGTCAAGTAAGCATTCCGTCCATTGTGCATAAAGTAATGTGAGCACATGGGGCAATAAACTTAAGTGCATTTAAATAAAATAAAATATGATGATTTGAAAAAAAGAGGAACGCGTCAAATATTTTGTAAGACGCGTGAATAAAATTTTGTATTCATTAAGAAAAAGTTAGCTAAGGAATAAAGAACAATTTAGAGTATAACTATGTTGTTTTTTTTTATTAAATTGTGTGAAATCTTATGTGTAATAAAAACCTTACATGGCGACCGTGACATTAAACCGTGCAATTAAATTAATATTAAGATAAAATAAGTGTGATGAGCAGTGATGAACAGTAATGAATCTAAAAATAAATAAATTAATTCTATCGAAATTATTTCTATCGAAATCTATGTATATCGAAATGTATATAATGTAAATGTGATGAACAGTCATGAAAAGTGATAAATCTAAAAATAAAAAGAATTGTTCCAGCAAAATTAAATTTACATATACTGGACTAAGTGGTAAAAAAAAAAAAATACTAATAATATGTACAAACGAAAAAACTGTTCCAATAAGCGCTTATTGTAAGCGGGTGTATGAGAATACGTACATAAACTAAAGAAAGTTAAAGTATATACCACAGGTAATCATATATAATATAAAACATAACATGGGAAACAATGCGGCTAAACCGAAGCCGGTAATAAAGACATAGAACATAATATTAAACAACGATAGCAACACCGGCAATAGACGCAATGATGGCGAAGATGGATTGAAACTGTACACAGAGATGATGATGGTGATGATGAAGTATATTTATGGTAGACATATGAGAAATATTAAAAAAGTGGCTAAACTATCGGCCGAAACAATTTAGAAGAAATAAAAATTAATAGAAAATATATAAGTAAATAAAACAAAGTAAAAAGCAAAATTAAAAAAAAAAAAAACATTTTGAATGTTAAAAGTTTTAAAATTTCAAAAAAAATAGAAAAAAAAAACACAATGAAAACAATATATTGATATTTAGGTTTAAAATTTTGATTTATAAATTTAGTTCATATGGTTTATTTTAAAATCCAATATCACAAACTCAAAATACAAATTTCCTATTACAATATATTAATTTCAACAAAACCTCAAAATTTGAAATAAAAAAAAAAAATAAATAATAATAAAATCAAATATGCCCGTTCCAAATAAATGGAAGAGCTAAAAGGGCTAATAAAAGTGTTGAAAACGAGAAAGGATAGTTTCACGAAAAATCCAAATAGAAAATTCAGTGATAATTTTATACTAAATAATGTGACCATATTACAGGACACGCACAATAGTTATTTAAGATTAATTAATAGATTAGATAAGGGCAAAAATGAAGTGAAAATATTTAGTGAAGCCTACATACAAATTTACCAAACCCTTAGGGACATATTACAAACAAGACACACGCAAATATTGACAGAAAGTAGGGACGAAGACTTTGATTTCGAATCCGAAAATTTAGCTCATACACAAAACAAAATGGCCAACTCTGATCTGTACCAATCAATGAAGATTATACCGGAATTCAAAGGAAAATTCATTGAAATAGATCAGTTCCTAAGGATTACAGAATTGGTATCGGAATCTGTAGCAAATGACGAAGAGAAAGCGAAACTTATAAAATTTATTTGGTCAATTAAAATTGAACCAAATGCTAAAATCCGATTAAATAGCCAGGCAACTACCAAAAACTTCATTGAATTAAAAAAGCTACTTGCAGATAGTTATCCAAACAAGGATACGGTGCAAACACTTCATAGTCAACTTTATCGAGTCACTCAAAATGGGTCAACACTAGAGGAATACATGACCAAAATCGAAGCAATCATTTTGAAATTGAATAGATTAAATAAAGAAACGATAATAGATGGTGATGCTGACACAATTGTAAAATTGAATGAGCAACTAGCGCTCAATGTGTTCAAAGTGGGTCTTATAGAACCCCTAAAATCATTTGTGGTGGCTGCTAGGCCAACAACCTTCGTGGATGCGACAAAGCTTGCAAAGGAAATGGAGGCAGCTAACCGAACTGCTTTATCAAAACATATCAGTTACATAATTACAGACCATAACAAGAATAAAAATTATACTAATTATCAGCATTTTCAAAAAGACGGACAATATAATAATCAAAGATCGAATTATAGGAATAATCTACACTTCCAGAATAATAGACAGTTTAGTTTCCATAGACCGAACAATTACCAGAATGCAGGTGGATCAAACAGTTATAACTACAATAGTACCAATCGCTCTAGTTATAATTTCCCACGACCAAACGACGCTAGTTACAGAAACAATTATCAGGGTCAACAGTATTTTCCACGACCAAACGACGCTAGTTATAGAAAGAACTATCAGGGCCAACAGTATAGAGATACCACAAGAAATAATTACCAAACCCGGTGCTATAGCAATAACCAGGCTGATACACGCCAACAGAACAGTAGGGTAAATTATATAGTGAATAATGATTCAAAAAACGAATTAACCTCTCCACAAGGGAGAGAAGACGACCAACAGGAACTGGCACAGGAATTCCAGAACCTACAAATGTAAAACATAAAAAAGTAAAAATATTTCAAATCTCATCTCTCATAATAATTATAAAACAAAACTTAATTTTCTGATCGATACAGGATCAGATGTATCACTTGTTAAATTAAATAAATGTGACGAAAACTATAGCATAGATTCAGAAAGAAAATGCAAGATAACAGGCATCACCGAATGTGAAAATTTTACATTAGGTACAGTGCATTTTAACTTAAACTTAGATAATAATAACTTTGATCATGAGATACACGTCGTTATGGATAATTTCCCAATCCCAACAGATGGGATACTAGGTAGAGATTTCCTAGATAAGTTCTGCTTCATAATAGATTATGAAAATTACATATTATCGGCCAAATTAAATGACAATTTGGTAGAAGTACCACTAATATATAGGCCCATGAGTATATCCAGTTTAAGTCTCTGCGCAAACAGTTTTGCTATCTCAACAGATTCCTGTATAACAATTACATAATTCACATTGAAGACGATTTGCGATGTAATCCGAAGAATTTCTGGAGATTTGTCAAAATTAAGAACCATAATAACGGCTTGCCGTCATTTTTAGAATTCCATGGTCAAAAATCAGATAACCCAGAGGCAATCTGCGGTTTCTTCGCTGAATATTTTAGCAGTGTTTTTGTTAAGGATAGCTCGCTCTCTCCTATATTAGCTAACTGCAATAATTCAAAAAAAAAATTTCAGAACTTGACGTGATGAGCGCTTTGAGGAACTTGGACGTTTGTAAGGGTCCTGGACCAGATGGTTTACCAGTGATTCGAGTCAATGGTTAACAAAGTGATCTACTTCCACTCCAAGCAACATATTAGCACACGTCAGCATGGATTTTTTCCCGGCCGCTCAACGGTCACTGATTTAACGGTCTTTCAAAATAATTTAATTAATTCTGTTGCTTCGAAAGTTCAAGTCGATGTAGTTTATACCGACTTCGCTAAAGCCTTCGATAAACTTAATCACAGGATATTAGCAAAGATAATATTATAATAGAGATAGTTCAATCAGTGCAAAATATAAAAATAAATCTAGGGTACCTCCATCATACCGAAGGGAGCCTCCAGTTTAAATAAAATTTATAAAAACATTTTTTTGCTTACTGTATACACGTTTACAACAAAATAATTTCGTTTTTGCTGTTTCCTTTTCTACATTTCTATACTCATACACAATCAATGTGCAACATAAATAATAAAATAGCATATTGTTTGAATGGTGTTGTATTTTTCTTGGCTTGCTTTAACTATAAAATATAAAAGGCTAGTCTAACAAGCAAATTATTTTGTGGGTATATTTTAAGAATATTGCTCATGCAATAGAACTTTATTGGATAACAAAATCGCATCCGTGCAAATACTTAAGAAACATTTACAGTGAGTTGATTTTGTTGCGGTTGGAGTACATATTTTATTGCGCTTGCACAAGATGTTGATCATTTGTGAAAAAGCTGGGATGAAGTTTATGGTTCCAAAGTGCTAAACGGTTAAGGTAGCATTAATATTAAAATAAATCAGGACCTAGTGGTGTTTCACAATATTTTTTGAGTGTTCCGTGTTGTGAAGCAATGGCTTGTAAAAACAGTTCATTTTTATTATTAAAGCTGGTTTTGGGCTTTTCCAATCCTTATAAATAAAATAAAAACACAAATTTATAATATTCCTAATGATTTTATTCTCTTTTGAATGATATAACAACAAATGCTGATCCGTTTTGATAGAAAACACAAACAACAATGATATTTTCTATTGTTGTAGAATTGTTAACCGTGAATTACGAGAGAACTTTGTTTGTTGTTTAAGACTGTTTAGCATCCATTGGCAATGCTTTTTTATAAGAACTTTAATCATAAAATTCAAAATTTTTAAACGATGTTCTAAGCAGCTATTATTTGAAGAATAATATTCAGCGTATTGTGGAGCGTTATTGGCTAATTCGATACAACTATCCATTATAGTTTGTTTAATATGCCTCTCGTGGTATCGTTTTTGAAATATGCGGCGAAAATTCCCAATTTGCATTTTACATAGCAAAAAGAAGTCTTCTTTTGGGCAATTTAGTGATCCAAAACTATTATCATTATAATAATTTTTGTTGTATAAAAAATATTCATTGTCCAGCTGGATGTTATTTTTAGACGACATATTTTCCAAACATATTAAGCAATCGATTTTACCAATTACTACAAAAATAACATAACCAACAAAATATTTCATGGAATTTTCTCCAATTGCTGTAGTTACATAAAACGATTCCCCAAATTCGCATAATTCTTCGCTTTGTTCTTCTGATATTTCTGGTAAAATAGTGTCTTTCCGCTGATCCTCTTCTTGAAACTCGGTACTTAAAAAATCATCTCCGTCTGCTTCACAGTTAGAAAAATTGGATTTAAATTGTAATTTGGACGATATTATTTGTGACAGGATATTATTAAATTGAAAAACGGATGGGTTTTTATTGTTACCGCCTTTATATCGAACCTGAGCAAACAAATTTTCGATTGGGTCTTGATTTAATCGATTCATTAAAATGTAGTTAACGTTTAGATTTGGATTTCTAAAAAATTCAGTTCCCAATAGTATTGCCGCATTAATGGTTTGCACTATACCATCAATGCAATAGATAGATTTAGCTCCTTTAAATGTTGTATTTTTAAAATAAATTAAATAGCTGTTTAATGTTTGAAAAATTTTGTTATTTTCAGCCAAAGCACATCGATAAGGGTTGGAATTAAAGAGTGTTTTGCTATTTAAACAATCGAATAAATTATTAGAAACTTCAGTAAATTTTGCTGTTGATATAGCTAATTCAGGATCGGGATATATTTTCAAATCCACTGCGGTTTTAATTCCAGCCACAACACTCTTACTAAAAATTTGGGTGGCGTATCGAACACGCATTTTTTCAAATGTATTTGGATATATGTGCTATGATGTTAGTTTAGGACAAAGTTTTGTGGTCGCATTTTTTTCCCAATTATACAATTTTTGAATCACACTCCAACAAACTAAACCATCCGGACTATCATATTTTGTACCTTTTAATAAATTATTTCGTAAACTTTTTATTAAATGACAAATATCATATAGGCAATAAATTTTTTTATCATTATATACAAAATAAGGGTGCTCCGAGGTAACGTTCAAGTTTTTAAAACATTTTCTATTGTTGCTACCCTGATCGCAAATTATTGCAGCAACATTTAAGCCCACAGTTTCACAAATTCTTAAATTTTCATATACAATTTTTTGAAGGTTTGAACCAGAAATATTGGTTTTTGTGGAATAATAATTTAAGATAAATTTCCATTGTGAGCATATGCTTCTGACCATAAAAACACAAACGGATTGCGCAATTGAACGCGTTCTGAAAGCACCAAAATCTTGAACACCTTGAATTTCATCATGAACTTCGTTGTATGTTAAATTTTGCCTAATTTTAATTTCATCAAAAATTAATGTCACCTGTTTTCCTCTATCATCAAGAGATCCAACTGCTGATATGAGTCCTTTTAAAAGTATTTTATTTGATCCAGGCCTCAAATTTTTTATTGGTCTCCATCTATTTATCGATGATTTAGACGGTAAATTAAATTTTAAACAATTTCTCATAAAAAAATAAGTTGCTGGAGATTGAAAATAAAGGGTCTGTGCTAGTTGCTTTTGTAAAACGGTAAATACATTTTTCCTGTTAGTTGGTGCAACCATCATTTCCACAAATGATTTAGCCGTAGGTTCCAGGTCAGTTCTCTCTAGGAGTATATCGTTCCATTTTTTGTTATTTTTCACTAATAAAATTTGAATTTTTCGTTTTAGAGTGAACACTTTGGAAGTAAGATACTTAATTTTAATTGATTTTTTAGTTAATCTTGATTTAAGATTTTCTATTTCTTGTAATAATTCGCGATTTTGTTTTTTATATTGATCAACGGTTTTAATTGTTCGCTTACTTTCAGCTGTCGACGCTTTATTAAGAACCATTGACTCGAAATTGACAATCTCTGATTGCGGATTATCCAAAGGTAGATGAAGAGATGGAATAGCTGTGTTTATTAGTCTCTTTTTTCCGATAAACTTGGGATCAAAATGGGCACTACATATTCTTTTTTTATGTAAATTATCAAGTACAAATGGATTAGGTATTATGCGACATGCAATTAACCATTCCTTTGCTTGAACGACATTTTTAGGGAAACGAAATAATTTTAATTTAGAATTTCGTCTCGAGTTATGGCAATTACTCACTATACAATTCAAGCCCGATACTGATTGATTCATTTTTGTTTAAATATTTGCAGAGACTAAGCGTACTTCACAACACAAAAAAGATTTAAAACTAAAATGGAAACGCAAATAAACAAAATAAAAGTAAATTAGTTTGTATAGGTTTTAAAAGTAAGTAAACATGAAAAAATAGAAAAAGTTTCGAATTGTAAATACACAAGCAGAATTAAAGTAGGTGTGTATATGTATTATATTGTACAGTAAACTAGAAAAATGCGTTTCTTCTTTTTAGTTTTACATTTTCTATAAAAATATCTACATACAGTAAAATTCTGCTTTGAAGGAGTCATCTCATTATAATATCATCTTTGATATTAGTGAATAAGCTCAGTGAACTTAATTGCGACATTATTCCCATAAACTGGCTTATGTCTTATTTATCGGATCGCAAAATGTTTGTCAAGATTAACGATACGTTCTCAGAATGTTTTATTGCGACATCTGGGGTGCCTCAGGGTAGTCACCTGGGTCCACTATTATTCTTATTGTTCATTAACAATGTTGTGGATTGCTTCAAATTCGCAGACTGTATTCTATTTGCTGACGACATGAAAATATATGCAAACATATCATGTGAATTAGATCGCGATCAATTTCAGCGGGACCTGAACACATTTTGCGGTTGGTGTGTTACTAACCTTATGTTTCTGACTGTTGATAAGTGTCACGTGATCACCTATTCTAGGTCTAAATCTCCAGTAGTTTTTGACTACATTCTAAATGATGTTAGTTTGAAGAGAGTTAATATGATTACTGATTTGGGCGTTATCTTTAGCTCGGATTTAACGTTTAACGCACACATCGATGCGGTTGTTAACAAAGCCTTTTCGATGTTGGGGTTTATTAATAGAAATTCGAAGGAGTTTCAAGACACATTAACTTTCAAGTCACTGTACACTTCTTTTGTTCGTTCACAGATTGAGTACGCGACTGTCATATGGTCCCCGTTCTACCAGTCTCATTCAAACAGAATTGAAAGTGTTCAGAAACAGTTTTTGTTATTTGTTGGTAAAATAGACTGCTCCGATATTCTTTCATGCTTTAATATTTATGCTCCACAGCGCAGCTTACGCCCCCGGGAAGTTTTTCATATTCCGACTGCAAGTAGCAACTACAGTTTCCATGGCCCTATAGCGCGTATTCGACGAGACCTCAACGCCGTAGCGGATTGTTTTGATTTCAATATTTCCAGAGATGAGTTTAAAAATGAATCGCTAGACTTTTGTTTTAAATGTTAGATCTATTGATGTCGTTATAACCTTATATCTTGTATTGTATAAATTTTTTTAACTTTTTATAATATTTTTAATAATGTAAGCCTTTTTTGCATGTACATGCTGTTGGTTAATAAATAATAATAATAATAATAATAGTTCAGGGATCGAAAGATAATGATATTTACATTCCGGCTAGATGTGAAGTCATCCGTGCCATTAATATTATTAGAAATTCAGATCTCATAATAGAAAAGCAGGAGTTAGAACCAGGAATTTTTGTAGGTAGTGGCATAATACCAAATAAGGATATTGCACATGCCAGATTTTTAAATACGACAGAAAAAAATGTTACAATAAAAAATTTTAAACCTCGAACTTGTATGTTGTTTAATGAAAAATCACCTTTAGTTGAAGAAAACGTGATTAATCGAATTAAAAACTTAGAAAAAACATTAAAAATAGATGGAATAGATGAACGTGCTAACGACACGATATTCCGTATTTGCAAGGAGTACAATGATATATTTTGCCTAGAAGGTGATGAATTAACAGTTAACAATTTTTATACCCAAAATATTCTAACGACGGAACATGCTCCCGTTTATATAAAAAATTATAGGCAACCCTATAACCAAAAAACCGAAATAAATGCACAAATATCAAAATTAATAAAAAATAAAATTATAGAACCATCTGTGAGTCCATATAATTCACCTATTTTACTCGTACCCAAAAAAGATCAAAATAATTCAAAACAGTGGAGACTGGTGGTCGACTTTAGAAAACTAAATAATATTGTTGTAAATGATAAATTTCCTTTGACCAGGTTAGAAGACATCCTAGACGAACTAGGGAGAGCGAAGTATTTTTCTACATTAGATCTGTCAAACTCTTTCCATCAAATCGAATTGGACGAAACGTCAAGACCTCTTATAGCTTTTGCAACTGACCAAGGTCATTACCAATTTAAAAGGCTCCCATTCGGATTAAAAATTTCTTCCAACTCATTCCAAAGAATGCTCTCAATCGCGCTTGCCGGATTACACGGACAAGCATTTCTATATGTAGACGATATAATAGTACATGGATGTTCATTGGAACACCAGAATAAAAATCTAATATCAACTTTTAACAGCTTGAGAAGGTATCATCTCAAACTGAGCCCGCAGAAATGTAACTTCCTCAAGAAAGAAGTAATTTATTTAGGACACTTAATAACAGAAAAAGGAATTAAAACCGATCCTTCCAAATTTGATAAGATTAAAAATTATCCCGTTCCAAGCAATGCAGACGAAGTGCACCGCTTCACAGCTTTATGCAATTATTACCGCAAATTCGTCCAAAACTTTGCACGAATAGCAAAACCAGTCTACAACCTTCAAAAGAAAAAAGTTCCTTTCAAATGGTCTTTAGATTATGAAAATGCATTTAATGAATTAAAACAACGGTTGACAAATGCACCGATTTTACAATATGGCAACTGGGAAAAAGAATTTATTTTAACAACCAACGCATCAATCACTGCACAAATAGTGCTAAAAATGACAATAAAGAAAATAAGGAAAAAATAAATAATATAGTGAAGCCTGATCAACTTCACATCTGGGAATGTACATCGTATGGTGATGTAAAAAATTTAAAAATCTTAAAATTTATTATAAAGAACGGTTCAACTAAGGTACTATTTAAAAATAACGAATTATTGATAGCAATCGACGAAACTCTACTAGAACTAGATTTGGTATTTCAGAAGTTGATTGAATCTATGAGTAGGAACCGTATAAATCAATTATCCATGTATATTAATGATAATATTTTCAAATATATATCGCGCGAAAAATTTAAAAAATAAAATTATATGAAAATGCATGTGAGAAACTAAATAAGATGAAATAAATAAAATATTATATAAATAATTAATTCAAGTTAAATGAGAAAAAGAAAATTATTAAATAGAATAATAAGTTAATACCATGGTACGCCTATAGGTGGCAGAAATGCATAAATAACGAATTTAAAATTGGCCAATTAGTGTTGTTACGCAATGAAAACAGACGAAAATATGAGAACCCATACAGTGGTTCTTATGAAATAACTGAAATAAATAATGTAAATGTAATGTTGAAAGTAAACGATAAACATAAGACAATACACAAAGATCGATTAAAACCTTACAATTGTAGAAAAAATTAAATTCTTCTAATGTAAACATTTATTTAAACCAATAAAATATAAAACAGATTAAATGCTAAAAAAAAAAAAAAATAATAAAATTAAAATAAAATAAAATTGTATAACATTAAGTATAAAAATAAATAAATAAAATTTAAGATATACGGTAGATAGGAATAGGTATTAGATTTAAGATATTAATATTGATCCAGGGATGTAGTGTATGTACCACCCTTTAAATGCCAGGGATGTAGTGTATGTACCACCCGTTATTAATTATTACATTGTAGTAGGTATCAAATTAATTATAGAAACATAAAAAACATATTTGTCAAGTAAGCATTCCGTCTGTTGTGCATAAAGTAATGTGAGCACATGGGGCAATAAACTTAAGTGCATTTAAATAAAATAAAATATTGAATATTTATTGACCAGTGTGAGATTTTGTTGTTGTCAAAATCCTTAATGATACCGTGTTGTTGTCAAATTTATTAAATAATCAAATACCTGAAATTTTGGAGGCATATCGTCATTTTTAGTGTCATATTTGATATTTATCAGCTTTGTTCTAGGATATTGTATAGAGCTTTATGAGCTTGGAAGTTTAGGAAAAGCTTAAACCAAACGGCGATTAAATTATCCTCAATATTACTTAAAATAATTTGGTTTCAGCCTCAAGCATTCCTTAAAAATACCCATTTAACATCAAATATTGAATATTTATTGACCAGTGTGAGATTTTGTTGTTGTCAAAATCCTTAATGATACCGTGTTGTTGTCAAATTTATTAAATACTGAAATACCTGTAATTTTAGAGGTATACCGTCATTGTTGGTACCACATTTGATGTTAACAATAAAATCGGCTTTGTTCTAGGATATTATACACAGCTTTATGAGCTTTTTGGTTTATAAAAAGCTTAAACTAAACGGCGATTCAATTATCCTTAATATTACTTTAAATGATTCTGTTTCAACTTCAAGCATTCCTTAAGAATACCCATTTTAAGTAGAATATATATTGAAACCAGTGTGTGATTTTGTTGTTGTCAGAATTATACCGTGTTATTGTCAAATTTTGATAAATATTGAAATACCTGTAATTTTAGATGCATAACGTCATTTTTAGTATCAAATTTGATATTTATAAGCTTTGCTCTAGGATATTGTACAGAGCTTTATGAGCTTGGTAGTTTAGAAAAAGCTTAAACCAAACGGCGATTAAATTATCGTCAATATTACTTAAAATAATTTGGTTTCAGCCCCAAGCGTTCCTTAAGAGTATCCATTTTAAATCGAATATTTATTGACCAGTGTGAAATTTTATTGTTGTCAAAATCCTAAATGATACCGTGTTGTTGCAAAGCAACCTTGATTATACAAGCCATAAACTAAAAAACGAAGCTTTTATAAGGGAATTAGAAACGAGGAAAAAACTAAAATTTTCATAGTAAAACGCATAAAACATATAGGAAATCACTTTTTTTCTTAAGACAAATTTGTCAATGAAAACGTTACAAATTCTTAATTATGATTTCTGAAATATTTTCATAAATGTTTGAATTTCAACATATATAAATGTCGTTTAAGTAAATTGTTTTCATTTCTTGTAATAATTGATTTATTTAAACCAAAACATAACGAAAAGTGCATAACAACAGCATTCTGGTCAAATTAAAACGAAAAGCTTACTACAAATTGTGTGCATTAAGTTAATATACATTTCATAGATGGCAGTGATGGCAGTACAAATTTTTTAAAAATCGTACCAAAAATGGCCACCTGGGGAAATTTTAATTTCAAAAATTGTAGGAAAAGCAAAACAAATTCTCAAAATATTAAGAACGTGTGATAATTGTGTGATTAAACAATTTTTTTTCATATTTTTCTGTATAAATCTGAGACATCTAACGTACACTAGTAAAACTAAATATAAATTTAGCAAGTATAATTTTAATTCGTCAGAGCCAACTTTGATGTGTTTTTCAAAATGAAAGTTCGAAAAATATATTTTAGAAATAATTTTATTTTAATATTTCTGCAATTAATATTTACTTAATACCAATATAGCCTTCTTGTATATTGCTGCTAACGATATGTAGAATACTTTCTAGACATCTAAGATTTTTCAGAAAAATACGAAAAAAAATTATTAAATCACAAAATTATGACACGTTCTTGATATTTTGAGAATTTGTTTTGCTTTTCCTACAATTTTTGAACTTGAAATTTCCCCAGGTGGCAATTTTTAGTACGATTTTTTAAAATTTTTACTGCCATCACTGTCACTGCCAATGCACACAATTTGTAGTAAGCTTTTCTTTTTTATTTGACCAGAATGCTGTTGTTATGAACTTTTTTTTATATTTTGGTATAAAAAAATCAATTATTACAAGAAAATGAAAACGATTTACTTAAACGAGATTTATATATGTTGAAATTCAAACATTTATGAAAATATTTCAGAAATCATAATTTAGAATTTGCAACGTTTTCATTTACAAATTTCTCTTAGGAAAAAAAGGGATTTCCCATATGTTTTATGTGTTTTACTATGAAAAGTTTGGTTTTTTCCTCTTTTCTAATTCTCTTATAAAAGCTTCGTTTTTTAGATTATGGCTTGTATAATCAAGGTTGCTTTGGCTCTGGTTGTTGTCAAATTTATTAAATAATCAAATACCTTTAATTTTAGAGGCATAAAACGCCTTTGTTGGTGCCACATTTAATGTTAACAATAATATCGGCTTAGTTCTAGGGAATGGTAGAGAGCTTTATGAGCTTTTTAGTTTAGAAAAAGCAAACGGCGATTTTTTTATTAGGCTTAGCTCCTACATCAAATAGAGCCATATTGTCAAAAATCCGATATGTTAGCTAACAAGGGTACACTGAATGACGCGGTTCACGAGTATGGAAGGAAGGATGCAAGAGACTTACTTCCAATGCTACAAATGAATCTGTGGAGAAAATCGGGGAGTGAATTTAACGCGAATAGTCTAACGAAAGTGATGAAGTACAGAGCAATCCATGGTACTCCTTTGAGAATTCCTTTCTTTAAGGACCTCAAAGGAGATACGCGAATGTTGCGGACTATTGAGAGAATCAGACTGTGTTCGCGTACTGAAGGGGGCTTCTTTACAGTCGCAGTTTTATTAAATAAAAAACACACTATCTTCACAATTTTATATTTTACTTATTTTTTATTATTGTAACTTACTTTACAATATCTCTTTCTATAATGAATTTTACATATTATTGAACGGCCTTTTATACAAAAAAAAGTGTTATACAAGCTAATTATATCGCCATCTATGATTTTACATATTTAACTGTTATAATCAAGTTGGCATACTTGTTTCGCTATAATTATTTACAATTCATTTTAGGATTGGCACTAGTGATCATAGCAAATAACCAAGTGTCAAAAATGTGAAAAAATAAAACAAACAAAAATTACTGGTTTATGCTTGACCATCAAAGATGTTGATTTTCGTTATCGCTGGAAAGTTGTAAGTCATTATGTCCCAAACTATTCTTGTGGTTTTCTTATATTTTCTAGGTGCTGCAGATGATAACAAACAGTCTGAACCACGGAAATTGGAAGGAATGCTTGGGGAAACTTCGTTTGAGTGATGACAAAGATTGTGAGGTATGTGGAAGTTTAGAGGATGTGGAACAACTTATATTTGCTTGTCCCAGATACAGCCAATTTAGATCTAAGTACAACATCCGATTCCTAGTCGCGAGTTTGGTGGATGTCCAATAAATGTGCATGTGTGTGCTTCTACATGAGTTGGATCTACTGTTTCTTATTGAGGGTTGACTGGCTTTATGTTGAGGCATATACATGCACTTTTGTTAATTTCTGTTTTATTTGATTATTATTAATAACAATAGTATTTAATTAAATTTTGATTTTCTAATTTATTATAAAACTTTTTTGTGCTATGTAGTGGCAGCGCATAATTGGACTTTTGTCTGTCCGCAGCCCAATTTTTGGAATAATAAAAAATAAATAAAATAAAAATATACATCCTTCGGAATGCAAGGAATTTAATAAGAATTTAATAAATGAGGGAGGTTATTTGGCTTATAAGAAAATGTATAGGAATTTATTAGGATGAGTGGGATAACAAATTGGTTCAAAATAACTAATAGCCGGCAGAACATGTGTAGGGAGTAATCCGGATTTGTGACTGAAGTGACTCTCTGTAAGTGTGGGTTAGATTATTCTTGAATAATCGTGACTTGTGAGAAATCGTTTTAAAGTTTAGTAAACATTTTTATGTTGAACTCGTTAGTAAAACAGAGAAGTGCGTGTAAAGGTAGTATGACAAAGATTTTGAACTTTGGAAATGCTTTAACTGATAAATCTGAAAAATTAATAGAGGGTATCAATAACGTTTGTCATATGCCCATCAATTACTCGATCTTTTTCATTCGATTGAAGATAAACTTTCGGGATAATAAGAGAAGGAATCGCAAATTGAATATTTCGAAAACACGTACTACTCTGCTGTCTCGATGCTGAACACGTGGCTTATAAAAAGGCAATTTGGTATAAAAAGTGCAAATTTTAATGAAACTGCTAATCAAAGTGTGTCATAAAACGTATCGATTTTAATGAAGTACTGTAAAATAGAACTTCCGGTATTTTCCGGTGACTACTTGGAAATAATGGACTAGTTTTATAGATTTATTTAATTCGGGAGTGCACAATAATGAAGCATACACATAATAGCAACAAATTCAATTGATAGTGCGTTATCTTCGCGGCACAAATTCAAATTTTATGAAAGGGTTCAAAAGACAGTGATGGATATGATCGGAATAAATATATAACTTATCCATTTATTCGAGATTTCCTGAACATTTCAAATATTTTTAGTGCAAATGCCACTAGCATCCGGAAGATTCTAGACATCGCAGATACAGTGGTGGGCAGATTACATGCACTTGGTAGTGAAAGTGAATCCAGACATCCGTGGCTGATTTAACTTCTTTTGGAGAGATTGGATGATATAGCAGGAAGAACATTTTCATCATCGTCTGGCCCTTCGAAAAGAAATCAAGAAGCCAAAAGCTTTTAGGCGACGTCTGAGTTTCGTTCGTGCTTGCTTTGCAAAATTAGAAGCCATCGGTGTCGGAGTGCTCTAATTTTAAAGAAATGCTCATAGAAGAAAAACGGCGATACATCAACAAAACCAAACGCTGCTTCAACTGTTTAAGCATCGGGCATCGAGTTGGCGAATGCAGGTCGAAGATAATGTGTCAAATCTGCCACCACCGTCATCATACAGTGATTCACGAAAACGAGAACAATGAAACAAGCGGAGAACAAAGATCTTACAATGACGTCTGCACTAAGCCAATAAAGGATCAACAGCAGCACAGAATTACTAGATAATGGTAATACCCGAATCTTACCAACATCAATAATTCGAGTTGTAACATTGGTAAGTTCCATTTTTGTAAAATATTAAAAATTGTGTTCACCATGATGCTGATAAATTGGAATGCTGATATGTTACAATGGATGCTGAACGGATGCTGATAAATTGGAAGAATTATCAACAGGAGCACTCCATGTCAGGGGACGACTACGCAGAATTCAAATGAATAAATCAGGACCTTTAGAAGTTGCGGCTGGTAAACTACTAATATCATGCGACAAACTATTAGGATGCTTTCATGATTTGCGCGAGAAGCAGATTGCAATGCCAGACATTAAAAGATCTATAAAAGAATTGGTAATATTTCAACCAAATGCAAACAAAGGAGATACTGATGAGGAAGAACCGGTTGGTTCACATCAAAATAATGTGCTAGAGAGCAATAACGGGCAACAAGGAAACACCAATGAGAGAGAAGCACCATCTTGTCCGATGACAGCAGATAATCAGGAATCCGCACAATCTCAGTGGCAACTATCTTGAAAAGACGCAATGGATCAAAAGGTATGAATATTGCTTCCGGTTCAAAAATGCATTCATAAGCAATGATATCGGATACTTGTGAGAAAGTGCCGGCAAATTTCAACCCAACAGTGCTTCCTCCAAATTACTAAGGATGGACAGATCCAAAAGCAAGGGAAAAAAACGGATTTCCGAAAAGAATGGAATTTCAAGCAGTGGAAGCATGTGAGGAAAGACCGATTGGAAATTCATCGGTGGAATATTTTGGTCGAACGGTTCATTTACAGAGTAGAAAGTTTAGCAGAAGCCAACGACATCAGTACTCCATTCCTAATCAGCAATATGTATGTATTGATAAAAGATAAGGCGTT
Source organism: Tipula helvola (assembly GCA_963556165.1). Lineage (NCBI taxonomy): Eukaryota > Metazoa > Arthropoda > Insecta > Diptera > Tipulidae > Tipula > Tipula helvola. The sequence continues at coordinate 170,973,441 of OY744483.1, read as the reverse complement.
GGAATGGTATTAACTATTTATGGAGCGAAATCAATGTGCACAGGGGCGTGCACAATACATCGTATTCAGGACAGACGAACAGATGCCGACATTAAACAAGTTCTTGAAAGACGAGAGCCTTTATTGAATTTATAATGACGTTTTGTCATTATCACTATCACTTCATCAACCAATATCGGAGAGTGAAACGCTGAGCCTACTGATTCGGAATATTAGACCCGGATTACAATCGACATTCACTGGTCAACATTTCGAAGATATCTCAACACTAGTAAACCGTGCAATAGCTGTAGAGGACACTTGGAATCGCATAGGTTGGGTTCCAGAAATATATTTCCAGAGTAGACGTCTAGTAAATGAGATTAATGTCGGGGATAACTACAGTGATTTGATTAACCAGCATTACTATACTGCAGAGTTTCAAAACCAAAATGATTCAGTGTGCGCTGTAAACTGGGCGGGACAACCCTCATCAAACGATATCCCGTCGCACGAACGTAATCAGAACGCTTGCTGGAACTGTGAGAATCATCAGCATTTATTCAAAGATTGTAATCTGCTAATTGCGAGTAGATTTTGCTTTGGATGTGGTGCAAAAAATATCATGAAATTCAATTGTTCAAAGTGTTGGAACAACCGTAATAAGGGAAACTTACAACGGGGTGTCAGGAATATCGGAAACCTGAGATTTTAGAATCAAGGTTCATTTTATCCGAAACCGGAGGTAGAAGAAGTAGCAACGAACACCGATCCCGAATTTTACAAAATATTTCAGAGCAAAGTGGATTAAGTTTGCCTTCTAATTCAAATCAACAAATTTCAAAATTTACACAGACGATATTTAAACAAACTATAAATTCCAATCGGACTCTTAAATATTTCAAAACACGCCGAGAAATTAAAAAAATTATTTCAGAATCATTTATCACTACCAATTGGTATCAGCTACGTTTGAAGAACACATATCACTTTTGTCTGAAGTAGCTAGATTTTTGGAGGAAGCAAATCTAACTATAAATGTGGAGAACAACAGATTCGTACTTAAGGAGACAAAATATTTGGGATATGTGATTGGTGAGGGATGCCTTAGAGTGGACGCTGACAAAGTTCGAGCCATAGACGAGTACCCCGTTCCGAAAAACATTAAAGCAATTCTTAGGTTCTTGGGAATAACCGGCTGGTACAGGTGCTTCATTTCCAACTATTCCAGTATAACTGCTCCGCTAACTGACCTACTCAAGAAAGGAGTCAAGAAAAAATTGAATCCTTAAGCACTATTGGCTTTTCAGGTATTGAAAAGAGCTTTAGTCACCGCCTCGGTTTGGTGAATCCAGATTTTTCAAGGCAGTTTTTCAGCGATGGGATAATGGAGATGAGCATCCGATAGCGTTTATGTCTCATAAACTGAACAAGGCGCAAAGAAATTATAGCATAACAGAACTGGAATATTTGGCAGCTGTGTTGAGTGTTAAAATATTCCGGGCCTACATTGAGGGATACGCTTTCACTCTAATAACAGATCATTCCAGCTTACGATGGTTAATGGAGCAAAGAGATCTGTCTGGTAGGTTGGCTAGATGGTCTATTCAATTATAATCGTTCAATTTTAAAATCGAGTATCGTAAAGGATCGCTAAATGTGGTACCCGACAGCTGATCGTGGACCTACATCGAAACGTTAGATAAAGAAGATCACCAATCTATACATATCAATCTAGACGACGAGGGATTTAAAGATCCAGAATATGTGGCAAAAATTAAAGGATCCGATACCGATATCCCCGATTGGAAACTCGTTGTTCCAGACTCAATGACAAATAGATTAGTTAAAGCCGCACATAACCCATCGATTTCTGCTTATCAGGGAATTGCAAGGACAATCGAAGTATTGCAGCGATACTATCATTGGCCGTCAATGGTTTCGCAGGTACGGAACTACATGAACGCATGCGATTTTTGTAAGTTTTCAAAAGCGGTTAATTATACCATGAAACCAGATATGGACAAAGCGTTCATTGCAACCCGACCTTGGCAAAGGTTGTACATATGTATATAGATTTTCTCAGTTCCTATCCGTGGACTAAGAACGGATTCACACATATTTTTATAAATATGCCGTTTCACCGAAAAACACACAAAGAGAACTTTCTTGTCAGAAATTAGTCAAATTTTCAACCTGCAAGGTTGGTTGTCACCACCGCTAATAAGGCGAAAGATGTTATTATAAAGTTTATGGCTCTGCAAACTTGAGTGGGATATTAAAATGTTGTTTTTTTTTACCAGTCCGGGTCAAATTTGATCAGATTAAAAACATTGTTTTTAGCAATAAAAACATTATTTTATTTTCTAAATTTTTCACAGAACTTTCTTTTCATTCTCAGAGATTGATTATATAATTCAAGAAGAAAATCGATATCTGAGGATAAATGCAAATTTCTTCGAAAAAATTTTAGAAACTAAAATACTGTTTATGTTGCTAAAAAAATGTTTGAACGGGGTGGTTATAAAAAGTTTTTGAAAGTGTGGCCCAACCCTTTTATAGGTCCCCTTTTAGGAATGAAATCTGGTTGATTGTGGGTTTTTTTTGGTATCCATTTTCTATAAACGCTCTCCAAATTAGATACTGTTTCGTTGATTGGGATCGCTAATTTTATTATTAAAAATTTAAGCACTTTAATGCGTTCTGTAAAAAACAAAATGTTGTTTTGGACAAAATTATTTCTTTTGTGTTGAATGGACAATCCTGATTATAGCGAGACGGTTTTGAATTCGACAAAAAATTAATTTGCTAGTAGTGGATTAATTAATTTGGGTAAACACTTAATATCACCATACGTCTTTAGTTTTAAAACGTAATTGATTTTGTACTTACTTTAACGATAAGTTACGTTTTACTATCTTTATAAAATACAGATCAAAAAATTGCTCTTTAATAAGAAATAAAACGTGAAGTAAACATCTGTGGTCTATATTTACATTCAACGTAAACATAGAGTTTACTATTTTATATAACTCAAACAAACTCATATAAAGCTGAATGTACATACGTTGATATACATACATTATCATCTGGGCATGTTACCTACATAATGTCTGAAACCGTTTCATTAAAACATGGGAAAAATTCCATCGTTTCCCATTTTAAAAACAATTTTATTTATGTTTTGTTAAATGAAAATGAGCTTTCATGTTTTCCTTGGTAGCTACATGTATTCTGCTTGCAATGTTTACAAATAGCATAACATCGCATTTAAAAGAAGTAACAACAATAAGAACCCAATACTACAAACAATTTGAAATTTAATTAAGTTTGACTCATTTCTATTTTGAAGGAAATTTTATTGATTTTACTGGAGCTTTCGAGATTATTTACGTGTGTGTTGCTATTTTTCCTCAAAAAGCGTTTACTAATAAGCAATTAACCTTAAAATGTTACATTTAATAAGCTGTGTATTATATTATGTACATAAGAAAGTACATATCTTTATATGTGTGTATGTACGAAGACAAATTTTATTTTGATTTAATCCAATCAATCATTCTCGTTGAAAAAGCTCGTTTGTCTTATTTTTGACAAATATTAAAAAAAAAATTGATAAAATTTTTTTTTGGCGTTATCTATTCATTTTGTCAAAGCGGCTTGTTTTTATCATAATTAAATTACATAAACATAATGTATGTATATTGTATACAGACGAAAACCTTTTGTTATCAGAAGATCGATAAATTGAAAATTTATTTTTATTTGCCACATCATTACGTTTTTTGACCAACTTGTTGATTTTTTCAGATTATTATTTTTTTTATGTTGTGCTGTCGAAAGATTTATGTACTTAATTTTCTGTATGTGTTGAATAGAATTATATATATACATAGATAGCTGTAGCACGAAGTTTGTTCATTGGTTCATTTAAATTTTATCTTAAATGAAAACAACTTAAAATATTTTATTGTTGTATGTGACAAACTGACAACAATGTTATTTTTTGCGCTGATGAATAAAATAATGATTAAGTTTATTAGGCATAGCGGGTGGGGGTGATTTATAGAAGTTAATCAATTTTATTTGAGTTTCGGTTTGAAAATATGACATTCAGTAAAAATTATTTAGTAATTCTTTTGGCCGTAATTTGAAAGTTTATAGCTATTTATGAGTTTATAGTGTCGTGAATTTCAAATATTACTTATTAACAAGTTTAATGTCTGTTAATTAGCAAATCTAGAAATATTTGATTTGTTGTGTAATTAAGTACATAAAATTGGACGAACTTATAGCAGTTTTGGTTGCATACAGTTTTCTAATAAAAAAATATTTTCCAAACGTAATTTTTTTTATCACTAAAATTTGCGCTTGGTTAGGCTCCTGATTTGTTTTAAATTTTTTTTCCCGTATACTGAAAAATTTTATTGTTTGATCGCATAAGTAGTGAAAAATGGTGGTTTTCTTTTCTCATCCTACCTGAAAATGTAGAGAGATTTTCTTTTACGATTTTTCAATCATTAATTCTAAACATATTGAGGACGCAAATTATCGAATAATATACTCAATTCGAGTGAATTTTAGTTCATAAATATTTAAGTCAAAATGACCGAATTTGCATTAGTTCCTGTGGGAAATTAAAAGTAGTAATATTTACGCCCGTATTACGGGCTTTTTCTTCTAGTTTTTTTATATGATGGAACTTGCCTATTTATCAACCGATTATTATGAAATTTGACATGTGCGTTGAAAATGGGATTCTAAAATGAATTTTGGATGAAGTTCTGAAATATGGCCAAGTATGATGGAACTTGGCTATTTCATAACCGATTATGCTGAAATTCGACATGTGTAATGGAAATGGGATTCTAAAATGACTTTTGGATGAGATTCTGCAATATGGCGAAGTATGATGGAACTTGCCAATTTATCAACCGATTATGATGAAATTTGACATGTTCTGAAATATGGCCAAGTAGGATGGAACTTGACTATTTCTCATCACATGTGCATTGAAAATGGGATTCTAAAATGATTTTTGGATAAAGTTCTGGAATATGGTCTGTAACTGGTTAGAAATATCAGTATAATTTTGTATACTACTTTCGGTATAAAGTTCTAGAATACGATTGGTCGTGTTAAGTTGGATGCCTGTACCCATGTTACTGAAGCTTTTGACCTGTTTGGCTGTTGTTGTATAAGTAAATATATGTTGGTTAAAATAAAAATCAATACTGTCAAAATTGTCACACCAACTTTATGACACAGGTGAATGCTATATTGCTATCTCCATTGAAGATACCAAATACCGAAGTTCTGATCACCTCGTGAAGTTTCAGCCCTTTATATTTTCAAGTTTCTTTCACTTCTTATTCTTCAACTATATTTTTTTTTTGAACTAATTCGAGCCCAGATGTCACAAATGAGAGGGCTGCAATATACGACGGTACAAATTATTATTTTTGAATAGCTTAAAGCCTCCATGTCACAAAGGTGTCAAAAAAAATATTACCGCCATAAATTATTTTTCTAGACGCTCTTTAGTATGACTTAAAGCCCAGATGTCACGATCGTGATGGATAAAATTTGGTGTTTTTTACATGCCATTTACTTTGTTTTCTGAAAATATTCTTCTGTTCGATCTATTAGTCCATCTATTAGTCGGTTGTTTTACTTCTAAAAAGACTAAATTTCGTGTAATAATAAGTGTATGGATTTCAACCAAAATGAGTTAGGTATTTTTTTGGTTAACGGCTGATCAAAACAACAGCAACAATTATCCAAAATTTTGGTCTAATTTTTATTTCGTGCATTTTCCTGTCAATTCGACTTTTGTGCCAGGTATTAAAATTACAAATTTGGTTAAAATTTGTTTAACCACTAATTTTTTGTTGGGTTAGCTAAACTATTTTTTGGTCTATCAAGTACGATTGTTGTTGTAATTTTTTTATTTTTGGTGAAAGCAATACAACTAATATCTTCCATAAAAAGTTTGGTTATGCTACAATTGCCATCATGTCAAAACAGTAAAAATCGAGTGACCGTAAGTAATTGTTTTTGGTTATTAAAAATTAGAATATAATTCTAGTTTTTATGTATATTCATTCATAAAATGTTAACGCATAAATTTATGATATACAAAATGAGTTTAATATTTGAATATGCAATTTCGAAAAGGGCACATCTCGAAAATTTTGACAAATCCCTTTTTCACGTTAATGTGATGGAAATATATCCCCGCACCTATTTTGTTTGAGATAGGCACATCTCTTGTGTTAATACTGCTACCAGTGTTGATGTGTATGACAATAATTTCGAAAAGGTCACAACTCTTGGAGATGTGCCCTTTTCGAATTTAATGCATTTTACTAATCGGCGAAGGCGATATATCTCCGTCTCTTGCTGACGTGATTTTGATACATAAAAGTTTCGTAACGTTTGTACAGCGCACTAGGTATAATATTATTGCAAATTCTTAACCCGTAAAGAGCGTTGTGCGGTTCATGGGACCGCTCTACTTTTCAAAAAACCAAATTATCCCCACTCCGTTTAATTTTTTTCTGAAATTTTTAGTATCTTCCTAATCGGCATTTTTAGTATCGTTCTAATTGGATTAAAAATAATTAACATAAAATTGCGGTCCGCTGGAATGCACCACTCTTTCCATGCAACTTTTTCCACGACGCCTTTACGGGTTAATTAACTAAAAAACTGCTTATCAATTTTCAATTTTTTTTTACTTACAATTAAATATAAAAATTCATATTTAATCACAGTTAATTTCAAAATTCATTTCTATTCTTATTTGTATATTATTAAACCTAATATGCATTTTTATTGAATAGTATTGGTCGTGTGATCTTCTTTCCGAATCACTTCACCAGCTCCTGGCATTTGTGAACGGTGATTTATTCCAAATTCGACAAATTTAAATCAAAAATTTCTTTTTCTTTTTGTGTTTCTCATTGTTAATAGACTGTTACTTGATTCCAAAAATGTTCGATCGAATTCAGATCAGGTGAATGATCACGCCGTTGTAATTTGCTTAATTAATTCTGTCGTTTGCTCTGATTGAGGTATGGTTGGTCGTTGTTTTGCTGAAAATACAAGCCTACTGGGGACTTTAATTATCTGAACTGCAATGAAACATTCTTCTATCACCTCTGTTTATGCATGAACTATAATGAATGTTTACAGCCCTGTTAAGTTTATACGCCTGAATGTCATTGTCCAATATATACTGGAATCTGGTCTTTTGTAAAGATTTCGTGTAGTTGGTATGACTGAAAAGCTTATTTCAATCGGTTGTCATTTTTTATATTTTGTAAAACATTCATCTTAAAAGAGTTTTTTATTGCCTCTTCAGCTGTAAACAGTAAAACATCAAAAATTATAAAATTACAAATAAAATAATTTGAGGATTCGAGTTACAATAAAATTATATTCTTATAAAGATTTTTTGATTGTATATTAAACTGGAGTTAAATAAATACAGCTGTTTTGAAATCTAAAGTGATTAAAAAATAAATTTATCATCGAATATTTGACGTTTTTATTATTGAAATTGGAATGGTGTATTTGTTACTTCGGCAAAATTAATGTTAAGTGAAATCACCTCCATTTTATTTTACGTGGCGAAACTTCAAGTGATAACATTCGCCATAATTGGTCCTTCGAGCCGGATATCGAAACCACGCGCTTTAACCAGCACATAACCTTCAAAGATCATCACAGACATCGTTACGAATAACGCATCAGGTGATACCGTTATCAGCAGTTAAGCGGAATAGTGGTTCGATACTACAAATTTTCATCGGGGTTTGAAACTATCAAACCATTTTGTACGTGTTGCTATTTATCATCAAACAGATAATATAAATTCATCGCTGTTTGTGATCATTTTCGTATGGGCGTGTACATAAATATCGCTATACTACCTGCCGGTATTATATATTCATACAACACCAGATCATCGGAAATTGTGTGTACTAGAACTAGATACAGGTCAACAACATATAATTAATTCAACAATTAATTGAATTGTAATCACAAAACAAACCATTTAAATGTATCGCTGTTTATTATCATTTGTATGTGTGCGTGTAAACAAACAACGTTACATTACTTGTCGGCATTGTGTGGTCATCAAAAATCACCAGGTCATCGCAATTGTGTGATTACAAAATCCTAGCCAACACTCAGCCGAATTGTAATCACAAAACAAATTAATTCAAATCATGGAAGTTTGCGATCAATAATTAAAAGTTAAAGTGTTCGTCGGAATTGTTTAACGAACAACTTATTTAATTAATCTTCGGGGTTTATGAATAACAAAACAAATCATATAAAACATAAGTATTTACATGTATCGGATTTGTGACAGTAAATAATCATCATTTTGTGAACAAATTAAATTTAAATCATCGCATTTACGCAATAATCAATATATTTAAATTGTTAGTGTAGTGATTCATGTGTCATTTGTCGGTTCGATCATCGAGTGTTACACGTATTGTTGCTGAATGACTCATGTATTACGGTTTAGAGCGGTTCAATGTTCGTGATGTTCCACAGATTGTCACAAGGTCATCACATGTATTGCTATTGATCCAGCTTAGTGTTGAGTGATATATATTATCAAAAGTGAATTATAATTTGGATTGCTGTTCGATCATCGCCTAGTGTGACCTACATTGTCACTAAGTTGTAAACTTTTCATTCGTCATGTGGTAAAACTGTTCCTCGACAATTATACAGTTATTCTTCATTTTATACAGCTGTGCTACGACATTCATACAGCTGTTCCTCGTCATGCTGTAAAGCTGTTCTTAGATACTTGATCTAGTTTAGTGTGAGTGGTACACATTATCAAAGTGATTTTTAAAGTTTTAAGCTGTTCAATCGTGTTTTGTGACCTACATTGTCACCAAATTGTGAGCAGTTCATTCGTCGTTTATTGTGACCTATATTGTCACCAATTTGTGAGCAGTTCAATCATCGTGCTTTGTGACCTACATTGTCACCAATTTGTGAGGCAGTTCAGTCATCATGCTTTGTGACCTAAATTGTCACCAATTTGTGAGCAGTTCAGTCATCATGCTTTGTGACCTACATTGTCACCAATTTCCAAAGCATGTTTTCTTCGGTGTGACCTGTCTTGTCACCAACTTTCAGCGCTATTTAGTCTACCATGTGACCTACATTGTCACCAACTTATGGCCAGTTATTCTTCGGTGTGACCTTCCTTGTCACCAACTTGCATCGCCAATTGATTCTTTGGTGTGATCTTTATTGTCACCAGCATCATTTGTGTAGCTGTTCATGCGTCGAGATGACCTACATTGTCATCAATCATCATTGTTAGATTTTAATTAATTCAAAATCATTTTTCAATTTGAATTATTATTTAATTTAAATTTATTTACAGATTTTAATTATTATTTAATTCAAAATCAATTTCAATTTGTAATTATTATTTAATTTATAATCATTTTCAGATTTTAATTATTATTTAATTCAAGACATTTTTTAATTTGAATTATTAGTTAATTTAAATTTATTTACAGATTTTAATTATTATTTAATTCAGAATCATTTTTCAATTTGAATTATTATTTAATTTAAATCTATACAGATGTTAAGTATTATTTAATTCCAAATCATTTGTCAGATTTTAATTAGTAGTGAATTTCAAAATGTTTCAATTTAAATATGATTGTAACACAAACCCATTTCAAGTTATAAATACTAGTTAATTCAAGATCGTTTTCGAACTCAAAATATAGTACATATTTAATTTCAAAGCAGCTTCAATTTTGCAATTCATCAATCAATGTTGAATTTTGAATTATACATATTTGGTCGTCAATGATTCATTTGTAAATTTATCAATGATTGTTTAATTCAATATTAATGTAAAATTGCTAATCAATTATTATTTCTAACTTCAGAATCATTTCAAATTCATTGATCGATATTTTATGTTCAAATTGTTTTCAAAATTTAATCATTGATATTTGAATGCAATTCTGAGTTATCAATCAATTTTGATCTAATTGCAAATATTATTAGTTCAATAATTTATATCAAATTTATTAGAAAATATTTTAATTTCACTTAGACAATATATGTACGTTCATCTCAAATTTTCCAATTTTAGTTGCAGATGTTAATTATTTATTATTAATTATTATTTACAATAATTCAAAATCATTGTTTGGTTTTTGTTTAATTCTTATTTAATTTAAACCATTTTGTTTAAATATTTATTAATTTAATTCAAATCATTTTCAAATTATAATTATTATTCAAGCCTAGGATAATTTTCAAATGTTTGTTATTATTTAATTGCAAATTTAACTATCATTTAATTTCAAAATCAGTTTTGCACATTTAATTGCAAATAACGATTGCAAAATAATTTGTCAAATGTTAATTATTAGTTAATTCGAAACCATTTTTAAAATTTTAATGATTATTTATTTTCTAGTTAATTTCAAATTTATATATAATTATTTTTTTGTTAGACATATCAGTAATTAATTTGAAGTGATCAATAATTATTGAAATTCAATTTTATATTATTGTTTATGTCAATGGTAACTTTCACATTTACCAATTATTCTTTATTTCTATAATTAACTTCAAATTTATTGAATTTTAATTATATTGTTTGTTATGATCAATAATTTATTTTCGCATTGATCAATTATTGTTGAAATTGAATTGAATAATACATTCTCAAATTTACCATTATACATTCAATTTTATTTCAAAAATTAATTTTTAAATTTATCAGTTATTATTGAACTTCAATCACATATTATTTCAACAACAATTGATTGCTCGTACATTATATTATTTAGTTCAATAATTAGTTTCAATCTTAACTATTGCGATTAATTTTACTTCAATAATCAATTTTAATCATTATTTAATCTCAGAGTCATTTTGCAAATTGGAAGTAGTATTTAACTTCAAAGTCCGTTTCAACGTTAATTATTATCTAATTGCAAAATCATTTTTCAAATGTTAATTAATATTTGGTTCGAGATCATTTGTTAAACTCTAATGATTATTTAAGTAAACTTTTTGTAAAGTTATAAATTACTATTACATATTATGTTGATTGCAAGTCTTAACTTCAAATTTATTAACTAATTTTTAATTCTATTAGCCATTATTACTCGTCAATCGTTAACTTGTAATTTGTAAATTGTTGTTGAATTTGAAGTGTACAATGGTTATTATGATCAATGACTTATATTCATATGATCAATTATTAGTTAAATCAATAATAGAGATGCAAATATACCGTTATACATTATTTTTCTGTTCATTAATTAATTTATCAATCATTGTTAAATCTTCAATTATACATTTTTGGTTGTTATTGAGTTATTAGTGAATTTATCAATAATTTTTGATTTCAATATATTCATTTCAAATTTAGCACTTTAATAATTATACATATTTGAATTCAATAATACAATTTCGTATATGCAACCATTAATTTATCAAATAATTAGTTCACGTCAACATTATAAGTATTTTTCTAATTGTATTTTCAAACCCATGTTGCAAATTCAATAATTAATTAATTTCTTAATTTTAATTATTATCTAAAATTTTGAGTTATTATTATCCTTTATATATATGTATATAATTTTAATATAGTTCATTATTTTTTCGTTTGTCAATTTAATTATATCAAACCTACTAATCATTATTAAGTTCAAAATTGACTAATCAATATTAAGTTCAAAATTTGTGTCAACATTTAATAATCATTATTAGTCCAACGACTTATTTCAAATTAATCAGTAATTATTTCCTTTCAATTGGACAATATTGACCATCAGTTCAAATTTAGCAATTTTTTAAAATTCAATACTACAATACTATGTTAGTTAAATAATTAATTTCAAATTTATCAATTCATGTTGATTTTCAAGTATACAAGTTTTTGTCAATAATGTGTTTTTTATATTTATCAAATAACTATTTAATCTCGGTATTAATTCCAAATTAATCAATTATTATTTTAACTTCAAAGACGGTATTCAAAAGATCTGTCACAAAAATCAGTATTCTTCCACTGAATCATGAAATCATTTCTTGTAAATAAAAATTGTACACTTACAACTATTTATTATTATTATATTTGTTTAGTATACAAATATTATAACTTTATGTATATTGAAATAGAAAATATAACTTATATTATTTTACATTATATAAAATTATTAATTATTTAATTAAGTATTATAAGTACGAATATATTTTGAATTAGTTATTTCAAGGTCACGGGTATGTTTACGCATGAACTATAATGAATGTTTACAGCCCTGTTAAGTTTATACGCCTGAATGTCATTGTCCAATATATACTGGAATCTGGTCTTTTGTAAAGATTTCGTGTAGTTGGTATGACTGAAAAGCTTATTTCAATCGGTTGTCATTTTTTATATTTTGTAAAACATTCATCTTAAAAGAGTTTTTTATTGCCTCTTCAGCTGTAAACAGTAAAACATCAAAAATTATAAAATTAAAAATAAAATAATTTGAGGATTTGAGTTACAATAAAATTATATTCTTATAAAGATTTTTTGATTGTATATTAAACTGGAGTTAAATAAATACAGCTGTTTGAAATCTAAATTGATTAAAAAATAAATTTATCATCGAATATTTGACGTTTTTATTATTGAAATTGGAATGGTGTATTTGTTACTTCGGCAAAATTAATGTTAAGTGAAATCACCTCCATTTTATTTACGTGGCGAAACTTCAAGTGATAACATTCGCCATAAAATCGAGCCGGATGTGTGCCACATGCCGTAAGTGCTAACGTATCAGTGAATGTATTCCACACATAATTTTAGTTTGTTTTGTTGTATCATCGGGCGTGGCGTGCACACGTTTCGTATAAAAGTTTTCGTAGTTGCTGTAAGTAGCATGAGTCACGTGTTCGTGTTTTAGTTATCATTCATTTCATACGGGACACATAGTTTGTTTGGGTGAATCATTCGTCGGCGTGGCACACGTATTGTGAAACAATTAAATAATTGAAGTTTTGTGCTGAAAGTTTTGGTCATCGTGTGTCCCACATCAATAATCGATGTATTGGAGAATGATGCCGTAGGTGAGGATGTATTCCATCCATAAAATAAGGTCGCACGACTTTTCTTCGCTATCTTGTACAGCTGTTATGCAAATCATACAGCTATTCTCCGATAAATTGCAAGATTATTCTTCACCATGTTGTACAGCTGTTATACAAATTACACAGCTATTCTTCGATAAATTAGAAGATTGTTCTTCGCCAGTTTGTAAAGTTGTTCTTCAAACATTACACAGCTATTCTTCGCTAACACATACCGCTGTTCTTCGACAATTTATACAGCTATTCTTCGACAAC
>OY744483.1:170874451-170959843 GCA_963556165.1 Tipula helvola | reverse complement strand
ATAATTTGGAATTCATTTTATGCATTCAATTCAAATATGCATTTGTAATATGTTTAACTGAATTGGTTTTTTCTGTGGACTGTAATGAAAAAATTAAAGCGCTCATGCTAAAGTATCAAATTTCATTAGAATTTATTGGTAGTTTACACAATTTTGACAATGCCCGACGGAATATCCCATTTTTGGTTTTAACATCGGCGACTCTGACTTTCATATCAGGCCCATGTATAATTGCCACGATAATACCCAGTAACCAATGACTACAAGTGATGTTATCATCTGCTACTAGTACTAAGTCGCCAGTTTTTAAATTATTTTTATTTAGTTTCCATTTCACTCGTTGTTGAAGAGTGTGTATGTATTCCACAGAGAACCGTTTCCAAAAGGACTGAGTCATCTGTGTAATCCTTTGCCACTTGGATAAATGATTTGATTTTATCTGATTAATATCAGGTTCGACAATGGAATTTATTGGGCCACCAGTGAGAAAATGTCCTGGGGTAAGGGGTAGTGGATCGTTAGGATCATCTGAAAGTGGAGACAAAGGTCTGGAATTCATGATTCCTTCTATCTGAATAACTAAAGTGTTTAATTCTTCATATGAAAGAACAATATTTGAAATAATACGCTTTAAATGGGTTTTCAATGATTTTATAGATGATTCCCATAAGCCTCCAAAATTTGGGGAACGAGGTGGAATGAATTTAAATTCTATTAGCTCTAACGTAAGATATTTGTTAATTTTTTCGAACTGTTCTTGATTTTGAAAAAGTTGATATAATGTGTTTAATTCACGATTCGCGCCTATAAAATTCTTTGCGTTATCTGACCATAACGTATTTATTTTACCTCTTCGAGAGATAAATCTTTTCAAGCAAGCAATAAATGCTTCGGAAGTTTGGTCTGTTACTAGTTCAATGTGAACAGCCTTTGTTACAAAGCATACGAACAAGCATGCATATATGTACTTTATATGAAGATGTAGTTCTTTGAAATTTATTTTTAATTAAAAATTTTCCGCAAAAATCTACACCTGATGTAAAAAATGGTCTGCTGGGTGTAGTTCTTGCTTTATAGGTAAATCACCCATTATCTGTTGTGATATGATTGGTTTTCCTCTAAAGCATATTATGCAATTGTGAACAATTAGTTTAGCTTGTCGTTTAGCTTGAATAGGCCAATATCGTTGCCTAATTGCAGACACCAAAAGTTATGAAAATTTTTCGAACATATAGTGTCTGAATAATAACTCAGTAAACTTGTTCTTATACGGTAACAAAATTTGATGTTTGACATCATACTCATAGTCAGAATTATCTAACCTGCCTCCTACGCGAATTATGGAGTTTTCATCCAGAAATGGGTTGAGGCTCTTCAATTTACTTGAATTTGGAAGTTCCTTGTTTTTTTGAAGGCTACTTATCTCATTTTCAAATTCACGCTTTTGAATATTATACTTTATGATACGGAAAGTCCCAACTTAATTTCTTCGATAGATAGTTGGCCGGTTTTACGAGCGGTTTTAACCTTGCAGTTGTGTATAAATCGTAAGCAAAGTGCAGTCACCCGTTGTAATTTAGTGAAAGAGCTATATTTTCTATTATATGAAATTCTGTACTAGACATATTAGTTAAGGTTACAGTGTCAGCCCTTGATTCTAAAATGTTGTCGTATGTTAATACTTGCTCAGGCCACTCCGTATTTGCATGATACCGCGGGAAATTAAATCAGCGGGATTTGTGTTTGTTGGAATATGTCACCAGGTAGATGTATAAGTGGTTTCCTGTATTTCGTTAACCCTATTGGCAACAAATGTTTTTAGTTTAAATGGTTGAATTTTGATCCATGCGAGGACGATTTCTGAGTCAGTCCAAAGGAAGATATTTTTAAAATTAATTTGCATGGATTCGGTAACCTTTGTTATCAACTTCGAAAGGAGTAAAGCACCGCACAATTCCAAGCGAGCAATTGAAATGGTCTTGAGCGGAGCTACTCGTGACTTGCTGCATAATAACATACTGGAACATCGTACACCCCCATTAATGCATCTTAAATATATGCGGCCCCGTATGCCTTTAAAGAGGCATCGCAAAAACCATTCAATTCAACACTTTGAGCTACTATTGGCATCAATGTCGATTGAGTCTTATTTCGTTAATTGAGGTTAGATTTTTTCTGAACAATATCCAAATTGATTCTTCCAATTCTGATAAATCTTCATCCCATTCTATGTGGCTTTTCCATAAGCTTTGAATTAATAATTTGGCAGTTATAATAACTGGGGATAACAATCCCAACGGATCGTATAATTTCGCAATGTTTGATAAGACTGAAAGTTTTGTAATTTGATCAGTTTCACTTATTGGTTGAACATTGAAAAGAAAATTATCTTTTCTTAGTTGCCATCGCAAACCAAGAGTTTTAATGGTTTCATTATGGATAATTTGATTTGTTAGTATTTCTATGTCTTTAACAATCTAACATTTGACCGCCAAATAATACGTTGAAAATTGGTGTGGTTTGGGTTTATATTAACTTGTCGGTACATTTTGGTTATATCAGTGGTAAATACGTAACGATATTTTCTAAGACGCAAAATGATTGAAAATAAATTATCTTGTACCGTTGCACCAATCATAAGAACGTCGTTTAACGGAAGTTGGGAATTAGACTTAGCCGAGGCATCAAATACTACACGAACCTTTGTGGTGGAACTTGACGGTTTTAGCACCGCGTGGTGGGGTAGATAATAATTTATTTGATTAGGTTTATCATTAGACTCATTAACTTGTTTCATATGGCCTAGTGATTCATATTCAGTAATAAATTGACTGTACTGATTTTTTAATTCTGGGTTGCTGTTTAATCGATTTTCCAAATATTGAAAGCGTTTCACAGCTTGAGTTTTCGATTCACCTAAATTTTTATAGTTATTTTTAAATGGCAAATCTACTACGTATCGGCCAGACTCATCTCGTTTATGGGTTTCAGTAACATTATTTTCACAAGCTTGCTCTTCTTTTGAGAGAAATTTCTTGATTGGGTAATTTTCCAATTCCCAGAATCGTTCTATCTGATTATTTAAGTTTTTATCTTTATCTCTTTCCATAGTTACATTGTCATTAACTAGCGATACGAAATTGTGTATTGGCTCAACATAATCACCACCCAGAATCCAACCAAATTCGGATCCAATAAGAAAGGTAAATTCGCTTTAATGAGGAATTTGGCTGATTTTAAAATTCTAAGGTATGTACCATGACCTATTAATAGATCAATTTCATTTGCTTTATTAAAATTTGGATCTGCTAGTTCTATATTTGGAGGTATATCCCACTTGGAAATGTTGATATTATGTGATGGCAGTGTATCTATAATCGTAGAAACTATCAAGCAATCCACAATTTCCTTGTAACTATTTATTCGAGATTTAATAGAAGTGGTTGTCTTAAGCGTTGAATTGGTCTGTTTATTATCTAAACATGATACTGCAATATTGGTTTTTTTTACTAGACATCCTAATTTATTAGCTAATTTGGTTGTTATGAAATGGGATTGACTTGCAGAATCTAATAAGGCTCTGCAAGTATGATAAACCCCTGTGTTATCGGCTATTAAAATTACCGCTGTTGATAACAATGTTTGTTTTTTGTTGTTTGTACGACCTAATTGCACTGACAAAGAGACTTGAGATGCAGATGCTTCATCTTGAATGGTGGACCTATTTGGTGTCAATTCAAATGATTTGTAGTTATTTGGTTGACTTTCATTAAATGTTTTCTTATCAGAATCTGAAAAATGTAAAAGTGTACAATGTTTCCCCTTGCACCTTTTACAACTATTTTGGGCTTTACAACTTCTGAGTGTATGATTGTTTCGCAAACAGTTTATGCACGCGTTTAATTGCCTTATAAGTTTATATCTGTCAAGAATGGACAATTTCAATAAGGATTCACACTGAAATATTGAATGGGATTCTTTACAGTTATAACAAATAATACGAGTGTTTTTGGCACAATTGTTATCAACACTGACAAATGCCCTTGATTTATTTATTGAATTTATAGGATTTTGATATTTAGAAGCAGGCTTTTGCTTTAGGTTTTCAAACAATGGATTAGGCTTTTTGTATGATTCTATTAATTCTAAAACATAAATACGTTTTTCCAAAAAATTTAACAGTTGATCCCATTTTGGAATTTTATCAATGGAAATTGTATTTTCCCACTCTTTTCTAGTAGTAGGATATAATCTCTCTCTAACTATATTAACTAAAATAATTTCAGATAATTCATCGACTTTTTGATCAAGGGCTTCTAATGCAGATATATTCGATGTACACTGGTTTATTAATTTTTTTAAATCATTTGCTGATTCAGTATGACAATATGGCAATTTCAACAGTGCATCGATATGTCTATCTATTATCAACGAGTTATTGTTATATTTGGCCAGCAATGTATTCCACACTTTGTGGTATTCTTCAGACGTCACATTGATGTGGCCCATGCTATCTTTGGCATCTCCCTTTAATTTATCGATTAGAATTGTAAATTTAACTACATCATCAAGCTCAGTATTGATATGTATTATTGCACTAAATGTATCCCTAAAGGTGATCCAATTGACAAATGAACCATCAAAATACGGTATTTGTACTGGAGGAGTTTTAATACCCAAGTTGCTTAATTTATAATTTTGCTTTGATGCTCTTTCATTAACAACACTTGTTTCATTGACTGAGACATCAAAGGTTTCACTTAGGGCATATAAGTCACTTCTTAATTCAATAAATTTCTCATTAAAATTATCAAACTGTTTTGGAGTTCATCAAATTCTTCATCAGTGGAAACCATACACACCTCGTCAACAATTTTATCATATTCAACGTTATATTTATTTAGTAACTCAACTCGAGTCGAAATGGCATTTTTGACACCTGTGGTTTGATCAAAATTCGTAACAAAATTGTGCAAACTCACCAAATTTTTCTCCAAAATCTTCAACGAGCGTGTTAATTTCCTTAATACAGCGTTATCTTCAACTTCATTTACTGCGCTGTCACTTTTACCCTTTCTACCTCTTGAATACCCAACCATTTTGAACTGTAAGTAAACTTATACAATGACAATTAGATAATTAGATAAATGAATTAAAATAATATAGCAGATATTTTACTATAACTATTACTAATTTGTTTGTAAATTATAAATTATTAATTAATAGTGGATTAAATTAAATGGTTTGTGTATTTGCTATGTATACTTTCAAATATTCAAACTGTGACCGCTACGAATCAGCAACTCGATTTATAATTTATTTATTTTTTGTTATTAGTATTATTTTTGGATTATATTATGTCTTTAACTAATCTTTTGACCTGATGTTGTAATATGATGGCATACTGCTTTTACTGAAGAAATTATGGCATCAATGGCGCATTCACAAATATAGGTCCAAAACATGATAATTTATATTTTGTTTTTTACAAATCCTGCTCGATGTGACCAATGTTAAGTTTGTAATTAATCTTGATGAATTTGGAAATTCTTTTGCAATTCGTACTACTTCTGCTGTGAATTGCTGATCAACGGTGAGGTTTAATTATTTTTGTTTTTTTTGTGCTCATGCGGCTATTTTCCACGGAGATTGAGATGGCATGAAATAAAGGAAATCCATTTGATTTGTTATCATATTTCAGAGAATATAATTTTATTGAGGTGACATTTATTTAATTTAATTAATTTTATTTAACAATTACATAAATATTTACATAATTATAAATTTCACCTTTTTTTTAATTTATGGACGCACTGGTCCTTACAATGCATCTATTCTCACTCCTTATTGTACAATAATTAATTCTAAAATGAAGATGCCGGAAGTCCACATATATTTGTTTCACTAACTCACAGCCCACTGTGTATACTCCGAAAATGAATAAACTTAGTGAGTTGCCAGAGTACGAAACACATTTCAAACAAATATACGACTCAACAATCCAATTGCATTTTATAGCTGTCACAATTGTCAATCTAATTTAGAGCAGAAAGTGGTATTTTTCATATTAAGTCATATTTTTGTAATCGATTTAAAATGGATCGTGATAAGTTGTTTTCTCGAGGGGTTCTTCTTTTCTTTTTTGATTCCAAGAAAACTGCCGCTGAAGCTCACCGATTGCTTTCTGATACTTATGGTAAATTGGTAATCCCCGCCCCGGTGGCACAGTTGTTAGCATGCTTGCTTTAAGCTCCGAAGGTACCGGGTTCGATTCCCGGCGGGTGATGAAAAAATCACGGCTGGTTAATGTAAGGATCAATGAATTAATCACTCATTATCCGTTGTAAAAATGATTATGAAACTTCACTATGAAGCGGCCAAATCCCTCTATGGGATGTATCGCCAGCGAAAAAAAAAAGAAAAAAAAAATGGTAAGCAAGCTCCATCGAGAGCAAGCTGTTTCAATTGGTTTCATCGATTCCAAAATGGTAATTTTGACTTGACAGACAAAGAGCGGCCAGGTCAGCCAAAAAAGTTTGAAGTTGCCGAATTACAAACATTATTGGATGAAAATGCATAGTCAAATGCAAAAAGAACTTGCAATGTAGTTAAACATTAACCGATCTACCATTTCTCATCGTTTGCACGCAATGGGAAAGATTCGAAAGCTAGGAAGATGGGTCCCACATCAACTGTCCGAAAATTGATTGAGAGCACGAATTGAAGCATGCAAAAAAAATCTTGTTGAGTACAAAAAACATAGTATTTTGCATCGAATTGTTACTGGCGATGAAAAGTGGGTCTATTACGACAACCCCAAACGTAAAGCAGCTTACATCGATCCAGGCCAATCAGGACCATCGCACCCAAAACGTGATATTCATTGCGATAAGGTTTTGCTGAGTATTTGGTGGGACCAGAAAGGTGTGGTGTATTATGAGCTGTTAAATCCAAATGAAATGGTTGCAGGTGATCGCTACCGACGCCAACTGGACAATTTGGCACGTGCATTAGACTTAAAATGGCCAGCAATAGCGAACAAAAGCTATAAAGTTTTGTTTCGTGGTGGCAATGCCAGACCACATCGTGCAAAAACCGCTCAAAACAAAGTAAAGCAACTCGGTTGGGATCGGCTTGAGGAACCTGCGTATTCTCCAGACCTTGCACCTTCCTACTACCATTGGTTTCAATCAATGCAAATAGGAGAAGTGAGAAGTGCGAAATTGGAGCGATGGCTGGATAGCTGGGAAAGTTGAAGGCTTTTTCAAATGAGGAATCCACAAACTTCCCAGGAGATGGCAGGAAGTCATAGCTAACGATATCGAATATATTGGATAAAATATACTAGAACTTTAAAAATGGTATGTATCCATTTTACTTTTTCTGGTGCTGTGGCTTATATCACAATGAATTACTTATTGTTTTTAAATAAATACTAAAAACAATGAATTTATAGGACTTTCTTTTTGTGATATTATTTTTTATTTTTATTTTTATTGGAAGGCCGGCTTCGGATTTTCTTCCTACGTCAGTTCCTTTTATTTTTGCAATGCTAGCTAATTTGATTCTTATTAAAAACCATAACTTTCCAAAATTATTTTCAAAACAACAACAAATTATTCAGCCAAACTGACGGATTGCCAATGGGGAATCCATTATCAGGAACATTAGCCAATTTATATATAAATACACTAATATCATGAGTAACCAAAATAAACATAGAAATAACATTAATATCTTAATGTTATTCCAGCGTTCATTAAGGCAATTGGATAATCTACACAAACACATAAACAATATTCATCAAAACATAAAGTTCACGTTGGAGATAGAAGTTGACAAATCTATAAATTTCCTAGATATCACAATTGTAAATCAAAATCAAAAACACGAATTTAAAATATTTAGAAAATTAACTCAAACAGACCAAACAATAGACAAAACATCGTATCATCCACCACAACAAAAATATTCGGCATATAATCATGATATACCGATTGAATAATATTCCAATCAATGAAAACAATTATATGGAAGAGTTAGACACAATAAAAACGATTGCAGTGAAAAATGGATATGATGAAAATTTAGTACAATATGTACATCAATTTTAAAATGAGACAAAAAATGCGACAACAACAATTCACTACAATGTACGGTGATAGTAGAGGTATAGAGAATACAACAAAAAATATATCGGAATGGAGTACAATGAAAAATACAGAAAACTAATGGATAAAATTCTAACCCAATATGGATACAATGGCCTATAAAACAAGCAACAAATTACAAAGAAAACTAGGTACATTTAAAAAAAAACGATTTAGGCAGTGAAGTCTACAAATTAACGTGTAATGACTGTTCAAAATTTTACATCGGCCAGACCGGGCGCTCATTCCATCAGAGGTTTTTAGAACATACGCAGCAAATCAACAGGGCAAATGATACCACAAATTTTAAATCTAACTATGCAGAACATCTTTATACAGAAAAACATTCAGACACAAATTTACAAAATAACCTTATAATTCTACACAAACTTCCAAAGGGCAATATAATGAATCGAATGGAAGAAATTGAAATATATAAACACCGCAATAATCCACTGTTAAACGAAACACGAAAACGAACAAAATTTATGACATGGTGATAAAAAAGACACGGAACAATTTATAAATTGATTTTAAAATAAGAATCAAATTAAGTAGCATTGCAAAAATAAAAGGAACTGACGAAGGAAGAAAATCCGAAACCGGTCTTCCAATAAAAATAAAAATAATATCACAAAAAGAAAGTCCTATAAATTCATTGTTTTTAGTATTTATTTAAAAACAATAAGTAAAATATACTGTATCGTTATCTTTTAATAAACTATACTTTTTATAAAAAAAGTATAAAAATTAATTCACACACCCAATAAATTCTCTGGCCCAGGCTTGAAGAAACTCTATAACATTTGCATGCTTCATCTCTTCGTCATCCAATTCTTCATCACCGATATCAGATAACGTATCTTCAAGGTTGCTAACTTCTGCTTCCTCATTAAGTTCAGCCTGCAAATTTATATTAGCATGCTCTGAAAAAGTATCCACACTTACAAGTTCATTTCTTTGTGGTATGAAGGCTCTTGCCCATGTATATTTAAGGATGATGTTCCAAATATTATACAGAAACAACCAAGAAAATACCTCCACTACCACCAATAGTAATATATAAACTCAAAGACTACGATTTACTCTATGAGAAAATAAAAAAACAGCTACTACTGATAAGTCTATTGCAAAGGTGGAAACACCATCAAACTAAACTTGATGATTAAATGGTGAAACTTAATAAAAAATGACAGAAATGTTCAACGAAGAAAAACCTACTTGGTGCATGTTTGAAGACAAAAACCAGACCCTGGATGCTAAACTGCGGTGAAAAGCATAAATGTCAAGAAGAGAAGTGAAGAACTAAGACTTAAATACAGAAAGATGTATTGGCTGATGGGAAGGAACTACTCTTTATCAACATACAACAAGCTTCTACTTTATTAGCAAATAGCCTCTTCATTTTTCTGATTAACAAATTTGAAATTGTTTTGAATGTCATTATTGTTAATATATTTTGTCTTTAAAAAGTCAAAAGAATCATATTGGTAAAAATATAATACATATGTAAAAAAAAATTTAATGAACTTACAATACAATTAAAATAATTAGTTATTTACTTTGGTCTAAAAAGATCAAAGTTTTGAAATCCTGTTAAAAATGACCAACAATTTCGTTGGTCCAAAACAACCACTTTTCTCGAGGTTTTGAAATTATGTCTGAAACAGCAAAAAAACAATTTGTCCGTCCGTCTGTCTGGTTTTCTGTATATATGGTATCTTGAGAACGGCTTGTACAATTTGAAAGTATTTTGCGCCAATATGTTTCTATGGTCAAGGCGGAGATTTAATAGCTTTTGGAACCTGTAAGTCATGTTTGTGATGGTCATCATGTTTATGGTGATGGTAATATAGTATGATGGTATGATGGTACGATGTTATGATGGTAAGATGGTATGATGGTAGGAAGGTATGAAGGTATGGTGGTATGGTATGATAGGCTATGTTGGTACGATGGATGATGGTATGAAGGTATGATTGGTTGTGATGGTATATTGGCATGATTCTATGATAGTCCAATTTAACGATGGTGTAATAGAATGTTTGTTTAATGGTAGGGTATTACATAATCTGATTTTAGGATTGAGTTGGACGTTTAGTTTACGGTTGAGTTGAATTTGATTCGCGGGTTGAGTTGGAATTATCGTGAATTTAAATTAAGATTGAGTCAGCGCTTAAGTTGAGAAATAATTTGTGTTAAGGGTTGAGTGATAGTTATCGTGAATTGTTTTGAATTGAGTTCATGTATGAATGTAGCTCTTTGAGTCGCGTTGATTAAGACAAGTTTAGGTTTAAGGTGATATAAAGATGGGAGTTGAGTTCATGTACGAATGTAATTTTTCGGATCGTGTTGATTTGACGATTGAGCTAGGCTTTAAGTTGAGGGTTGCGTTGAAGGTTGAGTTGTCGAGTAGAGTGTTGAGTTATTAGAGTTCAGTCAGGGATTTATTTTTAGGTTGAGTCGGTGATTGCATTGGAAATTTGAATAAGTTGAGTTCATATACGCATATAGTTTGCAAACCGTGTCGATTTTGGGTTTAAGGTGAACGGATAGTTTGGCTTAAGTTGAGGGATGATTCGAGGACGTCTACTGAATATTGCCCAATTTACAGAGTTTTTTGTTTTTGTTTTCAGTTATGGATTTTAGAGGTTTGTCGTACTGAATATTTCCCAAATCACAGGGTTTTTACCGAGATGACGATAGCAAAACAATGTTTTATTATGCTCTCATTATTCCAATAGAACTGTTTGAAAATGAACCAACAACCCCTTTTCCGGTTACCGATTTATTAAGCACGAGTAATAATTTGGAGACGATAGGGCATTTTCTTCGAACATTTAAAGTTTTTATAAACCAGCAAACATCAAACTGCCCAATATTCGACACAGATGTCTCAGATGAATATCGTTAGTTATGTTACAACTAATAATGTGCTTGTTTTTTTCTGAAAAATATACAAAAATCCACTTATGTTGTTCACATTTAATGAAAAACATGTTGTGTGATATAAATCAATATTTCGCCTTTAATTCCAAGGTTTCGAAATATATCTAGGGACTTCTAGGGACTATCTGCCTAATGGCTAATATAGTTTTTTTACTGTGGCAAGCTATATTCATGGCCTAAAAAACCTATACCAAGCCGTGCTCGTTACTTGATATCTTGTATGACTTCTAGGTATCCTAAACGGATTTAGAATCCTTATACTAATTGTTCTAAGATCGTTTCTTGCTGCAATTCATGGGATTACAACTTATATTTGCCTATAGCTGAATCATTTTCGTATTGGAAATGTGCAGCAGCTATTGGCTAGGAAACACATAAAAAAAAAAAATTTCGGGATAAATAATGGCATGACAGTTTTTTGTCGGACTGACTCTAAATAATGTCATGACAGACATATTTTCCTGGGATATCAACTAAAATATCATGAAATTGTTATATCATGATATTATGTTTGCGTTGCCAACACACTTTTCTGGGATAATTTTCGGGCTAACTTCACAGACATAAAAATTTTTTTGTATGAGTCTCTAAGGTAGCGATCTAGTGATACCAGAAATGCTGCCGAAAATCGAGAAAAGGGTTCAGAGGGTAATAGTTCTGACTTCATGGCAAATTAAAGCATTAATCAATACTTAAAATACTTTAAATTGTAACACCTGCTAAGGCAGTATTCTAATATTTATCACTAAAAACAAAACTGCGGCTAATTATTTTAAAATAAATTAATTTAACGTGTTCCTATATGAACTAATTCGAAGACGGATTGTACTAAATTATTCGAATATACATAATACCAGTCAAATCCACACCAAATAATTATCGCACTATAAAAACCTAATATAATAAAAAATTTCATGTAATAAACTTAATGATCCTTAAAGTTTTTGTTCAAACACAAACAAAATACTTGTATACAGTAACTTTAAACGACCTTTGATTGTTATTAAAAATTCATGTAATTTACTTTAATGTACTAAATTAGTAGAACCGACAAAAAATCAAAAAAAAGACCTAACTTAATATACGCAAACCAAATTTCTCATCAAGACACATAATAATACGGTCAGTTAATTGACAATTAAAATTAGAATTTTCAATTATTAAAGATAATAAATTAGTGGGTGTATACACAGCGGATATATGAAAGCCATTATTTCTTTTAAAGACGTTCTGTAACCCTATTAAATACGTAATGATTAAAAATTGTCGATAATTATTACCCTTTTACACAATCCAAATGAAAAACTAAATTAATTAGCGTTAAATTATTAATTGCTCTAATAATAACAAAAAAAAAAAAAAAGTTGAAAAACATAAATTAAAAATGTTTTAGAAAATCGAATTTCAAACTAAATTAGTAAATTTACAATGTTATGGCACATAAATTTTGTTTCTCTTCGCTAATTAAATAACGGAAATCGAAAAGAAAAATAATTTTCAAGCGCCAAAGTATTTATTTTTTGTTTTTTGTATATTTTTCCTTCTGAACACATAAAGATGGGGGAAAATTTTCAAGGGAAATATTAAATGTATAAATTCAGGATAGAAAATGGAATATTAGTTTTTAACACGAAAACACTTATAACTTTAAGTTTATTAAAACCGACTCTAAAGATATAGATAGCTTTTTAGAAATAGTTGGAGTGAAACTGATTAATCTTATATCTACTTTACTAGCTAAATAGTTGAAAATATTTTCAAATTAATTGAAAAAAATAAATTAAAAATCTTTATAACCTCTTATGTTCTGTTCAGAAGTATGTGGATATGCCAATAAGAGAAATACAAAAACAAAAAGTATTGGTACGAAATGGAAGTGTTTAATATGATGTTACTTGAAGACGAAGGACTTAAAGTTATTCTGGATGAAATTCGACTCAAACTCAAAAAGAGCTTGCAGAACCGTTAGAAGTTGCTCACCAAGCAATATCACTTCGATTGCATGCAATGGTACAGATACAGAAGAAAGGAAATTGGGTTACTCATAAACTGACCGAAGAAAACTAAAACCAAAGAGTCAACATCTGAATGAATTTGAATTCTCGGTACAAAAGAAAAAAATGTTTGCTCAACATCATACAGGTGATGAACAGTGGATTTTGTACGGCAATCCTTGATGCAGCAAAGCATGTGTTGATCCAGGCCAGCCAATAACATCAGTTGCAAAAATGAATATTCTTCCCAGGAAAGTGTTACTGTGTATCTGGTGGTTGCCGTTGATAGTAGTACTAAAGCTGCTAAATCGCCAGATTTTAAAGATTTTGACGAATATTCGAAATCTATAATTTTAAAAATATACAACATTCAGCAAACTATCAGTTCGCGGTTTGATAATTTTTTTTTTTTTTTAATTAGGGTAGGCGCTTGTAGCCTAGAGCACTGTGACCATTGAGGCCTATTGTGCATCCCTAGAGATTCTTAGTTGAAATGTAGGTCTATGTCCTTGATAAACGCCGCTACCTGATGCATATCCAGTGGGTCGGCATTAGGCCACTGGATTGTGTATGCATTGAGAAACTTGAATCTGTTTAGAATGATAGCATCGCATGTGAAGAGTACGTGTTCCGATGTCTCTTTACCACAGTCACAGAATCTGCACTGGTCTGTAAGGGACCTTCCCATTTTATGTAGATGCCCGTTAAAAGGGGCGTGCCCTGTTATAAACCAGGGTAGGGAACTTAGGGATTGGCGGTCCATTCTCGGTGCCTCTCTCAGACGTACAATATTGTAACTGAGTAATTTCTTGGCCTGTCTCATCTTAATGGGGGACCCCCAGCGTGATTTCCTATATTTCTGCTCCCAGCCTCTTATACCATCTGCCAAATGGGTTTTTGAAAAAGCGATACTAGGACTGGGATCTAGGAAATCTCGGCTTCCTCCCATTTTGGCACATCGGTCTGCTGCCTCATTTCCCTTAATGATGAGGTGACCAGGAGATCACAAAATGGTGACTTTGTTTGCTTTACCCAGTTCTTACAAATTACAGTAGCAGCTCCAGATCAATTTCAAGTTGAACACTGAAGCTCCTAAGGTTATCAGAACCTGGCTGTCCGAGATTATATAGATCTGATACTGTTATGTCCTGGCCTTACGGTTTTAATTTTTGCAGTAATTTTGAGGCTCACATCTCTTGAACCGGCTACTTTTTTTATATGTAGGTGCAGTGGTGAGAGCGCTAGTATTCTCGCAAGGGCAGCTGTTGGAAAGTCCGTATTGCTCCAGTTGCACCCAAACAAATTAACCTCCCGATCTTGTCCAGTATTCTCCGTGCACCAGTATGCTCCGTCTTTGGCCACCACATAAACACCGCGTAAGAGACCTTAGGTCTTATGACGGCCGATTAGAGCCAAACCAACATTTGTGGGCTCAGTCCTCACGTTTTGCCAATCATTCTTTGGAAGGTGAAGTAGGCCTTATTAGCCTTGTTTGTGATATGATTTAAGTGGGGATTCCATGTCAATTTCTGATCAAGCACGACACCCAGAAATTTAACCTCTTTCGACAGTTGGAGAGTCGCGGGAGGACAGTTCGCGGGAGGACAGTTTTCCTCCGGTTAGTAAGGAGAGTGCAGTTGACCTTGCTAGGATTTACCGTAAGGCCGACCTCCGTACACCAATCATTTGCTACCTCTAGGGTTTGTTGTATTCTTTCCACTACTGTATTTGCGAATTCGCGCCTAACCATCAAGACTAGATCGTCCGCATAGGTAATGTTTGAGAAGTCTAAATTTGTCAGTTTGGTGATCCATCAAAATTAGCCATAATAAGGGAGAGAGCACAGTATGGTGATGTTTTTGTCCCCAAACGAGGCCGTAATCCTCCTGTTTTTGGTAGTAATCCTCCTGGTATATGCCCCTTGTTAGTGATTATTCCTGAATTACCTCGAAAATAGTATTATCCAAAGCTCCCTGGATATCAATGAAGGAGCATAGTAATAATTCTTTATTCCGGAGCGTATCTTCAATTTCCAATGTCAGTTCGTATAGAGCTATTTCTGTTGATTTTCCTGCTTGGTAGACGTGCTGCCTAGAGTCCAGAAGGGTACCTTTGGAGGGAGTTGGATCTAACACAAAATCCCAGAATTCTCTTAATGGTTTTCAGTAGAAATGATGTGAGGCTAATAGGTCTATTAGACCAAATCTCCTTTGAGGATCTTTTTCCCGCTTTTGGTATAAAAATCATCCAAACCTCTCTCCAGCATTTAGGAACATATTCACATATTCTAAGCTGTAACTGGCTGTGAAGAGTATACTATGATAAGGTAGGAAATTCTGCAGGCCTTGTTGTAAAAAGGCGGGATATATGCAGTCCTCTCCCGGTGATTTGAAAAGTCCAAAAGATTTGACTGCCTAGCTTATCTGTTCCAGCGTAAAAACTGCCTCGCGAACTTCTGAGCCCTCTTTGGAACCAGATACGAATGTACACTACTTGCGTTGGATTTCTCCTGATTCCTCAGTATAATTCATTCTGGGAAGTGACCTCTCACTGAGTGGTAGGCATTAATTATTGCCCCTATAACTTCATTTGCTACTCTGTCGATGCCTTCGACAGAGTTTATCGAGGTTTGTAGAGTAGCTAAGTTATCCAATAGTCTATCGTTATAGACCAGTTGGTGCGTTTGGATAACCTTACCATCAACTTTTGTCTCAAAGAGATATTGATATCAAACCTGGACAGCGATTTTGGTCGCAAAATGAGGATTTATTTGAGGATTACCGGAAGGCAATAGTATTGGTAAATTGTATTGGTGTTGAATGTGCATTTTGTCTTTCAGTTTTTCGTTTAATATGATGCAAATAAAAGAGATAAAATGACGCCAGTAATAGGGATAAGATAACATGATACAAATAAGAGGAATAAGCTCAGAAGAGAACGATTATATCGGATATATTAAGAGAGACTGAGACAGAACAACAAATTCCGAAGAAAAAAAATTAAAAATATTACGAAGCGAGACTCAAAACAAAAAATATTAACCAAAAAAAAACAAAAAACCTAGAAAACAAAACGATTTTGTTTATTTTGTTTAGTATTGTCAGAGACAACACATTTATCATAGATCTCTCTTTTGACTAAAAACATGAAAAAAAATAAACTTCTGATATTTCATTGTGTTGGTGTATTTTATATGGCAATGATTTTTAAATGCGTTGCGTATATAATACGTATATGCAATACAACGATAAGATGGGAAATATCAGAATTTTACTTTTTTTCATAGTTTTTAGAAAAATGAGAAATCTATGGTAAATATGTTGTCTCTGGTATTGTGTTGCAACTCATGATGGTCGGTTGCTCCTATACGATGTTATGTCCGAGGTTGGAAAAATTTTATTCTAGCATATACACAGCAAATAAAAAAGCGAGATGGTTTATTTTATTACTTTCCTTTTTAACTTGCGTAACCTTTTTTTATCTACAATTTTTTTTTTGTTTAGAATAAAATGTCCGCACACTTCGACATAACATCGTAAAGGAACAACCCTCACGAGCTGCAAGGCAACACAATACTAAAAAAATAAACAAAATCATTTTATTTTCTTATTTTCTGTTTTGGTTCCTTTGTTCAAAATTTAAAAATTAAAATGTTTAATTTTTTTTGTTTTCATTTATGTGTCTTTTTGTTTTTTTTTTATTTGCGAGAAATTGTTTTGGTTACGTTTATGTATTTTGTTTTGGTTTTTTATTAACGAATGAATTCCACTAGTAAGAAGAAAGGGAAAAATAACTCAAGGCGAGCGTAAGCACCAAAAATTTGAACCGATTCACCCGCTTGGCTTGTTTTTGATACTTACCCCATGAGAAAACACATGAGAAAATACACTAATACAATACAAATATTTGACGGCACACAATAGCAAAATGTATATTATACACCGTGTACATATACAAAATTCTCAATCCTCAATCCTCATTTTGCGACCAAAATCCCTGTACTGGTGTACGTATGATCTGAGAGGGAGGCTGCCTTTGATACACGCCAGTCGAGAATTGCACTGGAGGTATCCATGTCAGACAGGGTAAGATCCAGTGCCTCTCTCCTAACTGCATTCACAAAGGTCGTATCACTCCCTTTATTATTTACTACTCAGTTGTTACTAAGACAGAATTCAAAAAGTTGCTCACCTCTTAAATTGGTGTGCATTAGCGTCGCAACCAATGATGAATTTTTGGTGGGTGAATCATGCAATAATTCACGAAGCTCTGTATCAATTCTGGAGGGGGGTCATTCTCATCCCCGGGAAAATATGCGGAAGCGATGTTAATCACCCTCCTGCCTCCCTTGGTTAAGGGTATTTCTATTGAAACAGCCGTGATAACCCTAGAAATAAATTGGTTAATAGAGAAGATATTGTGCCTTGAGCGACAGAGAATTGCTGGCCTCGGCCTATCAGCAGCCGTGTCGTAGACTAGCTTACCTGTATTGGCTGCAAAACCTTTAATCTTCCCATTGTTGGTCCAAGGCTCCTGCATGAGCGCAATATCCCAGTCATTAATTATAAAAAGATGATTTAGGTTTTTTGTAGCCGTCTTGGATCGATGCAGATTAATCTGCACGAACCTCAGTTTTGTTGTTGTTTTTTAGTGTTTAACACCATGATGTATATATTCTTAGGCTCCGAAGAGCCTGCTAGAACTGCAGGTTGCAGTAGTGCCACCCTTCCTCTAGGAGTCAGCCAATGTCTTTACCCCCTTCTTCCTTGGCCCAGTTTGGCCAGTCTCCCTGTTCCGGAGGCGGAGGTGCCAGTTTTCCTGGCCTCCTCCGGCCCAGTGACCTTACCACCGCAGTGAAGATCAAACATCCAGTTGGTCCTGTAGTTGGAGCCCTTGATTATCTCCGCCGTTTTATGTGAAACGGATACCGTAATTTTTATGTGAAACGGATACCTCGCAATATTTCTCCAATCTGCGTCTCTTCTCCTCTCCTTATGCTGGATCGCCAGACGACGTTTTCGTTTGCCTCCTTACCACCTCGTGGCAGCAGTAGATAAACATAATTTTTGGGCGAGGCCTCACCAACTGCCTTCAGGGATGCCACGTCCCATGGTTTAAGTGAGAACACTGTAACCCTAAGCCACTCTGCCGTGTCTTTTGGTGTTTCTGGTACGGCATGCCAGAAAGTTTGCCAGAAAATTATGGCATCCTGTATAGCCAGAATCTGGGCAATGCCTAGTTTGATCTCCGGGAAGCCTTGGTCGGTAATCTCCAGCCTGATGGCCTTCACCGCATTACTGTAAGTAGCGGCCGTGTCGGCCAGGTTCTCGGGGCAACTCTCCTTATTGTCGCCCTCTGTAAGATCTTTTGGGGCGGCTTCCAGTGCCTTTGGTGAAGGATTGGAAAATTTTCCTTTCTTTACTGCAATCCTGTGTTTACTGCAATCCTGTGTTACTGCAATCCTTTGCTTGGACAATTCTGTCCCTAATCTTCTCCTTGCATTGCTGCAAGGCAGCATCGCGGGGCACCCGCCCTGACCGAATTAGAAGGGACAGAGGTACTTCGTGGCCCCACAGAGGTGTGTTCTCCTTTTTACTGTCTCCTTGAGCCCCGATTCCTCAAGGTCATTGTTGATTTTGGCCGTTGTCGACGTGGATAGGGTATCCATTTCAACCAGTAGAATGCCATGTGTAGGAGAGCCCTCCACTACGTCCTTGCTGGAGTTTTCAGTTTGGTCTTTGACCTCAGAATGAGAGCCTGACTGGTCCTTGGCATCTTCTGAGATTGGTGGGTTTGAAGGAGCACCGCCCTTATTATTTTTGATAATTAATGAATCCATAAAGTTTTGATTTGATTGAGAAATGAAAGGTCCACCTCGGCAGCGCCTCTTACCGTGGTAAGGTTGATTGAAACCGGAGGTCGCCTGGTATCCGGAGTTCCGTGCTAGCGACCAACTAACCCATGATCATTCATCGTTCGGCGCACGTGTCTCACCTTAGATTGTTTTTTTTTCTCAAGGTTTATGCCATCCTTTAGCGTCGTGACTTAGCCTGCTGCTCGGTAAACGAGGTTGGGGAGAAAACCCCAACCAGGGAAGAGACTCTGGAATGTCTAGTGAAAGGTCACTTCCCAGAATGAATTATACTGAGGGATCAGGATGAATCCAACGCAAGTAGTGTACATCCATATCTGGTTCCAATAGGGCTCAGAAGTTCGCGAGGCAATTTTTTAAAGCTGGGCATTCAAATATTTTGGACCTTACAAAACACCAGGAAGGGACTGCAAATATCTCGCCTTTCTACAGCAAGGCCTGCAGACTTTGCTGCCTTATCTTACTATACTCTTCAGAGCCAGTTACAGCTTAGAATATGTGAATATGTAGAAAACGCTGAAGAGAAGTTCGGGTGATTTTTATCCCAAAAGCGGGTAATAGATCCTCAGAGGAGATTAGGTCTTGTAGACCTATTAGCATCATATAATTTCTACTGAAAACCATGGAGAAAATTTTGGGACTTTGAATTAGAGCCAATACCCTCCGGTATATTCTGAACTCTAGGCAGCATGCCTACCAAGCTGGAAAATCAACAGAAACAGCTCTACACAAACTGACATTAAAAATCGAAGATATGCTACGGAATAAAGAATTATTACTATGTTCCTTCATTTATATCCAGGGAGCTTTTGATAATACTAGTTTCGAGGTAATTCAGGGACAATCACTACCTAGGGGCATAGACTCCTCCACCGTAAGGTGGATAATAAACATGCTGAAAAACAGGAGGATTACGGCCTCTTTTGGAGACAAAACCATCACCATAACGGCCACCAAGGGCTGTCCTCATGGAGGTCTAGAATATCTAGACTTCTCAAACATTACCTATGCGGACGACCTAGTCTTGATGGTTAGGGGCAGATTCTCAAATACAGTAGGGGAAAGAATGCAGCAAGCCCTAGAGGTAGTAAATGATTAATGCACGGAAGTGCGCCTTACGGTAAGACCTACTAAGGTCAGCTTCACTCTATCTACTAACCGGAGGAAAACTGCCATTTCGCCGCTAGCCTGGGGGGGGGGGGGTAACTCTCCAATAGTCCAAGGAGGTTAAATTTGTGGGTGTCGTACTTGTTCAGAAATTGACATGGAAACCCCCACCTTAATCATATCACAAACAAGGCCAATAAGGCCAACTTCACCTGCCAAAGCATCATTGGCAAAACGTGAGGACTGAGGTCACAAATGTTGGTTTGGCTCTATGGTCTCTTACGCGGCGTTTGTGTGGTGGCCAAAGGCGGAGCAGACTGGTGCACGGAGAATACTGGACAAGATCGGGAGGTTAATTTGTTTGGGTGCAATTGGGGCAATGAGGATTTGTTCAACAGAGAATACTAGGACTCTAACAACTGCACCTACACATTAAAAAAGTCGCCGGTTTAAGAGGTCTGAGCCTAAAAATTACTGCAAAAATTAAAACCATAAGGCCAGGACACAACAGTATCCTAAATAAATTAAATCTCAAGGAGGAATTGATCCAACTATTAGACTTGATGGTAAAGACAATCGACTGTTGGAGGATTTATACCATCGGGTTGCCGGATAGGGCACTGGTAGAGAATATTATTTCCTCCCTCCCATGCCATGCTTCTGTATGGTATACGGATGGGTCATAGACAGACGGGGGTACCGGTGCAAGGATAGTCATTCCCGAGTCACCCCACAGTTTTTCAGGCAGAGACACTTGCTATTGAGGTATGTGTGCTTCACTGTCTAGAAAAGAAAAATAAGAGGACCGATATCTATATAATCTCGGACAGCCAGGCAGCTCTGCAAGCCTTAGGAGCTTCAGTGTTCAACTCGAAATTGATCTGGAGTTGCTACTGCAATTTATTGGAACTAGGTAAAGCAAATAAAGTCAACCTTTTGTGGTGTCCTGGCCCCTCCACCATTAAGGGAAATAAGGCAGCAGACCGTTGTGCAAAAATGGGAGCAAGCCGAGATTTTCTAGATCCCAGTCCTAGTATCGCTTTTTCAAAAACCCATATGGGCAGATGGTATAAGGGGCTGGGAGAAGAACTATAGGAAATTAACCTGGGAGTCCCCCATTGGGATAAGACAGGCCAAGAAATTACTCAGTTACAATATTATACGTCTGAGAGAAGCACTGTGGATAAACCGCCAATCCCTAAGATCCCTTGTCCGGTGTATAATAGACCGCGGCCCTTTTAATGGCCATCTGCATAAAATGGGAAGATCCCGTACGGGCCAGTGCATATTCTATGACTGCGGTAAGGAGACATCGGAACACGTACTCTTACATGCGATGCTATCATCTTAAACAGAAAGACGATAGTATTGGGACCCACGGACTTCGAGAGGGCAGTCTCACTCTTGTATATTCCTACCGCTGCCCCGTCTACCGTTTTGATTTTACTCGTACTAGTTGCTGGGAATGCAAAGTCGCATGGAGGTCACCCAGCTTTATTACAGGAAGGCTGAATAAAACTGGATGATACCTGATATCCAGAGTCCGCATATTTGGACTGATTAACCTATCAACCATTCATCATCATTCATTTACAGTTATAAGTTTAACTTGATTAACATATTTATTATAACAGTACAATGAAACTTCTAACTTTCAAACACTATTTGCTTGGTGTGTCCTCTTCTGCAGTTACTACAGTATTGAACTGAGATAGGGAGATGTTGAGGGCCTATCTTGCGTTCATATCTCTTTAAACCTCTTAAAATGATAATTAATTCTATGTATGTGTTTGACATACCAATTAAACGTAAATATCTAATTATCCGACATCAATAGTTCTTTATATGTTTATCGAAATGAAAATTGAATTTTTCTGGTATACCTATAAATGAATTTTGAATAATAGATACATTAGACCGTCTAGCTTTGGAGTATAATATACCAGTAAAGATTAAACCAACAAATACTTATGTTGCATAAACTATATTTTCCAATACGATTGTTATGTCGTGTCGAGATAAAAGAAATTAGCATATCAACTACAGCAAACGTGAACAATTCAAAGAAATATTGATTTTACGATAACAAATAAGAAGTGTATTCAAATTATTATAATTTTATGTATATTACGTATACCCTGTAGGCGCTTCAATTCAACCATTAAATTGCTTTACTTTATACTTTTATTTTAATGAGACTGTTTAAATTTTTTTTTTAATTTCTTCGCTGTGCTTTTCTGAGATTTTCTTGTATGTTTGTTTCGCACCTACTTCTAGAATATTTCAAAAATGTGTATTATGTACCGTATATCTGTATCTGCAGTATTTTATACAAGTCACTCTACATACGTAACAAGGAAGAGAAATAGGATGCTTGTACGTTTCTGGGATTAACAAAGAACTGGGATTATTATTATGCATGGATAATTTTTTTTTGGATAAGGTTGTCGTATTTTAAGTAAATTGGATTTAAGGGTTTTTGTTCCTTTTCTAAATAAGTCATTTTATATTGAAGAAACACTCAGTTTAATGAAATTTATATAAACATAGAATTTTTTTTATAAAATATGATTGTAAAAGTTATTTTACAAAATTTTGTAATTTAATGGTTTTATACGTAGGGCTAATATAAGTAGTAGTAGCTTTCACAAACTAGAAAAAAGACATAGACAGAATTATACAAACCACAAGAAAGGACCTCCATCGCTCTAATACACTTATATTCAACAATGTGTCAGAAAAAAATCTTTATAAATACTCTTAATATAACCTTATATACCTTTATAGACATAGACATAAATTATCTTGATCAAACACAATAATATACGACAAGAAGAATGATGAAGGCATCTCCAGCAAGAAACATTTGTTTCTATTTCTAAATTGATATTTCAGGAGAAAGATTAGGGAAGTGAGATAAATATAATAAAATGTAAAAGTAGCAGAAAGCCAACGAAAAAGGTTCTGTCACAAAGTAAATATCATTCTGCGGCACCGTCTAATGTATGTACGTTATCTAGATCTTTCCGGAATAATATAATTTTTCTTATGTTCTCTTCAACAAGTGGATATTGTAAAGTCGTAATAAAGCGATTTAATATTTTTTTACTTTTTAGCTGAGAAAATAACCACTTTAGGTGAATGGAATCTTCGAGTATACAGTAAAATAACAGGAGAAAGCGGAAATGGGTGAAATGGGAGGAATTGTTATTAAAATTGGCACCATTTTTGTTAACAAATCGAATTCGGAATTTCTTTTATAACCTTCAAGCATTTTTGCTGCAAAAATATTTCTGGTAAAGGAAAAGAAAATCAAAGATTTGATGTACAAAATAGGAAAGTCGAATTTCTTAACGTGTCACACTGTGTATTAATTGTATTAATATACCACTAAACTGAGATTTAAGAGTTTTTTATGAATTTAAAGATATATTGATACTGTGTTTCATACTTGTTTGGTTTTTCATTTTTATAATAGAGCTGCTTCCTCAAACGTCAAATAAAAAAATTGACAACTAAACATAAATTTAATATGAGAACGCAAACTGGCACTTGCAAACCACTAAATATAATCAGGCATCTATATCTCACCACCTATCAGCAATCTCAACCAAATTTACTTTAACATCTCGGGCTCACAAAAAAAACACAAAACAATATGTGTATCTGTAAGTGTACCGGCATACGCACGTGACAAATTCCATACTTGGCCATTAGTTCCTTGAATAGATTTGAGATAAACTGTTTCCCATTGTCGGAAGTAATAACATCTGGACGTGTTTAGGATTTAACATTACCAAAATATAATTTAATAATAAATTTTAAATAGAAACGATCATTTGTTCACCTTACCAACTGATGCGACATCTACATTAAAATACATTTGATGTGTTTCTTGGATACATAACAAAAAATTGTTTAGTTGTTATGTGTATTTAAAATTAAGGTCTACCGTATCGACCTTAGTACATAATTTTTATACTAATATGCACAATATTTTGCATCTCCATTATATTTTAATTTTGTGTCATTATCAAGCCATCAGCACAAGTAAAAAGTTGTCAAAAAAATAAAACTTTGTATTCAATAAAAATAAATCTATTGTGACATTTTGTGTATCAATTATAATTTAATTGAAACAATTTTATAAATAAAATTTGTGATTAAACCGCTTAAGTTGGAGCGCAAAACGCCTCATTTTTCTTCTGTTAAAACAAAGGGTTTTAACATATGGTCCTTCGAGCCGGATTGGTGTACGTAAGTTCAGTTATTTTATCTCGTATCATACCGAACCGTTTTATATAAATACAAAAACGCGTATACTGTTTATGTAAGTGTGTTGGTAACAGTAATTAAGTGTCGGAATAATCGCGTGATTTAAGGCAACACAGTAAACAGTTATTATAGGTGAATAAAAAAAATACGTGTTTAAGCGCTACAGTGAATAATTAATAAATGGACAAGTTTATTAATTTCCAAATCAATTAGTTTACAAATCAATAAGTAACTAATTATTTATTACATTTAATTCGTGACAATTATATTGCATTAAGTTTATTTAAAATGTCAGAAAAAGTGAAAGAGTGGGCTGCGAGACGTGGCCAAGCCAAGGGGATAATAACCCGTGTTACCGCCTTCACGGAAGGTATCAATTCGGAAACTAAAGCGAACGAGATATCCTCTAGATTAGACCTGTTAGAGCGTGCGTTTCTGGAATTCAAGGAAGCTGATTCAAAGTTAAGTGCAATGGAAGGTGTATCGGAAATCGTCGACATAGAAGCCAAATATATTCTCGTTAATGTTAAGTTGAAGGAGGCGTTGTCAAGCATTTCGAATACCGGTGGAACAATGTTGGATCAATTCAATCAGATCATGGCGGGCACAGCTGAACAGCAACACGATTTTTTGGCTAAGTTTACCAGTACACTAGCGTCTTCATCAAAGTGTTTTGAATCAGTCTTCCGAAGAACCTCACACCACCGCAAGGTTACCGCGATTAAACGTACCAACATTTGATGGCGACTATAAGGAATTTCACAGTTTTAAAGATCTATTTACCGCATCAGTATCTAATAAAACATATCTGTCGGATGCTGAGAAATTTCAATACCTCAGAAGTTATCTCAAGGGCGAGCCGGCCGAACTAATTAGGCACTTTGCAATCTCGGAGGCGAACTACCAAACTGCATGGTCAATAATTTGTCAGAGATATGACAAAAGGCGGATTGCGGTAAGTAATTTTGTAAAGACATTCTTTGAAATTCCAGTGGTGAAAGAAAAATAAATTACGAAACCTCCACAACACAGCGGATCAAGTCATTCGTGTTCTGACGGCATTGGGCAAAGAAGCCGAATCTCGTGATATTTGGTTATTACATATATTGTTGTCAAAAACTGATCCGGATACGCAACAAGCTTGGGCTCTTTCTACTGCTGACAAAGATTACTCATCTTTCGAAGATTTTCTTAAGTTTATTGAAAATCGATGTGATGGTTTGGAACCATTTGAACCGTTCAAATCAAATCAAAATAAGTTACCGACAGTTAGATCACACAATATTGTTTCACGTGATCAGAAATAGTGCAACAGTCAAATGAAACCATGTCCATTATGCGAACAACCGCCCAGACTATTCGAATGTGATCGATTTCAAAAGTTTGAGCCAATGAACAAACGAGACGAAGTACTAAAATTAAACGCATGCTTCAATTGTTTGTCTACCTCACACCGCGTCAATCGATGTCAATCACGATGATCGTGTATAAAATGTGGTCGCAGGCACCACAGCACACTACACGATGGCGTCACATCCAATGCAAGCAGCACCTCACTTTCAGCCGTTGTAGTCGAAGAAGCTACATAAGTCTGAAGCTGAAAATTCAAGTAAAAAGGTTACCGCATCAAATGTAACAAGTGTACCACATTCAAACGCTAGCATCAAGTTAGACCAGACCGGGCAAATCTCCAATTTAAGTTTAAGTAGCACTATTTCTAATTTAGCATGCACGGGTTATGCGATATTACCGACAGCCATAGTCAATGCGCTTGATCGATTTGGGCGTTTACATGAATGTAATGTATTATTGGACTCAGGTTCGCAGATATCGTTTATATCCGATTCATGCATGAAAAAGTTACAGCTAACGCGTCAAAAATCCAATATTATTGTTAGCGGCCTTGCCACATCTAATACGAGAGTACAAGGTAATAATTCATTTGAGCTACGATTAAATGCATTCGTCGTTAGTTACATAACTGCTACATCCAAATATGGCCGACCTCAAATACAAAACGATGAGAAAATTAAGCATGTACAGCTGGCTGATCCGGAATATTTTAATAAGAAAACCATTGACATTCTCATCGGCGCTGACCAATTCTTTAATATTTTGAGGCAAGGTCAATTAACTTTCTCATTAGACTCACTGATAGCACAAGAGACTATTTTTGGGTGGGTTGTCTACGGCCAATCACAATGCCAAGATGATGATGTCGAAAATTTGCGTAGTGTTCATTTAACCATAGCGGAAGAATCAAACTTAGATGTCACTCTCAAAAGGTTTTGGGAGCAGGAAGAAATTATCCCAGAGAATGCTTTGACCGAAGATGAACTTATATGTGAGGAGCATTTTAAGAAAACGACGAAACGCGATAAATCAGGAAGGTTCATCGTGCAACTTCCATTTCGAGCCAATATTCCATTGCTAGGCGATACTTTTTTAGCAGCAAAATGTAGACTACTTGCCATGGAGCGTAAAATGGCATCGAATCCGGTTTTCGGGCGAATGTATCACGAATTTCTTCAAGAGTATGAATCGCTGGGGCATATGGCGAAATTATCAGATCGTGACCTAAACACACCACAAGAGGAAATATGTTATTTACCATATCACGGCATTTGGAAGCAAAGCAGCGAAACGACAAAATTAAGAGTTGTCTTTGGCGGGTCATGTCGTTCTTCGAGCGGTTTATTTCTCAATGAGAAATTATTAATCGGTCCTACTGTTCAACCCACATTGTGGACAGTTCTTCTACGTTTTAGAAGATTTCCCATAGCATTGTCTGCCGACATCGAAAAGATGTACAGACAGATCCTGATGGAGCCAAGCCAAACCAAATACCAGCGCATTCTGTGGAGAACATCTGAAGACCAACCAATTAATCATTACGAACTCAACACCGTTACGTATGGCACGTCAGCAGCATCGTTTTTATCTACGAGAGCATTGTTATTGGTGGCTGAAGAAATTGAGCTAGAATTCCCTAAGGTTGCCAAGACAATCAAACACAATTTCTACGTTGATGACCTTCTTGCTGGTGCCAACGACGAAAAGGAAGCCGCACAATTAAAAACCGATTTATTATTCGTATTAAGTAAATATGGATTCCCATTAAGAAAATGGAAATCGAATTACCAACAGTTGGGAGACCATACTCAATCCATTTCATTTTCCGAAGATTCAAATATTACTCATATATTAGGACTATTATGGGATCCTGCCAAGGATCTTTTTCATTTTAATGTAAACGTTCCAACGGAAAAGAACTGTAACAAAAAAAATATTCTGTCAATCATTTCCCGAATATTCGACCCATTGGGTTGGTTATCACCATTTGTAATAAAGACAAAGTTGCTAATGCAGCATTTATGGCTGACTAAGGTATCTTGGGACGAGGAATTACCAGAGGAACTGCAACATCGATGGAGGGATATTAAGTCACAATTTGAAGAAATTAAGCAAATTCAAATTCCAAGATGCATTGGGCCAAATTCAAACTATATTGAAGTACATGGGTTCAGCGACGCAAGCGAGGTCGCCTACGCCGCGTGTGTATATTTTCGAATAACGTACAATTACAACAAATTTGGTAACCAGCAAGAGTAAAGTAGCACCAATCCAATCCGTAAGTCTTCCTCGATTGCAGCTGTGTGGAGCACATTTGTTAGCAAAGCTTGTAACCAACGTTTGTCAGTCGTTCAACTTCACAACAATCCCTATATACCTTTGAACTGACTCAACAGTGGTTTTATCGTGGCTAAAGTCGGGTCCTCCAAAGAAGTGGAAGGTATACGTTGCAAATCGCGCGGCGGAAATACACAAATTAATACCGAATGCAGTCTGGAGGCATGTGAGCAGTTAAGACAACCCTTCAGATCTAGCTACAAGAGGTGTTAAGCCAAATAAGTTACTGTCGAACGAGCTTTGGTGGAAGGGGCCAAAATGGTTATTTACGGGCGATATACCTTGGCCTAGTTTGATGGAAGTTAAGGAGACAAATGAAGGGCGACGATTCAATGTAATCGGGTTGCAGTTGATTCCACATAAAGATGCTAGCATAATCGATGAAATGGTATAAAAGCTTTCGAAATGGACGAAGCTAGTAAGAGTATTTTCTATCATCCTGATATATAAGTTTAACCTTCAAAACCCCAAAGCTAAGAAAATCGGAAGATTAACTTTAGAAGAAATTAACGAAGCCGAAACCGCAATAATAAGACGAGCACAACAAGTTGAGTTAGCTTCCGAAATAAGTAGTTTAACAACCGATAAGCAACTAAAATCGAAATCACCATTAGTAACATTATCTCCGTTCATCGATCCAAAGGGCCTGTTAAGAGTTGGAGGCCGTTTAGAAAACGCAAGTTGTTCCTATGCCACGAAGCATCCTCTGATCATTCCGAAGGGTCATAAGATATCCATTATGATTCTTAATTATCTACATGCAAAGTATTTACACCCAGGACCCTCGCTACTTGTATCCTTATTCCGATTGAAATACTGGATTCTGGGGGTACGTCAAGCAGCACGAAGTGTACATCGAAAATACGTTACCTGTTTCCGTCATTCAAGTCATACGTCTTCGCAATTGATGGGAAATTTACCATATCAACGAGTTATTCCGTCCCGGCCATTTTCCAAAGCTGGAGTTGATTACGCCGGGCCCATTATGTTAGCGTCCAAGCGTGGAAGAGGCTCTAAACTAATCAAGGGTTATATTGTCATTTTTGTTTGCTTTTGCACAAAAGCTCTTCATATTGAGGTAGCCGGTGACATAACTACAGCAACATTCATGGGTGCTTTAAGGAGGTTCATATCACGAAGGGGAGTACCTAATGAAATTTTATCCGATAATGGATCCAA
This sequence comes from Tipula helvola, assembly GCA_963556165.1. NCBI lineage: Eukaryota > Metazoa > Arthropoda > Insecta > Diptera > Tipulidae > Tipula > Tipula helvola. Next base: position 170,930,627 of record OY744483.1, on the reverse strand, counting down.
TTTTCGCGGAGCTAAATATTTATTATCTGATATTTACAGAGTATTCCAGACAGATGAGTACAAGAATGCAATCTACCAGTATGCAACAGACCATCAAATAAAGTGGTCATTCATTCCACCGACGGCGCCAAATTTTGGCGGAATTTGGGAGCGTGCAGTTCTGTTGGCAATTCACACTTAACATACGAGGAAATGCTTACGGTATTGGCGCAGATTGAGTGTATACTGAACTCGCGACCACTGTGCTAGATAAACAACGAAGATTCGTGCAACATAGATGCCCTAACTCCCGCACATTTTTTAACCATGGGGACAAGCTCGCTGATTCCCGATACCAATTATACGGATACACCAACTTCCAGACTGACACGATGGAATCATGTTCAACAATTTGTTCAGTCGTATTGGATGTTTAGGATTTAACATTACCAAAATATAATTTAATAATAAATTTTAAATAAAAACGATCATTTGTACACCTTACCAACTGATGCGACATCTACATTAAAATACATTTGATGGGTTTCTTGGATACCTAACAACTAACCGATGCGACCTCTACATTAAAATACGTTGATGTGTTTCTTGGATACATAACAAAAAATTGTTTAGTTGTTATGTGTATTTAAAACAAATAAATTATAATACCTATAAAGGTCTTCGCTGTCAAAAAACGGCGATAGATAGATTAAATCTTAAGATGGCACTAGTAGTTTTTTTTAAATTTTTTTTTTGTTGTTTCGAAACAAAAATATAAACAAAAGCAAAAAACACGAATAAAACTTACAACTAGACATGAATTATAAAAAAAATTAATTTTATTTTTGTTTTATTTACCAAAAATTAAAAATTGTTAAAGCTGACATCTTTAGAAGTTATCCCGAACTATGTTTTCACGTATTAAATAAAACTGCATTATCGATAAATCTGCCAATATCATTGACCGCAAGTTTACTATGGAAAAGTGTCATGATGTCCTTTATAGGGTATTACAATTTATTTGATTTAAAATTAAGATCTACCGTATCGACATTAGTACATAATTTTTATACTAATACATATTATGCATAATATTTTGCATCTCCATTATATTTTGAATAATTATATTTTAATTTTGTGTCATTATCGAGTCATCAGCACAAGAAAATAGTTGTCAAAAATAAAAATTTATATTCATAAAAATAAATCTATTGCGACATTTGTGTATCAATTATAATTTAATTGAGAAAATTTTATAAATAAAATTTTGTATTAAACCGCTTAAGTTGGAGCGCAAAACGCCTCATTTTTCGTCTGTTAAAACAAGGGTTTTAACAGGACGGAAAAAAGTAATAACACTTCTATTTTTAAAAATGTGCACAAACACAAACTTAGAAAATAGATCCAGTAAGTACTATGCAAATGTTAGAACTTCGAACGGGGGTATGGACCCAAAAATTCAGCAAAAAGTTTGTGAAAAGGGCGCACGAATACCGTCAGAGCTTCCATAGCTTGCCTGGTTAAAAAATGTACAGCTTTAGTAATCTTATACTTCGGGCAGCCACGTACTCCTTGACTTGACGTACCATTTGGGCCCAATAATATTGTCTTTAAAGTCATTTAAGAGTTTTGCTCCAGCCTAAGTGTGGGGAAAACGTGTACTTGCTCAATAATACCAGATGTTAGTGAAGAGATTGCAAGATTTAAATCGGAAATGTCGGTGTCCCGGTGTATCAACTGCCGCAGGAAGGAGCTATAAATAGTTTATTATCTTCAACTCTATAACTACTACCGGCCAGTGCATAGTACATACTATCTAGACTCATTGTTCTTCCTCCTGGATTCTGCAGTCTTTGGCGGAAAATGACACACATTTTCCGCTGATTCAGCTTTCAGATCGCAGAAGCGACATCGGTCTATCATACTTAGACTCATTTTCTTAAGGTGATGCTGTAAAAGGACGTGACCTGTGAGGAAGCCAGTAAGTAGTCTCAATTCAGGTTTCCTAAGCTCAAAACACTCCTTATCCCTGACTGACGAAGGTAATATAAATCTCTTCGCCCGTCACAACCCTGGAATTCTTCGCCAATAGGAGGACCTTTGAACATTCTCCCAGCGTTTTACCGCTGCCCTAAAATACACCGCTGCCCTAAAATACACCGCTGCTCTAAAATAACCTGCTTTATCATGTCGCTCGATTCCGGTGTGGCGTGGCACCCACATTTGTGTTACCTTATTTGAGCTGGAGTTTGGTAACCTTCAGACAATCCCATACTAGCCTTGACTCAACGGTACGGATCTAAGAGACTTTGAAGCCGATTGACTGTCTGATACAATATATATATATATATATATATATATATATATATATATATATATATATATATATATATATATATATATATATATATATATATATATATATATCAGTATATCGTTTAGGCCTTTTGATCTGCATGTCGTTTCGCAAAGTTCTATCGCATGTACTTCTGCTTGAAAGAAAGTTGCATTCGTACCCAAAAACTTCGAAAAGGCAGCCCCACTCTCTTGTACTCCTAACCCCGTCCCGTCTTTCGTTTTTGATCCATCTGTAAACCACACAATTGACCCTCACTCAAAGGAGGGCCCCCTGTACTCCACATGTCCCGTTAGGTAACCTAACACAAAATGGTTTGCGGAAGTTCAATTTTGCTGGCATATAGTCGGAAGACATTCCTATTGCATGGTCTGTCTGAAATTCCATAACGTTTTTCAGATGAACCAACATAATGCTTGGTTTGATATTTCCTTCCGCCTACATCTTAGAATTGTCTCCATCACTGCAATAGCATATGTTTCCATTGAGCTCGTAACACCGATGCGGACTACACGCGGAACCTTATTCAATAGAGTTTGCGCTGCCTTCTGTTCTGTTTTAGGCTACCATACTACCAACGCGTAGACAATCATAGTCCTCAAGTACTTCCATAGAGTCTCTGACAGGCCCAACAAGCCTTTGTGGCTTTCTAATGAAGTTTCAGTAAATGTTTTTTCCAGTTCAGTTGTTGCTTTAGGATGACTCCCACATATTTAACCTCTTTCGAAAAAGCAACAACCGTACTGATTAACAAGCGAGCTTTAAGCGAGAGCTTTTTGCTCCTCTTAAGAGGGACAATGATAGTTTTGTTTGGATTGACACTGAGTATCAAACTGGCCTCAAATTATGATAGCCATATAGTTCGTGGTATTCCAGATGTAGGAATATTACCCGACTATATATATATATTGTTATTGTCTGTACATATATTGTGATCCACACTTGTTAAATGTAGGAATTTGCAATGTTTATAATTTTAGCCTACAAGTCCCAATTTGGGGAAATGCGATAATAATGCACTTCACTATTTTAAATGAAAACAAGGCACTGAATTGTTTTAGTTAAATGAATATTTATAATTTATTAATGCAATTCAATTAGTTAATTTATGAAAATATAAATGATTAATTTATTTATAATATTTATGTTTTAATTATAAATTCACGCACAAGATATAATTACACTATTTTTACAATATAATTTACCACTTATAAATTTTATTTCCGAAAAATTAAAAATGGCGAACCGCGTTGTTCGCAACAAATTTATATAAAATTTTCTGTGTGGTGTATTGTATGGGAGAGATTCGGCTATTTTTCAGCAAGGTAAGCAAACGACTGTGTTTGTAAAGAAAAACGAGATAGAGAAAAATATGTTCGTTTTTAATCAAAATCGTGAAGTAAGCGAGAATGCAATTCTCTATAAAAATAATTTCGCTTGTTGGTCAAGCGGTTGCGGTTGCGGTTGGTTGTGTGTCATTAATGAGTGAGTGCTGATATATATATATTTGATATATCGCGGTGTTGAACGAAAGTTGTAAAATATTGTGCGCTATGAATGAATTTGTATATTTGTGAATATATAAATGAATGAGTCGCTACAGGACTCCCCCGCAAGTGATTTCCCCTCCTTAGGGAATAACTGAATGAGTAGTTGCTATACGGACAAGTTTGTATGTTCGATGGCTTGATATTTGATCAGCCGAACTGAGTATTCCGTAAGCTGGTTTGAGTCGATCGATTGAAACGTTATGGTTTTTACCATTAATCGATACGACGAATTGTTTTCGTAGTCTACGTATGACTTGATACGGACCTTCATAAGGAGGAGATAATCCCGTGCGAACCTTGTCTGTTCTGATGAAGACAAAATCGCAGTTATCGAGCGATTTCGGAACAAAAACGTCATCTTGTTTGGTTTGACGAGGTGTTTTTGGCACAAGGTTTTGCATGGTTTGTCGCAGTTGGTCGATGACTGTGTCGCTGGTTGGGAGTGGTGGAAGAGGATTATCGATGAAGAACTCACCGGGTAGCTTAATGGTTTGTCCGTAAACCATTTCAGCTGGTGAGCACTTGAGATCTTCTTTCACTGTTGCTCGGATTCCAAGAAGGATGATTGGTATTTCCGAACTCCAATTAATTGTATTGCTTCTGGCCATTAATGCGGCTTTGAGTTGCCGATGGAAGCGTTCGACCATGCCATTGGCTTGAGGATGGTAAGCCGTTGTGCGTATACGATGAGATCCGAGGAGTTTCGTTAACTCAGTGAAAAGTTTGGACTCGAATTGCGTTCCCTGATCAGTTGTGATATGAAGGGGCACGCCGAATCGTGATACGTAATTGTTGACGAATGTGGTGGCAATGGTTGCAGCTGACATGTTTGTCATGCAGTATGCTTCGGGCCAGCGAGTGAAGCGATCGACACAGGTGAGAAGATATGAATATCCATTAGACGGTGGAAGTGGTCCCACGATATCTATATGGATATGCTCAAATCGACCAGGCGGAATGTCGAATTGTCCATGAGGTGATTTTGTGTGCCGTTGGACTTTGGCACGTTGGCAAGATAAACAAGACTGAGCCCAATTGCCTACGTCTTTGTTTATGTTAGGCCAAAAGTAGCGAGCAGCAATCAATTTACGAGTTGCACGGACTCCAGGATGCGAAATGTTATGCAGTGTGTCGAAGATGGTTCGACGTAGTGGTGCTGCAATGTATGGGCGATTGTTCCCAGTAGATGTATCGCAGATAATTTCGAGGCCAGGTAATTTAAAAAGTTCTAGTTTCATTGATGAACTAGAGTGACATTCGGAACCAGAAAATAAATTCTGAAGTTCTAGGTCTACTTTTTGAGTGTTTGCAATTTGGTTTAAGTCGATATGTGTTTCGACTGCGGCCGTTTCATTGTCGGTAGTGCGGGATAGTGTGTCCGCGACAACGTTGTCATGTCCGTGTACATGTTGGATGTCCGTTGTAAATTGACTGATGTAATCCAAGTGGCGAGCTTGCCTTGGATTGCGTTCAGTTTTTGACTGAATTGCTCGTGTCAGAGGCTTGTGGTCGGTGTAAATGGTAAAGTCCCGACCCTCGACAAAATATCTAAAGTGTTTGACTGCTAGATATATTGCGAGTAATTCCCGATCGAATGCGGAATATTTCTTTTCAGCATCCGAGAGTTTCTTGGAAAAGAATCCCAGTGGCTCCCAACACTCGTTGTTGTACTGTTGCAGTACAGCACCGACAGCAGTGTTTGACGCGTCAGTGGTTAAGCTGAGCTTTGAGTCGCTCAGTGGGTGTGCCAGAAGTGTTATCTGGGCCAATTCAGCCTTTAACGACGTGAATGCTTGTTGACATTCGTCGGGCCAAGAGAAGTTCTTGGCTGTCTTGGGCTTTTTGAGTAAAGCTGCCAAGTGGCTGTGAATTGGTGCGAGTGTTTGTGCGAGTTTTGGTACAAATCGGTGGTAGTAATTTACCATGCCGACGAATCGCTGTATACTTTTGATTGAAGTAGGAGCTGGGAATTCCCTAATGGCGTTAATTCGTTCTTCAGACGGCAGAATACCATTAGGGGTGATCTTGTGGCTGAGGAAATCAAGAGTGGATGCGCCAAAAACGCATTTTGAACTCTTGATGTGAACATCAAACTGAGTTAACCTGTGGAAGAGTTGTTCCAGGTGAAGTTTGTGTTGTTCCTCAGAATGTGAAGCCACGAGAATGTCGTCAATGTACACGAAGACGAAGTCTAAATCACGAACGACTTCGTTCATGAAACGCTGAAACGTTTGTGCGGCATTGCGTAGTCCAAATGGCATTCGGGTGAATTCGAATAGGCCAAATGGAGTTGTGATTGCCGTTTTGTGAACGTCTTCAGGTGCAACGGGAATGAGATGGTATGCTCTGATAAGATCGATCTTTGAAAAAATTTTGCAACCATGCAAGTGCATGGAGAAATTTTGGATGTGAGGTATCGGATAACGGTCAGGTGTTGTGACTGCGTTTAGTCGACGATAATCCCCACAAGGTCGCCAATCGTGATCTTTCTTTTTCACCATATGGAGTGGACAAGAAACGGGAGATGCAGATGGCCGGCAAATCCCTAATTCCACCATGTGTTGGAATTCTGTATGTGCGACTTTGTGACGGACTGGATCTAGTCTGCGTGGTCTTGCCACAGGCAGATGGCCTGCTGTGACAATGTGGTGGACCACGTTGTGCTGAACTGGCAAGTTGTAGTTTGGCTCTGCTGTGAGTGAAGGAAATTGTTTGAGCAGAGTGCCATAACTGTTGTTGACTGTGAAATGGATCGGTGTCGGTGTGTCGACGTGAACCATGTTGGCTTCGATTGACAGCTGAGTCGCTGAATCAATCAGCCGTTTATGTTTGAGGTCAACAAGTAAGCCAAATTTGCACAAGAAATCGGCGCCAATGATCGGACGATTCACAGCAGCTAAGATGAAAGCATGCGTGAATGTTCGTTTGAGTCCGAGATCCACCTGAAGCAATTTTGTGCCGTAGGTGTGGATGGTTGAGCCATTGGCGGCCGAGAGGACTAGATTATTATTTCTATTGATAAATGTGTATGATTGTTTGAAATAATATGCTGGAATGACCGAAAGGTCAGCACCAGTGTCAATTAAGTATGAAATTTTGTTTGATTTGTCGTAAACGAATAGACGAGTTGCATTATTTAGGGTGTCTGACGATGTTGTCATTACCCGTGGGTAGAATGGTTTTTTTGGTTGGTATCGACATCCATCTTATTGATGGAGTTCGGCGTATTGTTAAAAATGCATGGTGGGACGCATTTACGTGCCGATGTGCCATACTTTGCATGATACCAGCATTTACCCATGCGGTTGTTCACGCTTTGTGTGTTGGTGTCACGAGATTGTGACCGTGAGTTATACCGTCGTTCCCGTGATCTGCTGCGACCGCTTCGAACCAAGCCAGCTAATCGGGCCTTGATGCGCGTCAAGCGATCTTCGACTGTATTTCCCATTGGGGTGGGGGAACGACCTTGTCTATTCGGATTATTTTGTATTGATTGTATGGTTCGTAATGGTTGTACGTTTATTGCCTCGAACATGCGGTCTGCAATTTTTGCCAGTTCATCACTTGTCGTGGTTTCTGGTTGTGCAAACATTGCGATTTTAATGACCTCTGGCAACTTACGCATCCAAATGGATCGTATAATTTTGTCGTTTACTGTATTAGGGCCTGCGAGGTTGCGCATGTGTCGAAGCGCCTCAGTGGGACGTCGATCACCGAGGTCTTGGCCAGACAGGAGGGCTTCTAAACGCCGCTCGTCCGACGGTACCAATCGTTCAAGAAGTGTGTTTTTGAGAAGTGAGTATTGATTCTCTTTTGGTGGGTTTTGGAGGAAGTCGGACAGCACATCACAAGTCTCAGGCGAAAGCGTCGCCAAAACATATGAGTACTTGGATTTTTCGGAGGTAATGCTCCGAATCTCAAATTGGATTTCCGCTAGTCGGAACCGATTGCTGGGCTGTTGAGGCCAGAATGACTGCAGATTCATTTTTGTGTGGCCTGCGACTTCTCCCGATGACGGACCTTGTGTTTGCTTTTGGTCACCGTTCATCTGCTCATCTTCGTTGTCTGACATATTGATGTTACGAAGTGATTAATTTATGTAAATGTTACGTTAAGTCACCCAATACCAAAGGTTGTAGAGAAAAAAAATTATGTTTTGTAAATTAAACCGTGCGAGTTTGAACTTCCCGAAAGGGGTCAACCAGTTTGAACAGCAATTGTGTAATTGTTAGTTCGATTCCAAAAAAAAAAAAAAAATGAGAAAAAAATATTTAGTGGAATGGTTACCATATATGAAAAAAACTTAAATGTGGCACGTGTTGGCCGACGAGGTACCCCGAATTATGAAACGAGTGTGTCACCACGTATTGGGGGGCTCGTGAAAATTTTGATTAGATGCTAGTAAAAAAATGGTGCGTTTTTAAAAACGTTTTTGTCGTTAGAAACGCCTGGTCAAACACTAGTTTGTCATAGATTTATCCTTAGAAGTGAATCTTATGAAGACACCCACAAAAAAATTTTATTTTTACTTTAATAGTTTATGTGTTTTGAAATTATTGAAACAATTAATGAATGATGACGTATTCAAAATGTACGGCCTGTAAGAACAACCGACAACCGAAACAAAAATTATTATGTTGGTTTTTAATTTTTTTTTTTTTTTTTTTTTTTTAAAAACTAGAGAAACAAAACTAAACTACGCCCGATAAAAAGTGGTAAAAAATTTACATTTAAATTACAGTATTTTTCGCGTGAGTGTATATTGTTAAATATGTTGTCATTTAATTATGTTATATGATGTGATTATAAAATAAAATTTTTGATTTGAATATTTAAAATTAATAATAAAAAAAAAATCACAAATATGACACTTAGCTGTCGCTGTTGTTGATGCTGCTACTGTAGATGATTGTTGTTGTTGTTTCTTGTCATCCAATTTTTTGTCTTCCCGTTGTTTAATGATAATATGGTTGTTTTGTCTTCAAAAAAAAATGTTTGTGGCACTGTATGTATAGGTGCGCTCAATTTGTTTGACCGTTGTTTGTTGATTACACAAAAAAAAATTGTTTAAAATAATTGTAATGTTTGATTTGATGTCTTCTGGATGTAATTTGGTACGATATTTGATTTTTTTTGTACTGTTGATGAGTAGGTACCGTTGATTTTAGAAATTCCACGATTATTTTGTAACTTGTTGTACACTCAAAATGTGTATACTCAAAATATGTGTACGCACTATGCTGCGCTGCACTGTACCACTTGTTGTTGTAAATTTATTATTTTCCGTAATGTGGATTTGTTGTGTAATTGTTGTATATTTTGATGCACTTTTAATTATTCCATGTGTGTATGAATGCTTATGTATGAGCCGAATTTTGATACTCGATGTGGTATGTGTCTCTCGTCGTTCATGGAACAGAATAATGCATAAAAGAAATATATGAAGGACGTTATTTGTTTGCATGTAATTTTGGATTTTTGTTTATATAATAATTGTAATTGATTACGTACCTTCTAGCTTGACACGGTTATTTTATCGTGTCAAGCTGTTGTGCGATTTTTGCGTTTATAAAAATTGTTTAACCGTAAATACGGTCGTCGAAGGTCACCAGTTATAGTTCGTGGTATTCCAGATGTAGGAATATTACCCGACTATATATATATATTGTTATTGTCTGTACATATATTGTGATCCACACTTGTTAAATGTAGGAATTTGCAATGTTTATAATTTTAGCCTACAAGTCCCAATTTGGGGAAATGCGATAATAATGCACTTCACTATTTTAAATGAAAACAAGGCACTGAATTGTTTTAGTTAAATGAATATTTATAATTTATTAATGCAATTCAATTAGTTAATTTATGAAAATATAAATGATTAATTTATTTATAATATTTATGTTTTAATTATAAATTCACGCACAAGATATAATTACACTATTTTTACAATATAATTTACCACTTATAAATTTTATTTCCGAAAAATTAAAAATGGCGAACCGCGTTGTTCGCAACAAATTTATATAAAATTTTCTGTGTGGTGTATTGTATGGGAGAGATTCGGCTATTTTTCAGCAAGGTAAGCAAACGACTGTGTTTGTAAAGAAAAACGAGATAGAGAAAAATATGTTCGTTTTTAATCAAAATCGTGAAGTAAGCGAGAATGCAATTCTCTATAAAAATAATTTCGCTTGTTGGTCAAGCGGTTGCGGTTGCGGTTGGTTGTGTGTCATTAATGAGTGAGCGCTGATATATATATTTGATATATCGCGGTGTTGAACGAAAGTTGTAAAATATTGTGCGCTATGAATGAATTTGTATATTTGTGAATATATAAATGAATGAGTCGCTACAGCCACATCATCCGCATAGCCCTGTACATCAAACCCATGGCTATTGAGAAGGGCCATTAGTCCGTCAATTAGCAATGACAATAAAAGATGAGACAGTACGCCTCCTTAAAGTCAGCCCTTTACAACCCTGATGGTTACTAACTCGTCACCTAATCTGGCTGTAATCTCACGATGCTCCAGCATGGAGCGGATCCACCTACTTGGAGAAAGCAGAACCCCCTTCTCCACTGCTGCCCTTTCAATCGATCCAAAGGACGTATTATCAAAAGCCTGCACAATGCCCACAAAGACACAAAGGGAAATTTCGTTATATTACTCTTTCGTCTAACTATACTCTTTCAATCATCGTGGCTGGACCGCTAAGAGCCATCACAGTGTATTTACCGGTTTAATAAACAAACTGGTCCTGAAGCAGCGGATTATTTACAAGGGTATCATTACTTATTTAATCATCCAAGATTATTTCTATCGTCTCTAATAGCAACAACGTGAGGATAATTGGCCGATAAGTCTTGGGCTGGGTGTCCGGACGACCCCCTTCCTTTTTGTATAAAGATCTCACTTACTTTCCTCCATACTTTCGGAATATAGTTAAAAGTATAACTTGCCCGAAATATCTGGATCAAGCTGGAGGGATCTCCTCAATACGTTTTTGAAGTAAAGCTGGAAAGATACCTTCCCCTCCAGAGGATTTGAAAGTTTAAAAGAGCGAGTGACTCATCTCACCTTGCTGCAGATTATACTGTGAGGTGCATAGGCTACCTCACTTGAAGGGTCATGCGGATTCTCTTGGGCTCCTACCACTATTGAGTCCGAAAAGTAGGTATCTAATAGTACCTCTAAGGTTTCCTTCCGGTTTTCAGCGAACCTCCCATTTTCTGGCTGAAGAAGCCCAAAACCATATGAGTGATCCTGGAAAGAAGTTTCTGGAGACGAGCTACAGAGGGTAGTTTAATGATATCCTCAGAGAAGTTTCTCCAAGTAGCCCCTTGGATCTTTATAATTTGGGATGGTGATGTGAAGGCCATCTTATACTTGTTCAATTCACTGGTGCATTTAGTCTTGTTGAATAACCTTTCGAATTATTCCTCAGCTTACTCAGCGCACCGTTCTTCCAATGGACCATCTTAGTGGGCTCTCCTTGATAAACCGGGTAGCTGTTATCGTATGTCAAGTATATAGTATTGTGCAGCTGGTTTGAGGAGAACTCCAAGCCATCTGGAGATTCTATGTTTCGCATAACCGAGGGCATTTCTGATTCTGGAATTCTAATTTCCTAACGATTCATTTTTTCAGCCACCAAATTGAACCGGATGTGCAAGTGTTCCGATAAAGAGGTCTCTTCAGAAACATGCCAGTTTTTAACTAAATTGCTAAAATACGGACTAGCAAGAATGCGGATCTAGGAATTCTTACTTAATCACATTTAAAAAAATAGATTTTATTCCTCTATTGACAATATCTATATTATTAGTAATCAGAAACTTAAAAAGGTACTCACTCCTCGGTCCTTACTGTGTGGTGCGCGGGTGCATCACATCCTATCAGGCATGGCCAGATATTGCGCCTGTAAAAGGCTATGAACCACCTTATTTCGAGTAGAGGTGCTAGCTCTGATTCTCTAGGGAAGTAGGCGGGGAACATTATAGCCTCCTCACTGACACTAAGACCCTGGAGATGAACTCTGAAGTGGGAATAAAATTAATTTGCAAGCTGGCTTAAATGGCCGCTCTTAGACTCTCAGTACTGTAATGATAAATCAACTTACCCACTTGATTTGGTGTACCTCTAATTTTGTTACCTGTCACCCATGGCTCCTGCATTAGGACCATGCCAATGTTTTGGCAGATACACTTGGAACAAAAGGCGTCCGAAGACACCTTAGCATGATGCAGGTAGATTTGCAGGCATGCGATAGGTTCTTTCAATTTTCGATGACCTCGTCTGAAGGCCCGGATCAGCCTCCTTTGTACCACCGTACCTTTCCACATCATTACTACTGCCCCCGATACCTGAGAGCCTCCAGGCCTATCCCCTAAAGCCTTTTTCCCCCTTACCAGCCTTTTTTTCCTGTCTGTTGGTGAGGGCCGACACCCAGTGGTCATGGCCACAGGTACCGCCACCGTAACCTCTACAGGCTTGACAAATTTTGTCCGCCAAATAATCGTTTTGGCGCTACCCTCACCACCTTTAGAATATTGTTGAACAATCCCAAACTTGACAAATACCTTAAAGTAAACTCGCTGGAACTTCTCGACTGAAGAGTGGTCCATAGAGAAAGTGCCAAAAGGCAGAAGAGCCTTGGCACTTTAATAAACCAAGAAGCTTATGCGTATGCAATTCAGCACTATTATTTAAGATAACAAACACAACCTCGGCTCGATGCAGGGTTCCCGCCTCAGCCAAGATTAGCTGCGCACGCCCTCATGACTTAATGGTGCCAATAGCCTCCCTGAGCCACTGTACCATCCCCCGGTTAGCGCTGTTCAACATCAACAATCCAGGCCGAAACTGACTGCCAAGGAACTTAGCTTTAAGCTCCTCGGCCTCCTGCTCCAGCACCTTGTCTAAGATGCCATTCTGGACAGCCTTAAGCATTTACGAGGAAGATCTCTCCCACCTGCCTTTTTCGTGCCGGTGGGTTACCGAAAACCGAGCGGATTCCTTCAGTAAGTGGAACATCAGTAAGAGCACCAGTCTCCCTCTGTGGTCGCATTGCCAGGAAATAGTCACCATCTTTATTTTTATTATTGTTTGACATATATTTTGTTTACATGAGTTGCTGGGTAAAGAATTCGTCTGTCGGACACCCAGCTTTACTGCAGTAAGGCTGAATAAATATGGGTTATGCGGACGACATCGCCATGGTAATAAAGGCTGGAGGTGCTGCTCCCTAAGACGGAGATTGTCTTGCTTACCAAGACCAGGACACCTGTTATTATTCCCAAGACGAGGGGTACGGAATGGATTCACACGAGTGGAGCAACAAGATACCTGAGAGTCACACTGGACAGCCGTCTAAGCTATGGGGAGCACATCCGGAAGGTCTGTGAGCGGGCGGCGGTAGTTACTGCGTCTTTAGGGAACTGATGGCCAATGGGGGGAACACTTTCTAGTAGGCAAAAGTTCCTTATGTCAGTGGTGCAGTCGATCCTCTTATATGGGGCAGAGATTTAGGCTGGCGCTATGACCCACCAAAAGTGTCGGACGTGAATGCTATCGACTCAGAGGACAGGAGCACTGAGAATAGCGTGCGCCTATAGGACGATATCCGATGTTGCCACTTTGGCGGTTACCGGAGTAATACCGATCGACTTGTTGACACAGGAGTGGCGGGAGATATATCTGCGGGGCGCGGACACAAGGAGGAAGGAGGCTGCAACAGAGCTAGGTCGAGACCATGGATGCGTGGTAGCGTAGATTGGAGATGACGGATAAGGGCCGATGGACAGTCAGACTGATCAGGATCTTCGTCCATAGATTAACAGAGGGAATGGTGAAGTAAATTTTCTCGTGTGCCAGTTTTTGACGGGGCATGAGTACTTTAGGGCCTACCTCCATAAGATGGGAAAGCCGAGGTCCCCTCAGTGTTTGTAGTATAGTGTTGTTTTGGTGCGATGGAATCTCGATGGAACGGAAGCGCTCACTTCATTAGTGGGGGAGGTAACGCCGGACACAGTGTTGGATGTAATGCTTTAATCGGAAGAGGCATGGAGGGCAGTAGCATATTATGTAGAGGCGATATTGCGACGGAATAGGGGGACTAGGGATATAAGCAGTGCGGGCCAGACCGAAGTAATGCGGAAGCGTTTCCGGTTTTGGTTTTCCGTGGTCTGTAGGTGAGTTTTAGTGAGTCAAGTCACACTGTTGGATGGAGTGTTGCTCCGGTCTTCGCCTTTTGAAGTTTTTTATCATGTATAATAAAAAAATTTAAAAACCTGGATGGCGCGGCGCCTGGTACTAAGAGTCCGCATACTCAGGACTGACTGATTAACCTGTCAGCTAATTATCTAACCGCATATGCTGTTCTACCTGAGATGATAAGGATTAACGCCGTACTCTAGCCTAGTTCCAAATAACAATAGTTACCAGTGGTCGCCACGAGGAGGAAGCATGTACATTTGCGAATTGTGCTTAGGTTATCCTTTACTTTATCGTCCCATCACAACAGCTGCTTTAAACATGACTAGAACAGCTCACGTGTTATTCACCCTACTGAAAGGTTACGGAGCTTGCAGATTACTCTATTTAAATTTGCCCCCCCCCCCCCCCCCGGCCGGTAAATGCTGAATCACCATCAATTTGGAATACTACTTCACCTGCAGCCAGCCTCTCCTCTCGGAGATGTTTAGGATAGCCCTGAGGGTAATGGGGATAACGCCAGGGCTTTTGGGTGTTGGTAGTCTCGAAGCCACTCCCGAAATATGCTAAATTTTTTGTCGTTCAAGAGATATACAAAAATGTTGCTTGGCAAGTGAATCTTTTATTTGTTGAATGATTAGTTGCGGGAATCTGGCAAATTAAAGAAGGGTGACTTCTTGGGTAATTTCCGCAATATTTTCAAGTATTGAGTAAGGGTGAACAGTACTACCAACTTTGAAATGAATCTATGATAATAATTAACCATTCCTATGAATTTTTGGTGGATGCAGTTTTGTGATAGCTTCAAATCGCATTGGCGACGGTTTTATGCAACCTGAAGAGATCAAGAGGCTAAGATATTCTAGAGCATGCATGCCGAATACGCATTTAGAAGTTTTGATACTCACACCAAAACTGACGGGACATTCAAAAACTTGTTATAGATGGACTCTATGGCCTTTCTTATTTTTTACTTGCTATCAAAATGTCGTTTATATAGACAAACACGAAGTTCAGGTCTTGAGCAAGTTTGTGCTGCATTTTGAAGATCAAGAGGCATTCGAGTAAATTTGAATATGCCAAAATGGGCGATTATGAATGCATTATGTGCTAATGAATACAACATTTTTTTTTCTGTATTAAACATAATTAGAAGCAAAACTAAACGTGTGTACTGTTGAATATATTTGGTTTAATAAAATGCTTATAATAATGGATTTTTAAAATAGAAATAGGTCGTTTAGTGCTTTTATTGTTTTATTACCATAAAAAGGTACAAAATTGACAAAACCAATAATTTTTGCTTTTGTATGGCTCCGTGAGTGGTAAATGGATGAAAAATAGTTCCGTTCGCTTATTTTAATTGTTATTATCGTTCGACGGGGTAGGTCTACACCAATTTACAAAGTCTGGGGGTAAATATTTTCTCTGTTATAAATTTTTATTATATAAAATGATTGTAATGATAACAGGTGGAATATTAAATTGAATGTAAAATTTTAATTATCGTTTTTAATCCCTCCATTATAATCACAAAACATGTTGTCGTTAATGTTTTTTCGTTTAAATTTATAGAATACAACAGAAGTAATTATCGATTGAGTGACTCACGCAGGAAATAAGGATGGAAAGGACAATTGATTCAAAACCGAGAGGATTAATCTAACGCGTATAATATTTCAATCAATAAAAATGCAATTTTGTAATATATTAAATAATATTTGGAATTGGAAATTAAACCAAATTAAATTTAATGGAAAAATAGCAAAAATAACCTTTCCATTTCCAAAACACTATTTTTCCAGTTTCATCACCCATCAATCAAATTAAATCAGCAAATCAAAAACATAAAAAAGTAAAAAATGTTTCCAAGTATTTCACTGCTATTTATAGACAGACGCAGTTGTTAAAAAAATTATATCAAAGCAAAAGCTTTTTCTGTATTTTGGAACATTTTATTTTATTAAAAAAAAAAAAAAAAATCTTCTTTTAAAAACAAGAGATAAAAGAAATATTTAATAACGGGAACTACAAATTACTGTACCGTATACAACAGAATGAAAGAAAATGGATTTTCTTGTATTTTTGCACAAAAACACAAAATTAATTTAATGATTGATATCGATGTTTTGTGTTAGCTTTTACATTTTTGTGAACGTTGAGCATTGATTCATCTTATTTGGTAAGTACTAAAAAAAGCAACAACAACAAAAAATTGGTTGAAAGATTTAATTTTATTACGAATTTAACCTTTTAGCAATTAAGATAGATGATTTTCATTTAATTTAACGAATACCTGTATCAACGTCCAAATTTTGCAGAGTTCAATTAAGGCAAATATTTACCGTCTGTGTATTTTTTTTTCGACATTTGCAATCCCTTCGAAAGTAATAAAAATGTTCAAAAATTTATACCTGCAAGATTTTTCAGCTTATGCTTGAAAAGACAGTAAGGGACCGTTTACATATTACGTAACGCTTCATGGGGAGGGTATAGATTTTACCAGCATATATTTGATTTGACCGGTTAGCGGATATACATTTAACGCATTTATTTATTTTATTTATTTATACAAGAGAAAAGTCTGCAAATTTGACTTGAATTTAAAACAATATTTTGTAATTTTGATTGATTGGTAGATTGAAGTGTTCGACCAAGCTTTAAGCAAGATCTCCCGGAGTCATTAATGGCCGGGCCTCACCGAACACCTTGCTACATACAACGTACAACCAGTGTTGTGCCGCGTAATCTACATGGCGTAATTACACGATTGTCTATAAGTGTAGACAATGTATGTCGACAATTCAAAAAATTATGTCAACAATGTAGACAATGTAGACAATGCGGCGATAATACACAGCAACAACATTTTTTGATAAATTCATATTTAAGTGGAATTAATTCAATATGCACGTGCATAGTTTAAAGTGTGATATTTGTATATTTGATTCATTTGGCGCAGTCTTATCATTTTAAACGCCAGAATACTGTGCTTAAAAATTACAAAAATTTCATATTAAGTGTCTTGTGTTATTAAAAATGTTTTGAAAATGATAAAGTTTAACTTGTATGTATTTATCAATTGAATGTAGTAATTTAAAATCTAATTTAAATTCAAAAACGTTTAGTGCCCCAAACATTTATTTATAGTGAATTTTACATTAAATTTATGCAAAGTTTAAGCACAGTATCCTGTTATTTAAAATGGTAAAACTGTACCAAATTAATCAAATATACAAAACTCACACTTTTAATAACGTGTTGGATAAAATAGATTCCCCAATAATTACAATTTTAACAAATAAAAATAAAAATTACTCGGACACTATTTCCGTGAAACTTCATAAAGCAAATTTATGTTGTAGTTCACTTCTGTCCGCTGGATCACACCGTAGATCGTACCATATTCGTCAATAGTTTTACTCAATTTTAAACGTAAAGACACTTTTGGTTTGTTTCTTTGGTTTGGCAAGTTTTCTGAAAACTTTGCTTCTAATTTTTTCTCGATATCTGTACACAATTCATCTTTAATCCTGAGGGAATAATATACGTGTAACAATTTTTTCGATCGCTCGAAAGTTAGACGATTCCTTATTCGCGAATGCACGTGTGCCCAGCCAGAAAATAATATTTCTTCAATTTGTGCTGATGATGCCGAAATTTTAAGGAATTGCTTTGCCATTTGCGATAAAATGGATGCTTTATTTCAGCCATGTTCAAATTTAATTGGCAATTTAAGATCTAACCACAAATTATCCGCATCGGTAATTGAAAATGAAGACGATTGGCACATTTTAATGATATTTTTATTGGTTCGAACATCTGTAAACTTTCCTTCACCCGTTCAATGAACTGATCGTCAAAAATAAATTTAACAACGTCTTGTTTAACTTTTTTAATTTTAGACTCAGCTGCTACGATCTTCATCTGCTCCAAGTTTTTGATTAGAGAGTATCTCTGTAAACATCTCTGTATGAGCACCATCGTGCTTGTATTGTTTAAGTACAGTATGTAGTCACTCTCTCTGTTATTGCTATATTCAATACGTTCTTTGCCAACAAGTTGGCGGTATAGCTATTGCAAGTACTATGCAATAAACGTGGTTTTTAAGTTTTCCCATTTTGACCATAGTACTTACTTGCATTATCGGAAACAACCGTATATTCTTTAGCGTTATATAGCTGCTTAGCAATGTCTACCAATTCCAGCAAAATTTCGGCTAATCTTGCTCCTGTTTCGCTTTCACCTGTTAGGTACCAAGCTGGTAAGAAGGCATGCTCGTCAATGGCATGATGCAGCATAGATGTGTTGCTACAACTGTTTTTCCAACCATCTATTAATAGCACTGACTCATGAGAAATACTGGCTTTAGTACATGAAATGCATTTTGGATAAGCATTGTCTAATAAAGGCGTGGATAGTGCTTTTCTTCCTGGAAGGTTAACAGCGTAAGCTGGTCTTAACTATTTAATTAATTACTTAATATGTTTCGATTCCACCAATCTTAAGGGCAGGTTTCATCCGAATGCTAATTTGGCTAATTCCTCATTTAACTCCATTTCTTCTTTTACACTCAATTTGTCAAATTAATTTGCAACTACTGAATTCGCTTTATTGAATTTTTTAAAGTTCTGTTCTGAATTTATGAGGTTATGAAATTGTACCCAGTCCAATTGTACCAACAATCTAACCAATTATTCTTAGCGTTTTTTTCGTATCCCTGAGAAATTATAGCAAATATAGTACTTCGTTACGTTAAACCTAAAATGTTTTATTTTTGGTCTCTTTGCTCTAGGTTATCAATTCTGGCTATATGGTTGATTTAGGAACTTCAAATATAAGCGTAGTTCGCAGAAGTAATTAAATCTATACATATGTAGGAAAAAACAACAAGAAAAATTTGATTGTCCACGAATTTTCTACATTGTCTACACATTGTCTACATTGTCTACGTCAAAAACTATTGTCTACGCTATTGTCGACACTTACATGTAGACAATTGTAACGAAGTCAACCAGCGATTGCCTCCGTTAGCAGATTACCCTGACGTCACAACCCGCGGCATTCGCTCCGGCTATCGCGGAGTCTGTCGTGGGGTTGTGGTGGTGTACGTTCAGGGTCATGATAGCTGCATTCAGATTATTTCACACACAGTAACACACATCGTCCGCATGGTCACTCTCCCAAATACAAAACTAACACTTCATATTAATGTATGGTATAACCAATTAAACATATACAAAATTTATTTCTGGTTTAACAAAAATTAACTGCAGATTTCCTAAAAGATTAACAATTTTTATTTTTTACTCTACACAAACGATATTTCGAGCACATAATTGAAGCGAATTTTAAAGTTCCGTGACCGATGTTAGTAGCTATCTGTGGATGCGTCGAGCTCTTCGTCCCCAGAAGATAGCTGTAATGAAATAAACAAAACAAAGAAAAGAAACGCGAACTTTCCACTAGAAAATTCACCACTTACTGACCTCGAAACACAGCAGTCTATTACCAGAATTATACAATCAAAAATATTTAACAAAAAAAAAACTTAACAAATAAACTAAATAATTAGTTATACCAATACTCATTCGTACCAGCCTCTTTAGAAATCGCCCTGATGTATTACCGCTTCGCCCGAGTGGTTTTTAATTCGGTAGCTTTACCGTTTCTTGGATGATGTACCGTATCCGAAGTAGTTACACCTTCAAATTTTGTATCACGGCCACGGGTAGGCGCCACCGACAATGCGTTATATCCGTTTTCAGCCAGGTATTGATGTCTCTGATTTGGGTAGATTTGTTTTTCCTTGGTTGACACCGCACTTCGAAACCGATAACACACTACCCCTGAAGAGTTTCGCTTTGAGTTGTTAATATTGGTGAGGTGTTTTGAGTTCGCTTTCTGATATATGTAATTCGCGATCACATAATTTTTGTTTATACGCGTAAATTACTTTATATATTTTTTTTTTGTTTCAATAAACTTTTGGTGCGATATACTCTTTTCACCTGTTTTCCTTTTTTATTAATTGCACGTCTCTTCTGTTTGACGTTTCGATCACCAATCCCCCTCCACTCCAAAACTACCACATCGCAAACCTCAATCAAAATATACTCTTCATACTTATGCGTGCGCCAAATTAGAAAAAAAAAGAAAATGTTCGTGGAATAAATTATAAATCGATCTGATGCCACCTATCCGTTAACACGCGCACCGCCACGAAAGTTACTATGGAATTACCCAACGCACAAGTCGTGTGGAAGAGGGAAAACAAATTCAAACTCTAACATATATGTCGTAACGAGCGCACCGTTACACAATCCTAAATTACGTGTAGACGCACAACACTGCATACAACATACAGAGGATTTGGATAGGTTTAGTTAGTATAAAATAAATTGGCCCGGTTATAGACACACTATCGCCAATAGTTAGTAACACAATGACGACACATTTCTATACTACTTTTATGTTTATTAAAATTAAAATTAAAACTGCACTCTGAAATACATTTGTTAGTTTGCTGGAGAATCAGATTCCTGGGCCCTTCTGAAAGTCATAATCATAATGAATTTAACATTGACTTAAAGCTAATAAATATCACCGAAATCAGCTGCTTATTCACATGATTTCTTTCCGCCGCTACTTATAACTACAATTTAGTTAAAACTGAATCTAAAATTCTAGGAGTTTGATCTGTAATGGGCGCTGTCTTGTTGGGTGCTGTCCTGTAATGAATTATTGTTAATGTTACCAGTAACCAAAATTAAAATTATAAGACGCTAATTAGTTCCCAAGGTATGAAGTCGGCGTTGAAGTGCTGTAAATTAAAAAGACCAAAATCTAGACAACACAATTTCAACTACATATTCATTGGATACTTGAAATTTGATTTTTACTTGATCTATATAGTAACCACGGTAACACACGACAATACCATTACCCCGCTATATGAAGCAGGAAGCCTGAAGCTTTAGGGTGCTGGGAGAAGATTTACACGTCCTTCTGAAAGTCCAAATAAGCATCAATCAATAACATCCAACTGCTACAACAAAATTAAACTAAATTATTCAACTCTCTTAACAAGCTGTAATGTAATTTATTATTTGGCTGATTTCTTCCGATGAACATCCAAGCATTGTGGCAGGAAAATCTCAGTTCAACCGAAATTCAATATTTCTATATTAGTAATTTATTTATACAATTTATAATCTTTTAATTAACTTAATTTAATTTAATTTATACAGTTCAATTCTGTTTCCAACACCCCGCCGCTAAACGAACCAACTTGAATTTTTAATTAAAATTAAGAAATAAGAATTTAGCGCCACCCTCCTTCTATTACTCTGAAAAATATTTAAGATAATTGGAACTTAATTCCTCAAATAACTTATAAATTCATATTTATTTTTTCATAAATATCTGAACTGCATTTATTACCTCTAGTCCTTACAACTACACAAGCAATTTTAATTAAAATTAAAAATTTAACGTTAATAATTTAAACTCGTCTTAATTCTTTTAACTTATAAAATTATCAGTTAATTAGAATTAAAATTAAAATCCTTCACTAAATTATAAATTTGTAATTAACCAATGTAATGTAATTAGAATTAATATCTGTAACCACATAATACGTATAACCGTTCCGGATAAACAACCCGCCCTGCTTCTTTTAACTGCTAAAGTATTTCAGTTAAATAAGAATTACAATTTAATACCTGAAACAAATTGTAAATTAGTATATAATTGCAGCTGTTTGATTTAACATATGTTTAAATAAAGGTAATCCCGACTGAAGAATTGATGTTAAAGGTAAATATTGTATCCTCAAGTATTGTTTCACTCTTTTCCTCCACTATTTTCTACCGGTGATTGAGGGAGATGGCGATATTTCATTCCATCATCATTTTTCCATGCAATCTCCCAAATTTGTCTTTTCATATAGCAAAATATTGCTTTACCTTGTTATGTTAGTTACTCCGTCTCTTCTTTCTCGTCTACCCGCCCCTTAACTGCCACTAAGATTATAAAGATATGATGGACACGCTATCCTGTGGTAAAGCGTTACCCTTACTATTCCCCAAAAAAAATGAAACCATATATTGCCAAAAGTCACTTCCCAACTAACAGCATCTAAGTTATAAACGCAAAATTATGGCATCCGATTTACACCTATTCACAGCTTTAACTTAATTATATATTTGCAATAATTTAGTCAATTAAAATAACAATCAACCTTATCGACAAGTTATACCACCCTATACAATTATACTGCCGTTTATGTTTTACTGCATGCCAGTAAGGTTTGGAATGAAAATATAGTAGGTCTATGAATAATATGTAGCGATTATCCTTGTAAAAGCATTTTATATACAGGTGAAGAATCGGTACAACAGAGAGAATTTAACCAAGGAGAAAGAATGCTCCTCGAGCTCACTTATAAATATTTAGCGCCCGGCCGATCGTTGCTGACAATTGCTTTATCACAATAGGCGGAGTTGAAATACTTCGGTCGACAGAAATGACTTAGACGATCGCAGCCGTCCAGTGCACTTAACAGTTTTTGGTTTTATGTGCAGCATTGCTTGAGTATTGCGTTTGTTCCGTAGAAAAGCAAAGAGGTTCTGTTACTGTCATAGTTTGATTATGATGCTGAAGTTATTAATGAATCTAAAAAACTACAAGCTATTATGTTTTCTAATAACAACAGAGGTGGTGTTGACCAAATGCTGGTAGAATGTAGTTGTAAGTACGAAGCGAAGCGATGACCATTAATTTATTCTACACGGCGCACGTTGTGAATTCCTGGATTATCTGGTGAAGCAGCTGGTCATCTCTCGAATAAAGGATAGAGGATGAAATCCTCTCGAATAGTGGATAAATAATCCGAGGGGGAAAGTTTCCCGTCAAAAATGGAATAAAATCTTTCTTCGGGATACCAATCCAGAAGGGAGTTCTATATGCTGTGGCGATAGCCACAATTAAAAACATATCCCTAACCACCAAAGTGGTACAATGCTCCCTTTCCAATATATTAAAGTATTTTATGATTGATAATCGGTAATTGGAATAGATGTACTTGTAAATGTGTCCGGGAAAAAACAAAAAAAAAAACAGAAAAAAAGAAATGATGAATGATAATGGGTAGTCGGCAAAATGAGGATACTTTTGAAAAGGTCAAACGAGAAATAAAAAATAAAAATAAAAAGATTTCAAAAATGATTGTGAAAAAGAAAAAACATGCAAAATAAAATTAAACTGAAATTTTGTATTTTTCTTAAAATTAATAATTAAGATAGTTCTAAGTAGACTTAATTTAATTAGTACATTAATAACCGTACATTAATTCCGTATAATTTCACAAATTGCCGTAATGTGTAATAAACTGTAGTGTTAAGTTTTAAATTGTGTAAAAAGTTAAAAACTAAGTTATCACAAACTAGTGAGAAAAAAAAGGTTGTTTAAGTGTTATCGAAAAATCGATTGAAACAACTTACAAGCTCGCAGAAAAGCTAAACCTAAACATAAATTAATAAGCAAAGCTAAACATAAAAAAATAAATTATACAATAAAAACTAATTTAAGAACCAAAAATAATAAGTATTCGGATAATAATACATATTAGTGTTTAAGACTGCGTCACTACGATAGTATACGATAGTAAAGATCAATATAAAAATTACAGCTATCGTATGATAATAATTCCGCAATAAATTTACCAAGCGGCCCATTCATTGTACATACGATGCAATAAAATATTTTACCAACAAAAATAAAATTCACAACAAATCAACACGTCATCAATCAGAAGTCAACGCAATCAATAAGCTAAGAAATTTTGTATTATTATTATATTTTTTATTAACTTTACATTTATTTTTTTTTATTATTATTATCTATTACTATTAATTTGGTACAGGGTAGCTTAACATTATCAATTTTTTTTTCTTTTCTCATAATGTTTATTATAAGTGCACATAGTTAGTTCGATTATTTAGTTACTTTAGTTGTTTAGGTTAGTATTTACCATTATTTGTATTTTTTTTCTTTTTCTTTTATTTGGGGATATTAAAAGTAATTATTGTTGAAATTAAGTTCGATGCGATCTTTTTATTTATTATTATTATTATTTTTTTCTGTGAGTGTAAAATCGCATAAAAACATGGAATAGAATAGTCGCAAGAGAGCGATCTAGAATGTGGTAGGTATAGTTGAGGTGGGTTACAAGTGTTTCGATTTTTTTTTGTTAATTTTGTTTTTTTTTTTTTGATCCGGTCTAATACCGATGCAGGTAGCTTTAGGAAAACCCCACCCATTTCCCTGAGTCTTAGCCGGAATAGACTGACTGCCCTAAAGCTCTGCCTGCATATTCTGTTAACGTACTAACATCTGTAACGTTACAATGCCAAGCATAAGCAGAATATCAACCGAGATGAAATCATGCCAAATTTGCCGAACTAATGAAAAATTGCAACGAAAGACAGCTTTGTGTGTATCTTATGCGCTCATCCGGTCTGCCTGCAACAGGACATTTGAAGTGTCATATATGTGAGAAGCAAATAAAAAAAAAACGAAATAAATAAATGATTTTATATGCTTTAAGAACTATAAAAATGAGTTTTTATTAACTTTTCAGTATTGTTTGATACAAAACATATGAAGGTCCGGCCAGACCTTTTCTTGAACGGCACAGTGAAAAACATGTCATGAACAGACGGGTTAAAGTCGCATTTAAAATTTTATTCAATGCATCGAAATAGTCCAAGTTCCCCATAAATAGTAGTAGATTGTTCTACAAGTAAAGAAAAGTGATAGTTTTCCAGCGAGTGTAATTGTTTAATTCACGAGCGAGCGCTAGTGAGCGAGCCAATTTATAACAATATTTGTAATGAATAAAAATTAAATTAAAATTAAAAAAATTAAATTGACATAAAAATATTTTCAGGTTGGAGCAAAATATTGCTTCAACCTACGTTTAAAGCTGTCTTTGCTTAAGTAAAAGTCGAACAGATTGTCGATTTTTTTTTTAAACTCTTCGACATCATGTTTACCGGTTCATTATCACCATAATTTTTCTGTGTTATTCAAATGAAGGAGCTCATAATCTCTTAAATTCCTACACGATGCCTTTATTTTAATTGATTCCAGTATCGATGGTGCATCGATTTGATCAAGTAAAATATTTCCAACAAACGAACAATTTAAAAACTCTCGTCTATTTTCCAATGAAGTCATTTGATAGGTTTTACATCCATCCAGTAGCAAATGATGGTATACTCGCTTCAGGTTAACTTGGTATGGTAAGTCGTGGTCGTAATCCCATGCGTATTTCCACGTTATATACCGTATACACTTTTTTGGATACTCTCAATTTTTCGGATAGATTCGTCGTAAAAAGGACACCAGACGTGGACAGCGTATTCAAGTTGAGATCTGACGTAGGCATAATACAGGATCTTGATTGTCTCGAGGTTATAAATATTCCCAGTCCCAACGCTTAATAAAACCAAACATGGTATTGGCTCTAGCAACGCATTGCTCAATGTGCTTAGTAAATCACAATATTGAGGAGGTTAGACTCATATCATTTCGCTAGATTGTCGATGTCCTCTTGTAGCTTATGGGTATCGCCGATGGTTTCTACTGTTTTAAAGATTTTGAGACCCTCTGCGAACATTAATACCTTAGAATGTTGTATTACTTCAGTAACGTCATTGATAACAATTATAAAGATTCAAGGACCAAAATGAGAGCCTTGTGATACCCCTGAAGTAGCTTGAATTAATTTTGATCTTCTATTACTAAACTCAATATACTGAGCATCACAGATCCACCAAATTTGTATACCATATTTGGCTAGTTTGGAAGACATATACTGTCTAAACCTAGTCCTTCTACGGCAAGGATATAATAGCTCGTCTATAACTAAATTTTCTAACGGCACTTACGCTTTTATTTAGCATCAGCCAAATGTCAGAAACTTCTCTTTTCTTTTTGGCATATCCTCCCTAGTGTTACGACAAATATACAGTTACGTTTTCTTCAATCAAGGTTCGTATCACTAGATTGTGAATAAAACACAACACTTCAATTTATCTTTATCACTTTTTATTATTTTTGCACAACTCTACCTATAACTTTTATTTCGCACTAAAACACTTTTTAAATCACATTTTAATTTTCTTTTTAACCCTCACTTTATCGCTTACCAAAAACTAATTATCTAATTCGAACTCGTTCACTCCTTATACACTCAAACCAAAACTTCTCGAAATTTCATTATTGTTCCGGTATTTCTCACTTTTATAAATAAGACGAGCTGAGTTACCCGGCGTTGCACGGGAGGTATATAATTCAAATACCTTGATTGTTATGCAAGAATTCTCTGTTTACATCGCTGTAGTTGCGATCACATATGAAAAGAAAATTATAAGTAGCTGTATTCAGTAACGGGTGCCTCCGTCAATGTATCCAGGCGAAATTTTGTAATGATATTATAGGACATCCTGTTTATGAGGATAGTTAATTAATTTTGGTTAGGTATTTGTTACCAATTGCCAAATAATTATACTCCATTTTTACAAACCTTCAACCAGATCAAAGTGGATAATAAATATAAAGATATTTTAGTTAATAATTTTTATTATAAAGCCTTTTGTAAACAATATTTTTGGTTTTTCCATTTGGTGTGTAAATAAATAATTTTTTTGGCGTTCCCATTCTGGAGCAAGCAACATACAGTTGGCCATGTGAAAAGCATGAATTTTCCAAAATAACACCAGCTATTTTCAATGATTGCCACTGTACTTTATTGATTGTCATTGCAAAAGCAAGGCGTAATGGGAATTGTAGTCGCTTGAATTCAAACGGCAAATCGGTGGGAATCATGGGAATGCGCGGAATTAGCACATCTTCTCCTTTACTTTTACCGGTAATAATCGTTGCTTCAATCACATTCGGCATCAATTTCTTCACACAAAGCCGTATTCCGTTGCACAATTTCGGTGGATCTAAATCTCGGAGCAGTATTATTGGTGAACACTTTTTAAAAATAGTATGTGTGGTGGAATACCAGGTGGCTCCAAAGAATTAAGAAACTCTATTGGATAATTGACGGATTGAGCCACATCAGTAACCATGTCAATAGATTTGTATTTCATTAGTGGCCCGGGTAGTTGCGATTGAATTTCATTATTTAATTTATTAACGCCGTCATTTTTGGGAGCTAGGAGTGCACGTTCGCACAGCCAATCATGATTTTTGAAGTTATTTGGCAGATTTGGGAATACTTTCATTACCACGTCCTGTATTGATGGCAGCATTTGACAAAAATTAGGCGGGAACGATATCTCACATGTTACAGGGTCAATTGGCAATTTCCCGTTACCCATGTTCAAAAGCTGCCTGGCAAATATTTTAGCTGTACCATCGTGATGTAAATTCCCACGCATGTTTGTAGATAGTGTGATTTTCGTAACTTGTTTCCAAAGATGAGAAGCCTTCAGGCAGGCATTAAGTTCATCAGCGGGTGTTGATCGTGGAATGACTGGCAAAGTTTGACGAAAATCACCTGCTAGTAGTGTTAGAGCTCCTCCCATTGGTCGGTTTTTTTGTCGCAAATCGTGCAAAGTACGATCAACCGCTTCAAATGCTTTTTTGTGTGCCATGGTACATTCATCCCAAATAATGATTTTACATGTTTTTAATAACGTGGCAATTCCCGAATTTCGTGTTATATTGCCAGAAAAGTTATCCGCTTGATTCAAATTCAATCGTAGTTTAAACGTTGAATGTGCTGTGTGTTCTCCATCGAGTAAAGTGGATGCAATTCCAGATGATGCAACAGCGAGGCCGATTGTATTCTGCTGTCTTACTTCAGCATGTATCAAATTAAGAAGGAATGTTTTTCCAGTGCCTCCGGGTGCATCAAGAAAAATAATTCCTCCGAAAACTCGTAACTGCCCAACGTCGTAATTTTGTTCTCGTAATAGATCTCTATCACGAACAATGTTTCCATGGCGTGTCGGTGCTGGCAACCCAAGTTGGGAAATGACTTTGTTATTATTGTATAAGCATGCATCCTCGAGTAATATAAGTGCTTCATTAAATATATCTGCTGAAAACTGTATTTCCATATCGGGATTTGTTTTACGTGCTTGCCAAAGTATATCTTCACTAAGGCTTTCTTTGTGCTTTTCCCAAAGACCTTTAGGATCGGAAGGTGTGCATGTTGTTAATATGATTGCAAAGAGCTTGCGTATTTGTGCTGGACGACACATAAGACATGCTTCGGTTAGTGTTCTATCCCAGTGTTCATCATTTTCAAGTAAGCCCAGTTTAAGGCATGCCTCTCTGTAGGTTTGACATACTTCGCCATTTACAGTTCTCAGTGCTTGAAAAGACGTTGGTCCTCTTACTTCATGAAGCAGCATTCTCAGAAAATAACACTCCGTGTTGTTATAATGAACATTATAAACTCGACCGAAGGCATCAGAACCACGTATTCCAGGGTACTCCCGAATAATTGTGCCTTGCTTTCTTCTGAAAAACTGATTCCTCGACGTGTTCCATGTATACTATTTTGGAACTTCATGATACAGCAACGTTTTTACGAGTGAATCTGTTCCGCACAATTGAAAAAAGGCTGTTAATGTCGTATTCGTTGGTTGCGCAGCTCTCTGTAACAGATTTTCTTCCGTAAAGTAAACTCGTTGTCCATTTTCTAAGTGTACACTAAGATGTACAACTGTTGGATAACGCTCGTGAATATTGAAACTCTGCTGATGTAACGTCCTATTTGAAATTGCGTGATTTCATCGAATGGTGAATTTGTATTCGAAAGTCCAAAAATTCCCATATCACTGCCTTTGTTGACGTATTTACATATATATTTAATTGACTTAACCGAGTTGCAGTACTCAACGTTAATATGGGCTTTAAATATTTTCGACAGTAACGGAGTGTAAGGAACAATCCAGCTATTATCTACCTCATGATGCACATTGTTTACTTTGCTAGTGGCTGTGTGTCCTCCGTCATCGGGTTTTCGTCTCCGGTATTGTGGATATCCATCTTGTGTTTCCAGTCCTCACCAGTTTGTGTTTCCTGACATATCTTTCAGGGATATTTTTTCGAACACTTTCCGTCGTTCATGCAAGGTGAATTGGGATTCACGGCTCCACATGGCCCATGTATCATGTTTTTGCTAACGATTTCAAAAAGTATCGGATCTTCTTGAGGATTGAGTAATTCAGCTAATATAATACTATCAATTTGAGTCGGAGTAATCTTGTCCTTTAACCAAATCAAAATGTGAGCATGTGGTAGGCCTCTTTTCTGCCATTCTATAGAATAAATTCATCAGCGAGTTTCTCCATAAATATGATTTTTAGTTATGAGGTTCATGAGATTTATGAGTTTCTGTTTGAAAACTCTAGCTGTCAGATCATGCCGATGGGTCGATGATTGCCCAATTAGAAGTAAATCTATAATCTCAGTCCATGTTGGATTACACGTAAACGTTATAAATAGATCAGGACGTCTAAATCTTTGGACATATGTCATGGCATCCTGAGCGTATTCGTGCATGTGCCTTGGACTTCCCGAATACGTAGCTGATAATATGACCAATTTCCCAATGTCAGCAACGTTTCCATCATTTGCAATTGCATCGCGCAAGTGAATATATTCCTCGGAACGCAGTTTTTTCTGATTTAAGCGAATGAAAAGAAGTCGTTCACTTTCGATTTTAGCATACATATCAACAATGAATTGGTGAAAAAGTTGACGGCACTTCAGGATGTGGTTTGATTGTTGTGCTCTAATCATAATACGATACGCATAAAAATTCATGCAGGAAACCCTTTTCGTCATCGCAGCACTTGTTGTTGGGTTAGTTTACATCACGTTGAAATGGTACCCATCTTCTCCTTGCCAAAACAGTATTGGATACTGAAGAGCATCATATGATCTGTGTGTTTCAGTAACACGCTGTAGGCTTTCATTTTGTCTATGGATAATAATATCACGTTGGTTGAAATCCGTTCCGACCATAACAATAGCAACTTCGTTGATTGTTGGAGCATTGAATCGTCTTTCATGTTGACCAGACGGTGTTTTGTCTGCTCGAATAACTACTCTGTGGTCATCTGATGGCATTTGCTCCAATGCAGTTTTGAATAAATTTACCAGATGATTGCGTTCATGGAATAAAATATGTAAACTTGATATTATTTCATCACGTTTTGTTCCGGGACTAATAGCACAACGTTGATAAGTCTCCGCCTCCTCGTTGCCCATGAAGTAAATTTGTAAAAACTTTGAGTCGTCGTTAGAGAGAGGAAGAAGTGATCCAATTTTATGATAAATTTGTCCTTGTACTTTAAACGTGGGCATAAAACCTCCATCCTTTACAATTTGGGTTGCTCCAAAAGATTTGAAGCATGAGTTGTATTTCCGAATATTTTGTAGAAAATGTCTGGATAACTCAGTAGTTCCGGAGACGTAAGCTAGAAGAGGTTCAGGTGGATCATCCAGAGGAGGCAAATTCACTTTTCCATTTGAACAACACATTCCAGGCGAGTCATTGTGAAACTTTAAAGCATGACAATACAAACAAATGTTTTCCATTTGCCCAATTGAAACATTGTAATCATAGTCTTTCTCGTAATTGAATGCTGCTAACTTTAAATCACCTCTAAAAGTTTCTATTAATCGTCCATATCGTAACCGATCGACTTCCAGCCGGGCCTCACGATGTTCAATGGTTTCAAGTCGTGTTTCACGCTGTTCAGTTGTTTCATCAGCTCTTGAAGAAGACATCCTGCTTCGAACGTTTGCAATAAGTGTTTCACACGTTTCAGTTGTTTCATTAGATCTAGATGAAGACGTACTGCTTCGATCATTTTCAAGTCGTGCTTCACGCGCTGTTCGCTTGATTCAGCCACCCTTGCGGCTCTAATCTTCTTCGACTTTGCAGTTACCTGCCCAATTGATCTTTTTTTCGGTGGCATTTTTAAGCAAAAATGAAAGGTGTAGCTAATTAATCAGGAATGACTGGCATTCAAAACAGAAATTAGTATTAATTTATCAAAACGATTTTAATGTTCCCTTCGATACGTTTCACCGCGTACTGTGTTTGAAAATGTTTTTACGGAATTTTTTTTTAAGCAAAATCAAATGTTATCTACAATCAAAAAGTAATCATAGATTAACACGTTTATAAACTGAAAACTTAAATCTAATAAGAATGTATATTCACTTGAAATAATATTAAATACCTGGAAAATATTCACCAACAATTATTTTATTGCAATATAGCTAACTAATCGAGAACAACGGCATCCGAAATACAAATTAATATTAATTTATTCAAAACGATTAAAACTACGTCCACTTCGATACGTTTTACCGCGAACTGTGGTTGAAAATGACATTTCGAAAAACAAAAGAAGTTTTTTCAAACTAAGGCAATTTTACACGTACAATAATTTGAATCCAAGGATGTTTCTTGTAGAAGATGCTATTTTCAAATATAAAACGCTAGTACTTTTCAAAGTGAATCAGTTTATACGTACAATATTTTTTAGTAGCTTTCCTAGAATTGATTTTATGAAACAATCATTGATTTATTTAAGTAATAAACTAAATAAAGTAATAAACTATTGGCCTTTAGTATAAAACTACTATTTTCATTAAAAGCCGCCGGTTGCAATAGTGGATTAACATAGAATGTTATCATAATTATTTCTGAAGTTATATGGAAATTAGAACTCGCTGACTATGGTAGGTACATTTCAAAACAGGATATGATAAATAGGATATCACTAAACAGTACATGTCAAACCAGTAAAAATGGATTATTAGTATAGATAAAATAAGTGTTCAGAGATTTGTCTTCAGTTAAAATGATGAAAGATTGTCTTAAATTTAAATTAATAAAATTAATTTGAATAGTTAAATCAATTATAGTAGAGGTATGATTTGTGTATAACAATCGCACGCTAGATATCCTTTTTGGTGTATAAATTTGCGGCTAAGGCGCTATTTCGGAACATTTAAATCATTGTATCTATATATGTAAAAATGAATTCTTAATCCAGGGCAGACTTCCGGATTGGAGCATATCACTAATTTCATGTAACCCCTTTCCTAAAGTCATTCCCGTCAAAAAATCTTAAAAACATTGAAATTTGAGAAAAAAATTGTTCCACAGCCCCTAGACCCCGGGGTCCAGCCCCTTCAAAGGTATCGTGGGCTTGGTCCTGAACATGTAATATATACATGGTAAAAATTTCATGGCGATCGGTAAAACGGCTAAGGCATTATTTCAGAACAATCAAATAATTGTATCTTTACATGTAAAAATGAATTTTTGATCCAGAGGCGTACCCCCCGAATTCGAACATGTCTCTTATTTCATATAACCTCTTTCCAAAACTCATTCTCGTAAAAAAATTTAAATTTTTGAAAAAAATTGTACCATGGCCCCTAGACCCCGGGGTCCATCCCCTTTCACAATATCGTAAGATTGGTCCTAAACACGCAACATTTGCATGGTAAACATTTCATGGCGATCGGTTGAGCGACTGAGAAGTAATTTTGAAATAATCAAATATTTCGATGGCTTATTGCGAATAGGGCGTAACATCAATTTTTCAAAAATTGTGTTCTTCGATTTAAACGACAGATAAATTTCGGTTACATAGTATAATTTAAGACAAATATTAGTTTTTTTTTAAAAAGAAATATTTTTTTATTTAAAACGTCATCATTCATCATGATTTAAATCGTATTTTACGTTAAATATAAAATTTTGTCTCTCTTGTTTAAAATTTACAAAATGCAACTTACGCCCTATTCGCAATAAGCCATCGATTTGTATCTATACATGTAAAAATTAATTTTTGATCCAGGGCTGGGCCCCTCGGATTCGAACATGTCAGTAATTTCATATAACCAGCCCCATAAACTCATTTTTGTGGACAAATTTAAAGAAAATTAAAATTTTTGAAAAAAATTGTACCGCAGCCCCTAGACCCCGGGGTCCAGCCCCTTCCAAAATATCGTAAGCTTGGTTCTGGATATGCAACTTGTACGTGGTAAAAATTTCATGGCGATCGGTTGAGCGGCTGAGACGCCTATTCGGAACAAACAAACAAACAAACAAACAGGAATTCATATTATATAGATACTAATTCGATCAAAGGGCTCAAGCGACACTTTTTCTGAAATTACGTTTTTAATTGTTTATTTTTCTCCGCTCTTTTCTCTTTCGATAACTGTAAACAGAAAAAAGATAAACAAATTGGTTCCGTTGTTTTTATCATTTTTCTATAGGACGAACGGCACAAGTTTGTGGTTTCACCATTGAGGAAATACATAAGAGTGTCCCCTTTCTTATATTAAATTGGCATTCGAACCATCAAATAGCATTTCTTTATAAATTTTTTGAGTATCCATTCAAAAAGAGACGATAACATACATATTATTGTATAACTATCCTTTGCTCACTTTTGTAAAGAAAAAACAAACTAAAAAATACTATCCTATTATGTATGATTTATTTTTTATGTGGGGAAAATGAAAACAAAGCAAATTATGAATGAATCAAAATCAACACTAATGTACTACATATACCATCAAAAACATCTATAATTCCAAGACGAACTATTCAAAATTTAAAGGTACAAAGTGACCACTGGTTATAGTGTTGGTTGTGTACATATAGACTTTCAATAATAAAATTAACCAACACTAATATAATTTGTTTTGGTATTAGAAAACAAAAAATACATTAGAAACAACAACAAATTACATCACGGCAACGCCGTATAATAATATCGAATAAAACAAGACCTATTTATGTGTATGTTTCTTGGAACAACAAAACAAATTACAACAACAATCAGCATATTTTGTTGAGAAAAATTTGTAATGTATGGATGTAAACATTTGGATATTTTTTTCTTCTCTAGAATATAAGTCGAGAATTATTTTTTCGATTTAATTTATAGGTTTTATGTTGTTAATTCTCCTGTTTTCTGTTAACTTAACATAAATGGTATTTTATTTGTTCGAGCTTGAATTAAATAATTCAAATTACGTTTTGAATTACTTAATTTTTCTGGTTAGTGCAATTTTTGTTGTAATTTACAAAAGTACTAAAGTACTTTTTAGCGTACAAAATACGCTAAATATTTGTTCGTCATTCGTTATTCGAGATAAATGTTTGAAGACAATGACTCGCTTGGCCTTTACCTAAACATGTCAGTGTAATAAATAATTAAATTTATTTAGTTTTAATGAAATAATTTAATTAATTGTACACCAGAAAACAAGATGTCATATGTTTGTCGTACAGATGTTTTCGATAATGCACTGTGCGTAGTGTGTTAAGTGTTTGACAGGAAAAAGATTTAACCTATCTTTATAACACTAGTAGACCAAAAAGTAGCACATTTCATTGTTTTAAAAAACACAATAATCGCACATATTTAAATGCTTTAAACACATTAAATATAAAAGTATTACGTCACAATTCAATTTTCAACATCAAGACATCTTTTAAATTTATATTATCTTAATTATTTTTTTATTAAATTAAAAAATGAATTTGAACTAATACAATATTTTTGTCAAGAGTGTAA
This sequence comes from Tipula helvola, assembly GCA_963556165.1. Classification (NCBI taxonomy): domain Eukaryota; kingdom Metazoa; phylum Arthropoda; class Insecta; order Diptera; family Tipulidae; genus Tipula; species Tipula helvola. The sequence goes on along the minus strand of OY744483.1, from coordinate 170,895,871 downwards.
AAATAAAAAGTAAATATGTATTTGTATGAAAATAAATGTCGTCAAATAATATACAACGTTGCCATCGTCATTTATTTACCAATACTACCTTCAGTGGTCGTTTTCATTCAATAACAAACTATAATTCGTCTTGGAATTATAGATGTTTTTGTATACCATACATACATACTAATGTAGAACATTAATGTTGGTTTTATAATAAACGCACCAACTCAATAACAATATTGTTAACATGTTCGTTGGTTCTTCTACTGAATTGTATTCACAAACAAATATATATTTTAGCTTGATCACTAATGGGTTTGCCATATTTCCGTTTTACTTTTTTGTTGGTTTTGTCAGTGATCATAAATAATCTGTATACCTATTGTATTGTATAATACATACTCATACATATTTTATATTTAAATCTCCTTTATGAAAACTAAAATAAGAGTTTGTTGATGCGTTTTGTTTTTCCAAAAGGTTTTCTGATGCGTTTTCCTAGGTGCAAAAAACAAATACAATAATAAAAGGGATAAGTTTGATTAAAATTTAAATTGATAACAATTTGACTAGTCATATCATTTTTAAGGACGTGCCGCAAAATATTCTTTGTTTCATTGCTATTTGAAGAAATGAAAAGTTAGAATAATTATTTGCAGTTTTCTGTTATGAATGTGTTTTTTCCGACTTGAGCAGAACGGACCATTTATATTGAATATGATCAGATCACTCACACGAATAATTAATTTTAGTTTTAAGTTTTGAAAATTTATTATTTATTGTGGACTATTTGCAGTTCTTTCTCATCAAAACAAAAATAAAAATAATAAACGAATTTTCGAATATGGTCATAGCAATCATCATTTGGACTTGACAGGAAAGAGGTATATTCCTGTGCGAACATCATCAAACATTAATTGGTTAAAAATTAAATCGCCGACATTTCAAATCTCCAGCTTCTTATGAACGACCACTCAAGATTGGTAATAATGTCTACACATTTCTTAAAGATAGCTTACCATTCGTAGATAAAGTAACCATTCTTTCAAAGAACGAAAATTATTTTAAGTTTCTCAGAGGTCTTAAAATCACCATAAAAGCTAACATTTTACTTGCTGATATTTTGAAGGAAAAATTTGACGTTGAATACCTACATCTTAACAGGTGAAACCAAGATTGTTTGGATTTTTTTTTTAATTCTACGTGGGAGAGGTGGATTTAATTACATGCCATATAGTCATGAAATTGGTGTGCATTTTGCCAACATTATAGTGAGAAAAATTACTTTAAATTCTCCATTCAAAAATTGCTTGTCAGACGAATCGCAAGCTATTGATTTGGACTGGAATAGCTTTAAAATCGAATTTGAAATGAGTCTATTTACTACCTGACGATATCATTGAGGAAACAGATATCCATGTTTAAAAGCAATATGCGTTAGTGTACTATACAGGCTACATGCTACTGTGTTTTAAAGAAAATTAATTGTCAAAGCTGCTGGAAGATGTTGGTGAAGAAAGACGACGAAATCAAAATTTCGAAAACTTTTTGGGCAGAATTTTTGTTTAAGCAGAATGAGACTAATTTTAATGCCGCCCCGGTGGCACAGTGGTCAATGTGCTTGCTTTAGGCTCCGGAGGTCCTGGGTTCGATTCCCGGCGGTTGATGAAAAAATTGCGCCTGGTTAATGTAGGATCAATGAATTAATCATTCATTATCCGTTAAAAATACGACTACGAAACTTCATATTGAAGCGGCCAAATCCCTCTATGGGATGTAGCGCCAGCGAAAAAAAAAGTGTTTGATAATGATTGCTCAGGAATACACCTCTTTCTTGCCAAATTTAAATGATGATTGCTATGACCATATTTGGAAATTCGTTTATTTATTTTTACTACGTTTTTATTAACCCGCTTTCTTGTCTTTAAGTTTATCTGTTTGGTTCAAATTTTGCAATCGCTTTTATTTAAAGTAACTTCCCGATGAGCTAGAGACTTGAAACTTTAAACATAGCTCAGAACTGGATGACAATACAATATTAACCCTCCGTTAGGCACATGTTGGGATAGTCATACTCGTACCTCATGAGTCTGTCCAGACTCATATACATTTTCATGTATTTGTATGTAAATATTGGGTTTTTGATAGTGCATGAGAGGTATTTATGTATATTCAATTCATTTATATATTTTGTATTTTTTTTTGTTCTCAGTGGTTTTGGCATGTGTTAAACTACCTGCGCAGGGAAACATGTTGCGAGAATATTCGTGGAATGTCAAAACAAAAATTTTTTTTTTTTACTTTTTATGTTTTATTTATTCGTTTTATTGGTTATTCAAGTAATTATTACATGAAATACGGTACGAATATTTCTAATCAGTCTTTGAAATACAATGGAAACAAACATAGTCAACTTTTGAGTGCTGTTGGCATACGGTGATTGAGCATATTGTGCAAAAGAAACGACTTTTGCGGCGGATTTTTCCTGTTCCCTGTGAACAAATTTTTCAATACTTCTTCTTTTCGAATGTATCAGCACCGCTAACGCAAGTCACTACTTCTGGTGTAATCCAAATAAACGAATGAAACGAAAGCGAGACAAGTGAAAACGAACTGCAAATATAATATCAATTGATTTTGAATACGTACATTTATTGGCCTTCCGAAAAACGATTCAATGGCCGAACGTGTGCTGAATTGTTTGGTGATGTGAACGTTTTTCATTCACTCTTCAATGTTTGGGAGAACTAATGTGTTACATAAAGTGGCTAGGAAATTTCGTCTAGCGTCAGATCTTTTGTTGGCATCGACTTCTTTGCAAATGCAAAATGCAGCCAATGCTGCAATATCCAACATGTTGCAGAGAAAAGCAAAGGTCCACCTTTTTGTTGACCTCTTTGATGTGAAATGTGTGACCATTTGATCCATGCAATCGACGCCTGCTTTATTTGCATTATAAAACAAAATTGCTTCGGGTTTCATTGCTTGGCCTTGACATAATTTTGTGTAGTGCATGGTGGAAAGTAAGTTCACACACTTATTCTTTTTTGGTACGTAGCTGCAAATTGAAACCAAATCGTCGTGAAATCCAAAATAATTTGACAACGAGGATGCTTTCTCATTTCATCAGGGATACATCTTTTATTGGATCGTATGGTGCCAACGAATGCGAGACCAAGTTTGGCCAGTCGCTTAACTCCTTCCAAAGTCGTGAAGAAAATCCTTCCTCTCGACCTGTGTATAACTTTCCTTGCAAAGGATATTTTGTTTTTGAATCACAAGCCCAAAAAATTTGTATACCGTATTTTGCTGGTTTAGATGGTATATATTGAGTAAATTTAGTTTTGCCACGATACGGAAACAGCTGCTCATCAATTGTAATGTTCGCATGCGGGCTGTAGTTCATGGCAAGATTTTGATTCAAATAATTCCATATATCCCGAATTGGTGCGGCTTTATCGGTTAGCAAACGAGATGGACGTATTCGCCCATCATCAAACCGAATAAATCGTGTCAATGCAAGAAATCGTTTATGAGACATAGCTGCTCTGAATATGGGCAGGCCATCTGTTTGCCACAAAACGCTAGACTTTTGCATGTTATTGTGTGAAGCACCAGCAGCCAAAAGTATTGCAATAAATGCATCTAATTCGCTTTCGGTTACATCTTTCCAAACTTTTTGTTTTTTGTCGGGATTAGCCATATTCCATTTTTTAACTGAATCTTTTCCATAACGATTTGTTTGGGTGATGATAATGAACACAATGTTTGGAGTAAACAATTTCTTGAATACCTCAATTGGAATAGAATTTTGTTCCTTGGGTCCAGCTCGAAAACGCATAACATTGTGTTGACGCATTCGAACAGCAGCATTTGGTTCTATTTTTTCCCATTTTGTACCATCTTTTATGTAGCACTTTGTTGTAGAGTTTCAGATTGTATTTCCTCGTCGTTATCATCACTGTCACATATTTCATTTGGTGCGATGTCTATTTCATTCTGAATATCAGATGCATCGTCTTCGTTTGGCACATAATCTACATCATTATCGTCGTTTTCGTCAGCAAATGGATCGATTTCTTCGCCCTCTTCAGCAGCTCTTTCACTTTCTATATCATTGGCTAAAGCCGTTGCTAATCGTTCATAATATGTGTCTAAATTACCACCTACGCGTGGTCGCGAATTATAAATAAATTCCACTTCATCACTCAATTTCACTAATTCACTCATTTTGAACAAGAATATGGCGCGTCTAAAATATTTTATTAGCAATAACGTGTTGTGTGTTCAACGGTCACTAGTCGATAGCAAAAAACAAAGAAAAAATGAAACAAATATTGCGCAATAGTATGACTATACACATTTGTTTTTATCATGAAAGTAAATTACCGTTAGAATTACCTATTCCATGTAACCAAAGGGAAAAATTGCATCGAGTTTCATATAAAATGTATATCTGTGTATATGAGTCTAGCCAGACTCATGAGGTACGAAAGCGATGTGTACATCAAAACATTCCTAAAAGTACATGTACCAGTTTTTTAGTCCTTTATTTTTCATTGATCGATAGCTAATAATATTTTAGGAAGGTACACGAAATTAAAAGTAGCTAGCTCAATTTGAAATATATTTAAATTAGAATTAAAATCGAAAAAAGTCTGGCCAGACCCATGTGCCAAACGGAGGGTTAACTCGCTTTCTTGTCTGGTTGTTTGTTTGTTTGGCTATTCGGTACAAATTTTGCTCTCGATTTTAAACTAACTTCTTGATACATCTCAAGGTAGGTCTCGGGATCTGTAATTATTGTGACAACGCGCATTTAGATTGCTTGATAGTTTCCATATATTTCATCGAAAATTCAATTTTTCTGAATATTATCAGCAAATTCTGAGCTAAAAAATCCTAAAATTTCAAATTGCGCTTCGATTGCGGTTCTTGAAACCTCTAAGGAGAGGTCGGGAGTTTTGCTGTTAAAATTTCGAGTTAAAAAGTTGGTGCGTTGTTGCGTTAAACATCTGTATGGCTTTAATTATTATCGAACTGTATAGTTTCAACTAGGGGCTCAAGCTGCTCTTCACTTAGACAAATAATGTCGGTTTTTTACGGCTTACGGGTAATGAAAGTGGAGGAGCAGAATATTGCAGTTGTCTGATGAATCATTGGCGTCATTAGGAATGGGAACCGTTGAAAATGGAAATTTGGTGTTAAACGATGTTTTGTATGCTCCTAATTTAACCAAAAATTTACTTTCTGTCAACGCTATATCGGAGAACGCAAAATGTTGTTCTAATTACGAAAGACGACGATCTTGCTCTTGAAGGGATAAAACAAAACAAGAAAAGAAGTCGAAAGCGATGCAATGGCATCATAAGCTATGCCATCTTAGCTCCAAAAATATGAAACATCTCCCAAAGCTGCCTGAAGCATTCCACATCGAGAGCAAGGATTTAGATGCGTTTGATTCAATCTGTGAAACATATATGGAAGCAAAGCTAACGTGACATCCGTTTAAAATAGTAAAATTATAAGGGTGGAAAGAAAACTGCAAATAATTCACACCGGCCTTTATGGTCCCTGCTATACTACTTGATTATACAATTAGTCATTCGTATACTCCTCAATTAAACGGGAAAGCGGAACATTTTAACAATACTTTGATGGACAAAGCACGATCACTAATTTTTAATTCAAAATTAAATAAGAATTTATGGGGAGAAGCACTTCGTACTTCAAAGTATCTGTTAAATCGAAGTCCGACTGAATTAATGGATACATCTCCTGTAGAAAAGTGAACTAAGAAAATTCAATCTGTCGACATTTTTGGAAAATACGCTAAAATTCTAGAAAAACTGAAGAAACTGGACAGTCGGAGTAGTAAATTCATATTTTTAGGATATGGATTGAACGGTTACCGATTATGGGATCCAGTGAAACAACACATTTTGTAAAACATACACATTTTGAACCGATTTTGTAAATAAGAGAAATTTTAGCAGAAATACGATCAGTACCATATCAGTTTCCGGTTTAAGCGAGACTAAGACAAATGTAACCGAATCTATAACGACCATTTTTCGTTTTAAATCTTACAAATATTTTCATAGCTAATAAAAATTCACAATCACAAATTTTCAGGACAGTCTATATGGGGTTAAGAAACTGTATTGGGTTATAAATCTGTACGTGGCTAGGAGAAATTAGAAACTGAAATAAACCTGAAATTTGACACATATGTCTTTGTCATAATCTCATGAAGATGCTTAAAATCGGTTGCAAAATTTCACACATATTAGACTAAAAAGCAGGAAATAGTTATTTAAATAAACATTTTTTTTCAAAATACCACGTTTTTAAAACGGACTAAAAAGTATAAAATAATTTCTCCTAGCCACATACAGATTCCTAACCCCATATAGATTGTCCTGAAAATTTGTGATTGTACATTTTTATTAGCTATGAAAATACTTGTCAACTTTAAAACGAAAAACGTGTGGCAAATGCAATAGATAATATTAAGGAGTGTAGAGGGTAGCTGTCGATAAAACTCACAGAACAGATCATATCATTTGCAATGCCCCACGTTTTTCGTTTTAAATCTTACAAGTATTTTCATAGCTAATAAAAATTCACAATCACAATTTTTGGTGTTTGGGTTGTGCTTTTGGTGTTTGGGTTGTGTGTTTTTATTGTTTTCGTGTTTTTGATTGGTCCCGGCAGAAGACGTACAGTAAAATTGTGTACCGGAGGCATGCAATGCGCGGCGAGCTCATGTTGGTGCCGGAGGAAGATTATGAATGAATATTGTAGTGGTTCATTGGGTGAACCGCCACAAGTCCGTAAAAAGTAGCCAAAATAGCATCAAATTACATAAAACATTTATTTTAGCCATAAAAAAACTGAAAAACTACGAGAAACGCAAAAAACTGTTTTCATTTACCTTCGAAAATACTGACGTCCTGTGTACACTGACCCTTTAAGGGAACGGACATGACTTGCACTGGCTGGCATTTGCAAGTAAACTGCCAGACCCCGGCGTCATTTCAGCCTTTAGTGCCCACCATTACTCAGATTTTTTAGAGAAGGTAACCGAAGCCCGCCGACTATTCATGAGAGGGAAATTTGAGTCTCAAATTTCGACTGTTCCTTAAAAGACCCCGTGTACACATGGAGGATTAATATAGGCGAAACAATTTCAACTGTTAGTTATTGTGAAAATTGTTTCGCCAATATCAAAATGCTCCTTTCATGCAGTTGTTCTGAATTTTAATAAATTTGACAAATTACATAACTCGAGTTACCTTGCTTAGGATTATTGCCACAGAATTGGTCATTACTCATTAGTCATTACTATAACATTTTTATAAAAATTATTTTTATTCAATTTTATAAAGAACTTTGCAAACATTCAAGATTATAATAATTAATTTTATTCAAAATGTTTATTATGATAAATGATTGTCGTGTGAGTAATCTGATCATATTCAATATAAATGATCCGTTCTGCTCAAGTCTTAAAAAACACATTCATAACAGAAAACTGCAAATAATTATTCTAACTTTTCATTTCTTCAAATAGCAATGAAACAAAGAATATTTTGCGGCACGTCCTTAAAAATGATATGACTAGTCAAATTGTTATCAATTTAAATTTTAATCAAACTTATCCCTTTTATTATTGTATTTGTTTTTTGCACCTAGGAAAACGCATCAGAAAACCTTTTGGAAAAACAAAACGCATCAACAAACTCATTATTTTAGTTTTCATAAAGGAGATTTAAATATAAAATATGTATGAGTATGTATTATACAATACAATATATCACTGACAAAACCAACAAAAAAGTAAAACGGAAATATGGCAAACCCATTAGTGATCAAGTTAAAATATATATTTGTTTGTGAATACAATTCAGTAGAAGAACCGACGAACATGTTAACAATATTGTTATTGAGTTGGTGCGTTTATTATAAAACCAACATTAATGTTCTACATTAGTATGTATGTATGGTACCTATATGTAGTACATTAGTGTTGATTTTGATTCATTCATAATTTGCTTTGTTTTCATTTTCCCCACATAAAAAATAAATCATACATAGTAGGATAGTATTTTTTAGTTTGTTTTTTCTTTACAAAAGTGAGCAAAGGATAGTTATACAATAATATGTATGTTATCGTCTCTTTTTGATTGGATACTCAAAAAATTTATAAAGAAATGCTATTTGATGGTTCGAATGCCAATTTAATATAAGAAAGGGGACACTCTTATGTATTTCCTCAATGGTTTCACTACATTTTTTCCAATGCAAGTGACTCAACTCAAAGAATCTAAAAAATTTGAAAATAAATATTTTCTTCTTAAATCTTAATTGGGGTTAGTTTTAGTAAAAATAGTGTTTCAAAATGCTTCTTTATGACGTTAAATAATTTGAAAACATATTTGCTGATCCTGTTTTGTTGTAAATATACCCTTCACAGTATTTCGTTTCTGGTTCACAATTTACGTTTTGTCGCTTAGGCCCTTTTATTAAATTAGCGTCGAATTGCAACGGTATTTATTTTATATGAGATTATTTCCTTTCCAACGAATATTGCCCCCACGCATTTATCATATTGCTACAGTGACACCTATAGAATATAATAAGTTAATTAATAGCGCAAAGTTATACTGTACAAAATTGAATTTCCCATGATAAAACTATTCTAAACGTTTCTAAACTATTCTTACCGGAACAATCATGAAATTTCGAGAAGTTTTGGTTTGTGTATATAAGGTCGAACTAATTCGAATTAAAACAATTTAGTTTTTGGCAAGCGATAGTGTGAATATTAAAAAGTGAATTAAAAAGTGTTTTAGTGAGATTTAAAAATTATAAGTGAATAGTACAATAAAATTGTGTAAAAATTATAATAAGTGATTTTATGAATTTTTAAAAATTATCATACATTTACATAGCGTTAGACTATATGTGTTGAAAGTTGGAAACCAAATTTCATCATTTTCCAATTCTTTGTACCAATAACCGGAAAACCAATTCAAGTTTTCAGCTTTATTATACTTGGGTTATAGCAATTATATTTTAGTACAATACATTGATATTAGATTGAGATTCTACGACTGTGAAATTACTAGAATCGTTCTTTAGAAAAATTGTTGCCACATTTTCACCAAGTAGACTGAAAGAACGTGGCAGAAAAGTGACATGATTTTAATGCAAAACATACTAATAAAAAAAATCCTTCCCACAAAATTCTTTTTCTTTCTCCGCACATCTCTTCCCACACAATTCCTCCCGTACAATTGTTTTAACACTTATTTCATCGCCAATAGGAACAGAAATTACTAAATAGAAGAGCAAGATTTAATTTTAAAATATTCTGGAAAAGAGAGATTTAATTAAAAATCAGAATGGAAATATATAAAACGACATATTTGAAGTTTCCTTTTTTGAATGGACCTTGGGGAAGAATAATAGCAAACAGTTATCCGATTAAAATTGTGTAGGATGACTTGTGCCCGATGAATTATTCGGGATGAATTGTGCGCGGGAAGAATTGTCCGGAAAGAATAAACCGATTCCCCTGGCAGGTCTTTCTAATAAAATTCCAAAGTGACCGGAAATTTATTAAATTTATTACTGTTAAAAATTTGAATTTTTTTATAATTATCGAATGTTTTGAAATTTTTTGTAAGTTTTAAATTCTTGAAAATTTCGAATATTTTAAATATATTGCAAGCTTTTCTTGAATTTCTTGAATTCTCCGTTTATGTTTAAATACATGCCTTCAAATTTTTTGTAAATGTTTGGACTTTTGGAAATTTTAAGCATATTCCATTCAGTCAATAAGTAATACCACTCAAAGCCTTACAAATCGTGGTTTTCCTAGTCTCAAGAAGTATCAGACAATTACAGTTTGATTATCAGATTAATTTAAAAAAAAAGAAATGTAATGAATGTGTTAATTAGTATCTCCAATTGCCGAATTCCAGTTTTTGATATCACGATTGTAAACTGTATTTTTTATTTTAACTGATTTCAATTAAATCAATAACTATTTATTTTAACAAAATTTATTTCTTTATTGTGTGGTGATTACCACCTAACAAATGACACTACACAAACAAATAATTAATTTCATTGGTCAAACACGATTTCACCTTTCCTTATGCCGAGTGACCTCTACGTTCATTTCTTTAAATACACTCGTTCACGCGGTGTGGTGAATTTGGGAGAACGAATAGGTCAAGCGAGGCGACACAAAACAATGCGTTTTGAAAAAGCAAAAATATGGAAAACATAAAAATTAGTTAATTCTCCAACCGGTGAATGAGTAACGACTTACTGCTCAGTTCAGCGAACCAACACAGCGAACCCCATTATAAGTTTATATAATGTGCAGACATCTCCAGCGCGCTTAGCATTCGCCGCCCGGCACGTTGAATATATATAAGTGTACAAATAATTGTAGAATACAAATAAAGATCGTAAACTAAGTCTGGCGTGTTTTAATACGAGTGGGGAAGAAGTCGGTCGGTCCGGAGGAGCTAGTCTCGCAGGACGTTTTGTTCGCCGCACAGCCGTAACCGGGTGGATCTGTGGATTAGCCCCATCGTTGAGCGACGTACTACCGGGCCTGGCGGATCATTGGATTAGCCATTGCCCCACGCCATATAGATCCGGGGGCATACCGCATCACCGGGATCTATCGCCGTTAGCCGTCGTAGCACATAGACGCATTATCACCACGGAACTCGGACGAGCAGAGGATTAGCTGAGTAGCCGTGACCCTTTAGAGGCTCGCTGACCAACACCGATCACCACGAGCCCCATAGTTGATTAGTTGTACATGTTGTCACTATAACTTATTTTCCATGATACTTTTTTTGATTTTTCCCTCTTCTTCCTCATCACTATTCAACAAATATCAGCTATACATGTATATTTTATTCCATGCCGAATTTGACAGATGCTTACAAGGATGCACAAAATACCCAACATACAAGAAATTATCACGTCGCTTATACAACTCGCCGGATTTACTGCGGCGGGAGTGCATTCGAACCGCATTCGATCCGCATTTAAAATTATTCCTATTATTGAAACCTACGGAAAACTGCGTTATCGATTCGCCGTGAAACTGCAATTTCATTAGCTGTCAAAATCTTATAATTGAATTTAATGATTTTTGCTCTAAAATTATTGCTTTCAATTTTAATAAAAAAACTAATTTAACTAAAAAAATTGAAAAAGTGTTTTAAATGATGGATACAATAAGCATTTTTTTATATTCTAACGATGAAGAGCCGTCGTTGAATAGAAAGGAAACTAGAACAGCGGTAAGAAATATGCATCAAAATATATTTCAGTTGTCGAACGCCCAGTAAGTAAAGATGAATATATGTTTGTGATTCCTATTAATTAATTTTTTCTAGATTTAAAAAAAACTTTAGCTAAAAAGCAATTTACCAAAAGTGGTAAAATCGTCTTCTATAACTCCGTTATTTAAATTGGCGGCAACTTTACGATTTTTGGCTGAACGGATACCAGAATGGTGTTGGTTAAGACTGTTTTGTTGGAATGGCACAACCAACGGTTTCAGTAATTTTGTCGGAAGTATTTAAAATCCTGAAGACATTTTATGTCCAAAATGGGTTACACTTAAAATGAGCGAAGCCGAGAAAATAGAAGCTAGGCTCTATTTTTACTCCAAATGTAAAATTCCTGGTATTGTAATGTGTGTAGATGGAACACACATAAAAATTGCGAAGCCAGCAGCAGACAACGCACACCTTTTTTACAATAGGAAAGGATTTTTTTAGTTTTAATGTGATGATAGTAAGATAACTTATTATATATTATATACGATTATATTTTTTTTTTAAGATTTGTGATCATAAACAAAGGATTCGAAGTGTGGATGCTGCATGGGAAACAGCGAGACTTCGGAATATTTCAAAAATGTATACAACAATGGTGATAGAAACCATAGATTACTTGGTAAGGATGCAGTTTTCTTTTCTGAACTAATTTGCCTTCCAAACGTTTAATTTATCCTTAAAAGGCGATGCTGGATACCCACTGTTGCCTTGGCTTATTACTCCTTTTAGAAGTGCGGGAATAAATACACCCAAAAGCCGTTTCAATAAGAGCCACAGTTCCGGTCGTAACATCATCAAGCGCACAATAGGCGTATGGAAAAACTGGTGCAGATGTCTTCTTGGGGTAGCCCGTCATTTACAGTACACTCCAGAAAAAGCTGTGAGAATTATTAATGTGGCAGCAGCACTTCACAATATTCATTTTAATGTACCAGAACACGAAGAGCAATCAATCCAAGAGGAGAATGAAGTAATCGATTACGGAGAAGTAGTAAATTCACAGAAGACTAAACGTACTCTACAGAGGCGAATGAATTTAGAAATCAAATTTTGTTGAATTTCTAGTATCAAAATAAAACAAAATTTGTGTTATGTTAATTTAAATATGGTTTATTTATTCATTATAAATTAAAAAATAAATAAAACTATCAGCCTTCATAGGTTGGGTAAATCAAAAAATCGTTCAGCCTTCCTGGCTATTATCAATAATTCAATACTTAAAATTAATTCTTAAATTCCAGTTTTAACTTATATTTAAATGTCAAAAATAAAAAAAAAACAATAAAAATCAGCGTTCACGGTTGGGTATCACAAAATATCAGCCTCCTTGGCTATTATCACATAATTAAAATTTAAACATCGAGTTCAGCTTTCTTTAATTCAATTTCAGGAATTCGCCGTTTAATCTTATTTTTTTCTAGCTCCAAATACTCCATTCTCTCCTGGTGCGTTTTATTCTCCTATAGTTCCTGCCGCAAAATCTCGCTAATGTTTTTTTGACGATCACTTAGTCGGTCGATTGCCATATACATTTTTTTTTTGATTTGCGTTCAGTTCCTCAAATCGCTCATTTTGAACTTTTATGAAATTTTTTATGCTTTCGTAAAGCTGTTGCTGTATATTTATCTGTTTCTCCAACAGTTTTAACGATTTTGGCCCTTTAATTTGTGGCACTTCAGTCTGTCTTCCAATTTCAGTCGTCCTTTCGCATTCGAGAGTATCATCGGACAATTCGGAGGATTGCAATGCATCCATTCCATCTGTGTTCGGTATAGTAGTTTCTATGTTATTAAATGTTTGCTTATGTTGAACTCCAAACTTCGGTACATTTGTCAATCCATCGACACTATCGCGAAAAGAAACAAGTTGTATAGCTTCCTCCTCCAAACGGGAAAACGCAATTTGTTTGTTAGTACCGCCACCAGTAGCCCTTAGCTCTCGCTTATTAAAAGCTAGTTTTTATGTTTGGTAAAACATTTAGGGTACTAGTTTTGGGGTCATGTTACACGCTGCGTTAGAATGTTATGTTAAATGTTGCGTTAAAATGTTGCGTGTCTTGTAAAAGGTTATATTAACCCTAAAGCTCTTAACATTAGTGTAGATCAGGGCCATATATTAACGGGCCTGATTGTACAAAAATCGAAGCTTTCGATATGGGTACTCATTTGTCTATTTTATATGGAAAATGCATATTTTGAGTGATAAAATCATGATATAAAATATGAGTAATTTTAATGTTTGTTGAATTTAAAAAATTACTTGTATTTTAATCCATTTGTCATTTTAATTTCGATGAATGAATCAACCTCGAAATTAATAAAATAATTAAATAAAAATAGTACCTTTATTATATTTTATAGAAAAAGTTTCATTTTAATTGTGCTGCCAGATGCATAAATGTAAAAAAAAAAAAATTAAAACAGCAATCGCTGAAAAAAATACTGAATATTCGTCAGAAATAATGAAATGTCAAAATGTCTAATTTTTGTTTTGGTTTTTTGTTGTGTTTATAGTTTTTAATTAATTTTTTTTTATATCGAATACTTGTATCCACGTATTGCTCGTATGTACACAATTAAATTTAAAACCAACACAAACTTTATTGGAAATAATAATATGTACATTAATATTTTATTGTACAATATAAAAGAAAAACTAATTTAAAAATCTAAACACAACAAAAAACCAAAACAAAAATTTGACATTTTGACATTTCATTATTGCTGACGAATATTCAGCATTTTTTTCAGCGATTGCTGTTTTAATTTTTTTTTGTACATTTATGCATCTGGCAGCACAATTAAAATGAAACTTTTTCTATAAAATATAATAAAGGTACTATTTTTATTTAATTATTTTATTAATTTCGAGGTTGATTCATTCATCGAAATTAAAATGACAAATGGTTTAAAATACAAGTAATTTTTTAAATTCAACAAACATTAAAATTACTCATCTTTTATATCATGATTTTATCACTCAAAATATGCATTTTCCATATAAAATAGACAAATGAGTACCCATATCGAAAGCTCATTGAATATTTTTTCGTGTACAATCAGGCCTGTATATATAAGGCCTAGTGTAGATATGTAAACAAACACAAACACCAAAATATATGTAACGGGATTATTTTCGAAAAAAATGTGTTTGCTCTTGTTACATGTTTGCTGTGTTAAAACAGAGCCTACTGTATAAATAAGAGCCTCCAGTATCGACTGTATTTTTTACTAAGCTTAAAATAAGGTACAAACAATTTTTTCTTTACCATGAAACTATATGGGAAAACGCTTATTTTCATTGACAGATTTAGTATATTAGAAATGTGAGCTTTTGTTTTGTTTTTATATGAAAATGTTCATGAAACATGTAATATTATTTGATTGAAAAATCGAGTCTTGAAAATGTTTATTTCTAAGTGAAAATCGTCATGAAAAATAAGGTACTTTTGAAATTTAAAATATTGTTGTTTTTGTAATACTACATGTCACAAACATAACTAGAAATTTATAAACAAAACAATAATCATCTCTTTCATTGCCTCCATTCCAATTTGAATTCGAATATGTTTTTATAGTTATTTTGAATTTGCAAAGCATGCTAGATTGTTTTGATGTTTTGTTTTTTTCGCACTCATTGTATTGATTTAATTTATTCTGTTTGGCTCTTTTTGATTTTTTTAAATTTTGATTGTTGAGCGGAGGCGTGTTGTCTGTTTTCTTACCGTTGGGTTTAGATGTGGACAAATGATGACGACATTAAACTGAATTTTCTCTTTTTAATACACATTGTTGTTGTTGTAGAATGTTTTTTAATTTAATTTGCCTTATTTTCTTTTGATTATTGCTGGAAAATAGGGAAATTTGAGAATCTGTGTTTTAAATGAGTAAGACATTGAGTTGTTTGTTAGCGATTACTTAAAAAATTATTTAACTGGGTTTAACTTTTAATTCATATTTTATCGTCAATTGAAATCTCGTTTTTTCATATAAACACTATGAAAATAAATGAATTTTTAGTGTTTATATATCCCTTATTTTAAGTTCATTTTTCACATGCCGGCTCTATTCATATCAAGATGGTTCTGGTTAAAATGTCATGACGACATCTTTGAGGCTAAATATTTCTGTGCGTCCGATTTTTCTCAATGTTATATAATTGCATACCATAAATTTTCAATGATCATCATTTTCAAAAAAAAAAAAAAAAAAACACAAATCATGTCATATAGCAAAAATATTGTTACGAACTGGGCTACTGAGTTCGTTCGGATTTTGAAGTTAAAAACACTGTACTTTTTATTTCACTCTACTTTTTCACTCTAACCATCTAAGCTATTGCTGTTCATAACGTGAGCTTATTGTATGATGGCCAAAATCGGCACAATATTTACCTCTATTTTTGTACTTATGTTTTACCAAACATTTGCGGTACAGGTGGAACTTGAACCCCGTTACTTTTTTCCTTAAGGAAGATTTGTGATTACTCCAAACCTGAAATCAAATAAAAAAAAAAAAATATTTATATGTAATACATATAACTAAACCCTCTAACCTTTCTCCACTCGGCGGTTTCCTTAATTGGTGGCCCTATTGTATTCAACTCGTCCGTTAATTTTTTCCAAAATCCTTGAATCACATCAACATTGACAGCAACAAATTTGATAAAAAACACGTTAGGCTTTATTCGGTCTATAAGAGCTGCCCTACGCTTAGCGTATTTAAGGGCAAAATTTGGATATTTCCAGTCTAGTTTACGTGTTATTAGACTGACCAAAAAACACAAAATAGCCGATCGGTCTTCGTTCGGTTAATAATCATCGCCCAAGGTTTTACAAATCGTTTTTATCATTTTGTACTTGAGAAAATAAATATCCGATTTAACACTGTAATATATAGAGTTTGCAACTTAAATTTTTCAAAGAAAGGTGCGTTTACGAATCCAGAGATACCACACCAATAAATCGCTGATGGAGCCAAATAAATTGAGGTACGTGACTAAAAATGTGCTCCGGAATTTTTGCGGTTTAGTTTGGCTGGGCTACGCGGTCCGGTCTTTATAACTAAAAAATCATAAAAAGAACTAAACTTTTTTTATTTTAATAATACTAAAAATTAATTAATCAGAAAGTTTTATAAAAGTACAACAAATATTTTAAAAGAAAATTGTCAAATTGGAAACTTAAAACAAATTATTTTATTATTATATTGTATTTTAAAAATTCATTTTTCATCACTCAGTTTTGTTTGATTATTCTGTTAGTTTTCTCAGCATATCTTATAGAAAGCAATCTCTATATTATAGGTATAATTAGTTTAGATACAGATAAAGAAAATTACAATATCTTTTTTCTTTTAAGTTGAATAACAATAAAAAATTATTTGGACAACCTAGTAAATTTTATAGTTATCCAAATTTAAGTTATTAAAAAGACCTCTATATAAACAGAACATTTTGATGGTAACGGTTACTAAAACAACAACAACAAGTTTTACCACACTCAGTACTAATATGTACATATATACTAATTCATAAATTTTTGTTGAAGGATAATAATACTGGTTAACTAAAACCTAAATTACGGCAATAATCGTAAAGTATAATACAATTTGAATTTTTGATGTGAAAACATCTTTAGCGGCAGGAGTAAGTAAAAAATTGTATAGAAATCGGGTTACGGAAATAAAAGTGCCTAACAAACAATATTGTAGGTAGCTAGTGTGAATATCGACAAGAATAAAAAATAAATAAAACGTAAAATCAATGCAAAATCTACGAATACACATGCAATATACAACATCATCCGGCATTTCAAAAACATCGTGAGCCAAATACACAAAAAAATCAAAAACAAAACCGCCTGCTTTAATTTAATTTGTTGTTAAAATATCTGCTAAATTATACACTGCGTTTTTTTATTCAACCAGAGGAATTTTACTCTATGAACTGTATTTTTTAATGTGAACTGAACATACTCTGAGCTTACTCCGTTTGTAAATTTTTGCTCTGAAATGAATGTAAGTGTAGAGAAGTAACAAACCAAAATAGTTATTAAAGAAAAAGTTTAAAAGACCGAAATTTATTCACTGACATTTAAAAACAAATAGCTATTTTTTTAAAAACAGATTTTAACCAACTAATTTTTATAGAAAATTTACGCTCTGGGTATCCTGGACAATATGACTAGTCTGTACTATGTACTCTGTTTACTCCAGTTGAGTGAGTATACTCGCTCGGGGTGAATTACAAAATAGACCCATTATGCTTGTGTACTGTAAAAAAATTAAATGGAAATAGCGAGCTGTGAAACTTGCACATACATATGTATATGCAGTGGCGGGTTAAGGTCGGTTGGGGCCCCGGGCGCAGAAGAAAAAATTAGGCTCCTTAAAAAAATAGAGAGAGGCAGGAAATAAAATACATGTTAACGTATTTAAGCATCCTGGGTGTTGATTCTCTAAAAAATAAGGTCGCACGTGACAAAGAATAGTGACATAACGTCGGCGAAACTCGCAGAATGTTTAAGTCCAAAAAAGATATTTTTCAGGAGGCGATGAAAACTATCTCACTCTCCATATTGTCTATATGCAAAAACTAATTTACTTTCTAAGTTTTATCCTTTAACATTACTTTTTTTTTATATTTTAGAAACAGCAATCGAATCACAATTTTCTCTTCTTTCGTTCGATATGAAAAACGCAAAATTGGCAAAAATGGACTTACGCATTCTGCGAGTTTGGCCGACGATAACTCAAAATTTTAAATTTTTCAGGAGAGCAAAAGAGAAAATGCTAATTTCGATTTTACCTACAATCATAGGATATTGCCCATGGGCGTCAAAAAAAGGAGATCAGAAAATCAAGCCGTCACTCGCTTTGTAAAATAAATATGAAAACGCCACTATGTCAGGTTATGAAATCGATCATTGCGCACCTTTCTGACGAATTATCTCAAAAACTCAATTTTTGAGTTGTATCACTTTTCTAAATCATGTGCACGTGAAAACTTGTAAAAGGCAAAGCTTACTTTTATGAGTTTGAAATTTTTCGAGAGACCATTAAAATAATATCGAAAAATTTCAACTCATAAAAGAAAGCTTTGCTTTTTCCAAGTTTTCACATTTACACATTATCTTTAGAGGATCATGGCATAGTTAGGAAGTGCCTCATTTTGTATAACGAGTGGGATATTTGTGAAACGAGTGAAGCGAAGCGCCCCAATACAGCTAGTTTTATTATAAACAGTAAATTATTGAATTTTGAGAAAGTCTTTGGATGCGGTTAAATTCCAAATGAATTTTAAAATTTTTTGGAAATCAAGTAGGCACAAACTAGTATTGAAATGAATATTTCCTCACTAGCAAGCTATGAAATATTAGTGATGAAAAATATGCCGTTTCACAACCTACTACGATTTTGAAAAGTCGTATTTTTGTAACAAAACTGAAAAATAGTAGCAATTAAGTGCTTTTCATACCGGCTTCGTTGACTTCGGACTTTACATTTTATTTTTAATAACTATCACTTAAAAATAATTTATTTTATAACAGTTTGAAAACAATTCTATAAAAAGTGGCACTGTTAATCAAATAAAACAAAATTAAAAAACTTTAAAGTTACAAAACGGCTTTAAATTTTTAAAGTTCAAAGTCAATGCAGCCGGTATGAAAAGTACTTTATATTTGCATGCGAGGCGAAGCACAGCGTAGCCGAGCAAGTGCAAAGAATGCGAGTCAAAAAACAAAGCCACTTTTAATCCGAATAACGCACGTACTACTTTTTCTCCACCGAAGAAAATACATTGCGTACCATAATTATAAGTACAAATTACACGTATTTAAAATTTCTAGATTGAAAATTTGATGAAATATCTAGCTAAGAAGGAGGTCTTAACTTTTTTTCGTTTGGGCATTTTACCAAGTTATAACGTGTCAAATACGTTTAATATTGAAAACAGTATTAAAATAATATACATCTTTAAACATTTATGTAGATATATTAAATTATTCCCATTTTTCTTTTCTTCTAAACACAATGTAAACACAAAAATTACTTTAGATACTTAGCCATTAGAAAAACTGGAAAGTTGGAGTTTTGCGGGGCCCCCCAGAAGTTGGGGCCCCGGGCGCGCGCCCGGTGCGCCCGCCGTTAAATCCGCCACTGCATATATGTACATTGATACATAATAAAATAATAATTTTAATTTAATCGGTATGCTTTCTTATTAGTATTACTCATGCTGTTGGTGAATTTGATTATTGGGGTTTTCGTGCTACAGTCATTCTAATTACAATTTTTACGGTCAACATTGCGCTCAAATAGAACCGTTCCACCATTTAATTTATTTTAAACTGATTTTGCTTTGTTCAGCAAGTTTGCCGTGACCATTTACTACTATGGAATCTTGAACAAGATTGCTGTGTATGAGTAATGGTATATTTTAATGCTTACATGGCTGGTATAGGTGATTAACTTAACAGAACTGTACTTTGCTCATGCTCAATTAATGTCAGCAAGGTTCTGTAACGTTGTTGTTTGGTGATATATCGGCTCATTCGCACACTTCTAGTAGGATAATCTCTACGTCGGCTGGGAGGATTCTTATGTATGACCGATTTGACAACGTACAAACAATTAATATTGTGCTCCGCTAATCAAACTTACTCACAAATTAACTAAACAAATATTCACAGAACTGAAATAAAAATTCACTTGTTATAGCAAGGTGGAAATCACGAGCGTCAAAATTTCATTCACGATGGATCACAATCCAGAAAAAAAAACAATTAATACATTTCTTTAAATGTATTTCACTAATATAATAACATTATTGACATTTCTAATATCTTATGGGACGAAATTTAACTTTATAAAAATATAATAGTAATCTTAAACTAATGAAAATTTTAGAAATGAATAATTTATCTTTGGTGAATATAATAATCACAAGGGTATAAAAAAATAAACAATTGAAAACTTACCACATTTGGTCGGAGAACTCGAGCGCTCAAGGTATCCCTCCAAAACGGATTTATGAAAGCTAAAAAAATAAATGCTTGCACCGAATGTATAGGTAGGTATATTCAACCATACAATAAAGTATTCACTTTGCACTATTATTATAACGTTAATGAAACTTAACAAACGAACTAATAAATTTAAGTAATACTTTTATACTAAATAAATACTACATTTTAACAAAACTTAAATAACACAAAAAAAAAATGGCTTCCAGCAATGTTATTAAGTTACAAACACTGATATCGCTATTGTTTCAAATTTGCCATCTAAACTCGAAACTTCTATATAATGCTGTATTATGTGAGTAACAGTTTCTATCCGTTAGAAAATCGAGCATCAGCAAAAAAAACAAACTTCGCAAATAAAATACGCAGGTCGTGTACCCCAGTTTGTACCACTATGCGATGGTTTTTATGTTTATCGCTTTGTAATCTGCTCAGTGCGTACGCACATTAAATATGGGATAATACGACCTTGCGTTATATGCTTATAATTCGGTTCTAAAATCTAAACCACAAAAAAAATAATCGACGTTAAATATATATTAAGACTATCAAACAAAACAATTCTATAATTTACCTATTTAGATAATTGATGAGATTTTATTTATCAAAACTTATTTGATGTGTAAGAATTTTATAGTACGGTCCTAGTTTTCCGCAACTTTAGTCTTCCTCAAAACTACTGATTTTTTTTATTATTGAAAGTGGTGGAACAATTTATTTTTATTTAACTTTTACTTTTGTTTCCACTCGTTGTTATCACTTTTGAATATCAAATTGAAATGATCGAGTATTTTAGATAATAAAAATAATTTTACATGTTATTACAGTTATTCGGTGTAGAGGACTACAGGTAAACTTGAAATTATCCAAATTTGAATGTATATAAACAATAATGAACTTTATTCACATTTCCGGAATGTCATACTTAGGCTACCTGTATCCTTAGCGACAACAACAACAACCCAAAATAAAATTAAATTTATTCTATTGAACTCCCAATAACGTAATGAAAAGTTAAAAAGTTAGTAC
>OY744483.1:170849553-170874251 GCA_963556165.1 Tipula helvola | reverse complement strand
TAACGCAAATTGCCAATATAGTAATTGACGGTTCATATGTACTAAATTATCAAAAACAATTAAACTGCTCAATTTGATTGGAGTCAATGCGACCGATTTTATTACGTAAAATTCGACAATTCTATAATAATATCGCTTTTCGATATTACAAGATCAATCTAAACAATTAAACCAAGTTAGCTGGTCCATCAATTTAGATTAGGTAAAATTAAATCAACAATACATAACATTTAATAATTATACGACAAGTCATAGCATAAAAATTACGACATTAAATTAAAAACAACAAAATTACAACAATACGCTATAAATTTTCCAGATTTGTCCGAATCATAGCACGACTACTCCAATCTTTATCTAACGCCAGGAAGTCATGTAGAAATGAGCCAAAATCCATCATATTATCACCTGAAGATTATAAAACGGCAACCGAAATAATTTTCAAATGCGGGTTTAGGCTGATAGCTTTATTACGAAAGTCTCGTGTACTAAAAATAAAAAACCTCTACCAAAGAGTAGCCATCGTAGTATGCCTGATACAAACCTCAAAAGTTGAATCAATTAATGGGCGATTTATCACTCGCTCGCGTAAATCTAAAATACGTTTTCAACCAGACATGAGTCGAATATGCCGGACCTATCTGACTCCGTTCCATGGTAGGAATGTGAAGCAAACCGAACAAGGGCTATATCGCGATCTTTGTGTGAATGAGCAGTAAGGCAGTTCACATTGAATTGGTTAGTGATCTGTTGACCAGCGCATTTTTGGCCGTACTGAAACGCTTTATGTCCAGAAGAGGAGTATGTTCAGACATATTCAGTGTTAACGGGACAAATTTTTGTTGGTGCCCAAAAGCAACTCCAAGAAATTTATAACCTACAAAAATCATTTAAACACAATAATCTGGTTTCAAATTTTTTATTAAATTTTCGATCAAAATGGCATTTTTTACTACCATCTGGTCCTATTTTTGGTGGTTTATACGAATCCGTAGTTAGGTCAACGAAGTTTTAGTTAAGACGTGTTTTGGGAAACACCGTGCTCAATTTTGAAGAAATGACCACCCCACTATCACAAATTGAGGAATTTATCCTGTCGGTTGTGTTCACTTTCACCAGGTCCAGATCAAATAGACATGCTAATACGAGTTAATTTTATAATCGGACATCCAATATCATTGCCACCCGATCCAGATTTCCAAGTAGCCAAAGCTAATACACTAACCCGATGGCACTTTATACAGCAATTAATGCAACATTTCTGGAGTTGCTTTAACAAGGAATATTGGACCACACTCAACAACCGTTTAAAGTAGCAACGCAAACACATTAACATTAAAATTGATGACATCATATAGATACGCGACCAAAACACCTCTCCAGCTCATTGGCCATTGGGCAAAGTATGTCAAACACATCCTGGCACAGATGAACGAGTTATGTCCATAAAAACCAAAGCTGGAATTTTTCAGCGTTCAATCACCAAACTAGTATTGCTACCAGTATCTTGAACATATTCGGTTCAACGTCGGCGGTATGTCTGCACTCCCACATGCAGAATAAATCTTCATCTAAAAGTAAACATAATTTTTTCCAATACAATATACTTACTCAGAATTCGTATAATAAATTCCTGTTTAAAGTAATCCCATTTTTTTTAATACACCTGAAATTAAATTTCACAAATTAGTAGTTTCATAAATTGCTAACTAAAATTATATTCATCTTAATAACTTTTACCAATTTCATGTACACAAAATGTAAATGTTATTTGTTGTCATTGAAAATAATTGGAAACGTCACTTTGCGTAGATGAATTCTAATATGTATTTATGTTTTCTGATCTGCGAATTACGTGACGTACCATAGATCATGAAGAAACTGAATAAGCGGCCAGTCATGCGTACTCGGGTAAAAATGATGACATAACAATAATTATTTTTTGCGGCCATTACCTGTACTTGTGAGACCATCATACAAACAACATTAAAAGTTTTTGTAAAAAATCTAAAATAAAGTTAATAAAATTAAATAAAATTGTACATTTTATAACGTTTTACCACAATACAACAAACAATTGAGTTTTTATTCACACGAAATTGTGGAATAAAGGAAATTCAATAATTGTATGCATGCCGCGTGTATGAAATACACCGAACCACGTTCCAGTATCCACCACCATCAACATACAGGCTTAATAATACAAAATGTAGACAGACTAATGTAGACATACAAGTGTGTGCACCTTTAGGTTTCAGAAATTAGCCGTTACTCTATCTAAAATTAGCCGTTTATTACGTTAAATATTTTGGAATTTTTATTGTTTAACAATGTCTCATTTCAAGCGGATTTCGAATCAAGTGAATATAGATATGATGGAAGTCATAAATTGTTAGAAATTATTTTTGGAAAATTTGGTTTTTACAAAAAAGTAAAATTTCTACAAATAATTTTTAAAGGCGTAATGCCTCAATCATCTTTGGATCTCAATACACTTGATTAATTGGTACGGGATCAAATGAAGGTAATATCAAATAATAAAAAATCCAAGATATTGTTTATGGATGGCTTACACTGGTGCTAAACTAAAAGGCGAGATATTCGAGCGACTTTAATGTTAATTAAAATTTTAATATGTTTGAACAAAAACTAATTAAATTTTAAATTAGTTCACTGAATTTTAAAGCTTGTATTCTTAAAATGAACCACTAATTGTTTTATATGAGAATGTAGAATTGATGGGTGATTTGCTTGGACGTTATTATAGGTATGTACTATTAAAGATGACTAGTTATCCATTGCGACTATTCCATCTTTTTATTTTACTAATAAAAATTCGAAAAACTAAGGCATAACCTATATCTGTGCTATAACTTTAGAAGCCTATCTCTGAGCGATTAAGAATTGATCAACTTTCATTTCAATTAGCCATGTTAAACAAATAATTTAACATTTATAACGAGCTCGCAGTTTAACGTTGCTATATCATATCGGCAAGCAAACTACGATTACCATTTTCGCCGCCATTACGTCGACAAACCAAGAAACTCACGTTTTTGGTTATATTTTAAGAAGTTATTATAACTTAATTGCTGTGAATATTAGATGGCACAACATTTTGACAACTCCAAATTGTTACTTGGGTATTAAACTAATCGCAAATGCAGATAGTTTTAATTTATTTCCTGAGATTTTGTTCAATATGCACAAACATAAAACTAATAAAAAGTTAGCTATTTTATTGGCTTCATATCATTTCTGAGGTCAAAACCCTGAATGCATCCAACTAATTCGACTTTGATTGTAGTAAAGTGTATAGCGACACAAAATGAATGTCAATTACCTTTTAAATAATTAAACCCCACATAAATGCAGTGTCTCAGCAAATAATTGCCGAGATACATTATATAGTTTCAACTAAATCTTTATTGTTTCGGGCTACATTTCACGAAACTAAAATAATTAAATCGCATTGTGTTGAAACCTTTAAAATTAATTAACCGAACGAATACTAAAATTAAGATTCATACCATAAAAAAGTTTTTATATTGCAATTTTATCACCCATTCTGAATTTAAATCATTATCACAAGATAGCTTGAGAAAACAAAAAACGGAGAACAGCATCTCTGGTTATATAATCAGCCAAAAGTTGCTTTTTATGCAACTTTTTACAATAATAAACTCTAACTTAACGTTTTTTTTTTTTGTATATTTGCGAACGATAAATAGCTGTAAAAAAGTTAATTTTTAGTTTTTTAGTTAGCCGAAAACTTAAAATATTATTCTGTTTTCAAACTTTACTGTTAGTATTTCTCATTGTTTGTATATATTATAATTAAATCGAAATAATAAAAAAAGTTTTGTTAATGTCATTTGTATTCATAATGTTTATGTTTAAGGATGATAATTTGGTAATTTTTCAAAAAAAATTATTTTGAACTTAACAAAACTATTACGGTTTCTTTTTTATTTTTTTTGTTACACTTTTTCGGCAAATAAATTTTTTTATTATTATTAGGTGTACATACCTAACAATAATAGAAAATTGTACTTGCCGAAAAAACAATTTGAGAAGGATCAGGTTATGCCCAAATCATCATATATTGATTTTAAAATTGAAAAACTAGAACTCCCACCACGCTCATTATCCTTCACATTAACAGAACCACAAGGTAGACCACTTACCACGATATTTGATAAATTTTGCAATTGATTTGGAATGTCGCGTACGGCTCCAACTAGGGCTTCCAAATTTCTTTTATTTCGTTTAAAATATTAGATATTTCTATAATTAATTCTCATATGTATGCACGATACTAAATCGCAAATTGCAATTAGGATAAACACATTTTGTAGAATTCAAAAAATGTATAGAATTTATAAAGTTTATGGAATTTATGGTAATTATATAAATTATTTAAATTTAAAATTTCTGAAACGCTAAAAATTCTAGCAATCCTATAAATTCAGTAAATTCGACAAATTCTATAAAGTCTATGAAGCCTAAATTTCCATAAATTCTAAATAAATTTCTTAAATTCTATAAATCCTCTAAAATCTGTAAATTTTATAAATTTAATAAATCCAATAAATTCCATAATTTTATAAATTTTAATATAGCTATGAACACTATAAATTTTTAAATTTTATAAATTATATTTATTCTACAAATTCTACAAAATTTATAAATTCTCTAAATAAATTCTCTGGTCGATACAAAACGACGCAACGTTGCAATGAATGATTCTGCTGTCATGTCTTGACAAAGCTCTATATGAATGGCTTTTGTAACCAAGCATATAAAAATACATATTATGTATGTAGCCTAAATGGAAACTGTAAATGGAAATGGACGACTATGTGATATTCTGGCTCTAGGTAAGTCTCCCATTAATTGATGCGAAGTCGCCGCCTTTTGTCTCTTACATTCAATACATTGGTTGATATAACTTCGGACTGCATTTCGACATTTTATGATCCAGTATTTTTGGCGAGGAAGACTGGTTTGCAACGTAGGCCCTGGGTGTAAATATCGACGGTGAGTTTCGTAAATTATTTTGTCATTCAAAATATGTTTCTTCGGCAGAATTATTAGGTGTTTCATATTGAACGAGACATGTAAGTGTCTCAATCTTCCTCCTACTCTTAGCATACTATCTTGATAAATCAAGGGGGACAATGACAGGATTTTACTTCGCGTGCCAACTGTTTTTGATGATTCAATTCGCATGAACAAATCTTCCATCACCTGATTTTGTTTAACGTTGAGGCAACCAATTAATGATACAGGCCGGTCTTCCATATTGGTCAATTCAATTTTTGTTGTGATTGGCCACTCAACTGTTGGCTTGAGCAACCAGGTAGGTCCATTCCACCAAAGCTCACGCTCTGCTAGCTGCTTAGGAGTCACACCTCGTGACGCTAGGTCTGCTGGGTTATACTTTAACTCGACGTGACTCCATTTGACTCCCGGACCGTTCGCTAAGATTTTCGATATCCTATTTCCAAGCGGGGATGCGGTAGCATGATGCGGTCTCTCTTGGCAGGTTGGGTCGCTGGGTTTCAACTCGGTCATGTGTCCTAGGCTCACATACTTATTCATGAACTCACGATACTGCTCGTGAAGGTCTCGGAATTTGTTGAACTTTCGCTCCATCGCCATTAATCGACTAAATGCCGCAGATTTTGACTGACCTAATTCTCCGGAATCCTTTTTGAAGGGTAGTCACACGACGTACCTGCCATTAGATTTTCATAGACAAGTCTCTGTGAAGTAACGTTCACATACTAATTCTGCTTCTGAGTAAACTGATGTGCTTGGAACTTCTTCCAAAGTCCAAGATCTTTCTAACAATTTGTTTGTATCGTCTTCCTGTATCGTTGCTGTTAATAATGTTGATGTGATTGATTATCTAGGAACTGCTCCAGAGATGACTCATCCGAACTTAGTTGATTGAGCTATTAGAGTATTGAGTTTGAATTTATCACCTTTGATTACTTCAAAGAATATGTCTGCTCCAAGGAGGATGTCAATCTTATTTGGGATGTGGTATGCGGGATCTGCTAACTGAAGATTTTGTTCATTTATCTCCTGTATCCATTGAGCTTCAATTTTAGATTGAGGAATACTGGATGTTAATTTGCTTGAAATTAGAGCTTCGATTTTAAAGCACTCACTGGTCTCATATCTTGATTGAATAGTTAGTTAGACGCTACCCTTTGATGCCTCAGCCTTTGTCTCTGATATACCTGACACTTGAACATTTGAGAAAAATCGTGCAATCTTGAAATCCAGTTGAGAAAAATCGTGCAATCTTCAATCCTGAATCCAATAATGCACGAGCTAGATGAGAATTTCCAGCGGCGCCGCGCCGTCACAAACGTAAATTAACGCAGTCGGTAAAATAGCGAGACGTGAAGTGTGGACATTGAGCACGTTAGTGGTTAAATTTGAACTGGACGATTGATGGCTTTCTGCTTCTAACTGTTGTGATTCTGATGTTCCGGTGCCATTTTGGATGATAGTACTAACTGATGATGACTGCTTTGGTGTACCAGATCTAAGTGCCTGACGGAGTAAAGTACTATGTTTCTCGTTGCAAATGCGGCACGAAAAATCTACTTGACATTTACTGACATCATGACCTGCTCTTACGCAATTACAGCAAACACCGGAACAATTAACGATGCGTTGTCGATTTTCAATTGTCATTCGTTTAAATTGAATGCATCTCCACAAGAGATGTTCACGGTTACAACACGGACACTTTTCTGCCATTGATGCACTATGCATCGACGTTACTGTTACAGCAGATATTTTCGTTCCCTTTTTCTTGATGTCACCTACAGCGCTCTCCTTGGCATAGCATCGATTGTTCAAGAAATCTAGGAAATCTGCAATACTTGAAAATTCCTAATTTATAGTTTGGTGCGCCCATGCGATCCGAGTTTATTCGTCCACTTTGTTCAATAAAAGGACCCGTTACCAGCGGATGGTTGATCAAAAAATCGGCTGATGTGTGAATTTAATAACTGTCGTTTTTTGTCATAGCGTTTGACCAACTTGTCTTAAGCTTCTTTATAGGTGTTGTCGGTTACTAAAAAGTTTCGAATTATGTTGAGTGGTGGACCCCTAAGCAACCCTTTCAATATCTGAAATTTATGAACCTGGGGGATAATATCTATATTGTGCATCGTTGTAGTGTATCATAAAATGACAGCCAGGCTTCGAATTCCCCACTGAATTTCTCAATTGACACGTAAGGTAATTTGAACTTTTCTGATGATTGAATCATTGAGAACGATCAGCAAGATTTTCTAAGAAAGTTCGTTGTTGCTCTAATAATTGATCAAACGAATGTTCTTTGACTTATTGCGGATTTTGAGGTTGCCTTTTGCGAAATAATTCTAATAATTTAGATTTTGTGTTCAAAAACTTGGTTTCAAAATCTTCTTGCTTGTGTTCAACATTTGCATTTGGGTTATCTGCCAGTATAGCGGCTATTTGTGTCTCGTATTCATGAAACTCTTTCCACAGATCATCGAGTTTGTTTAATCTAACCTCAATGTCACAACATGTGGTTTCTGATGTTACCGATAACGAGAATTTGTTAATAACGGTTAAAGAGCCCATAACACGACCACGAGACTGTACAGCTGTCGCCATTTTTAATAATTTAATTGTTCACGAAACTCAATATACACCCAAAGGAAACAAACAAAAAGTTAGCAAAAAAACAAACAAATATAAGTAGAATTTGATAATTATCGTTTCTCGTTCCTGATGCTCCTCCCAATAATGGACAACGTTCCAATAAATTGTGGCGTGCTTTATGCGCACTAATATCTGCGTCTTGGTTAAGCAGCAATTAATTGAGGTTATAAATTACAGCGTGCTTTGTGCGCATTAATATCAGCGGCGTGGTAAAATAGCAAACGTAGGCTGGATTGTTGTAATAAGTAACTAGACTACTATTAACTAGCGGTGTGGTGGCAGCAACTTTAACTGTGAATGTCTATTCAGTTAATTATAACGTGGTTTTATGCGCCAAATCGGCGGCGTCACTTTTCACAAAACTGTTTGCGGTATATTTGCACTCGCGAGGTTGTGGCACGAATTGCCAAAGAATAAGCGATATCGCGTTATTTTACGGTAATTAACGTGCACTCAAATTCGCGAGCCTGCTCAAAGGACCATGACAACAATCGATGCGATTCATCGGTGTTTTCATTTGCTCCTTAATTTTTATCAATTTTCTCCTGTTTTTGCTTTAATTTAATTTTAAAATGTTGATAGTTTGTTGTATTGTTGAATTTTGTACCCGTTGCAATAAAAATTTCAACGTTAGATTAATTATTCCGATTTGTTTTGCAATTTTAATTTTTTGATTGTTTTCTAACCTAAAAAATTACAGGAGATAATTGAAAGGAAAGGAAAAAATGATAAATTTTTGAGTTTTTATTTTAGAATTGACGAAAATGTAGTGATCTAAAGTGTTATGGCCGAAATTCAAAAAATCTCAGTGTGTGAAGTGTTTTAAATTAAAATTAAAGAAAATTAATTAATTAAATATGGAAAAATGTAATCCACCGGGATGCATTTATCAGGCAATGTCTTTCTTGAATATCTTAAATTTGTAGTCAAATTTCTTGATTTCTCACAAATAATGCATGATTTTAGGTTTGTGTGGTTGTGCATAAGATTTTAAAATACAAAACATCCCATATTTAATTTAAATTGATATTGAATTGAGTCATTTTGACATATGCAGATTTTTTCTGTTCACGCATGGTTTTAATTTTTAATTTTTTACCCATAATCGCATGTTTTGTATTATGTATAATCGACACAAGTGTCTTTAATGTAGTTTGGTGCTTGAGCTAAAAGCTATAAAGGAGAAATAAACAAACGTCAAGTGTAAGAAGTTCGGTGCGAGGGAGAGAGACAATAAAATAGTTTGGTGTCGTATTTTGATTTTTGTTCAGTGCATGGAATGGAGTGTGTTGCTTAAAATAATACAATTAAAGTTTGGAAATGTTTTTGTTTTGGTTGCGAAGGCACAGATGCTTATTATTTGGTTCAATATTTTGGTAAAGTTGATTTTGTTATTAAGGATAACTTTACTAAGGACGCGTCATTGCTTTGCACTTTTGGTGCGGACCTGGTAAAAATAGTGCCGTGTAATTTTTCCGTTTTGTTTGGAACGGTTTCATCCAAGTTTTGTTAGTGTAGACATTTTTGGAAATTTTTGGAGATTTTTCAAGGTTTTGAAAATTTTTGACGGATAATTGTTTTCGGTTTTATTTTTGAACAGAATTGGCATTTGTTTTGTACAAGTTGCTGTTTTGTTTGCTAAAGCGAAACGATCTATATATCGATGCCTTAATGTGAATAAGGCGTAAGTCGTATTTTCAAAATTTTACAGGAGGACAAAAAAACTTAATATTTTGGTAAAAATGAGACTTACAAAATAATAATAAATAATGTTGATATAAATAAAAATAGGTGTTATTTGGAAAAGCTAATTAATTTTAATGTTATTTATTGTGTAAATCAACCAGAGGCGTCGTAGAAAAACAAAAACCCAATTTTAAAAATTTTGATGTTACGCCTTATTCATATTAAGCCATCGATATTTTTTATTTTGGTTTTTTCAGTTAATGATAAGTTGAGTTCAACTCGTTTTGGTTGTTTCTTTTGTTTTTTTGCTTTTATATTTTCTACTTTACGAATATTTATATTAACAACATCACTCCAGTTGAATGGAACATTGAAAAAATGACCGGATATTTATCTGGTGATTTCTTTTCTGAATAAAATTTTGCTGAATAAAATGGTCGGTTTGTTTTTGGAGGTGGTGTGGGTCCATAACTTGATGAAACAAGGAAATGAAGGAATTGAGAATTGAGAATCAATAAATGAGATAATGAGATATATGGGGCTTTGAATATTCTTGTATATCTCTATTGATATTATTGTCAAAGATTTTTCTTTTTTGATGGTTGAATTGCACCACTTTTCGAAGTGAACGGTCTATATAGAGATAGGTTGCATGTTGATTGAATGTTTTTTTTTTCAAAAGTAATAACAGACAAACTTAATGTTAAATAAATCCTAGATAGACTGAATCAATGATAAGGATAACATGACTCTACTGTGAACTCTTACTTAACTGACTTAAACAACCATTAGGTCATCAATATGTGCAAACGATTATGCTGTCGAGTCTTATCGGACAAATACACCCACCGCGAGAATTGGTAATGGTGGGAGATAGGGAAACATCTTTATATACAGTACGAGAAGAGAAGACCCTGAATATTAAGTAGTTAGTACACATATTGATGAAGGTAGGGCGACCCATTTTTGAGTGGAAAAAACTTTTTTTATTTTTTCAATCGGGCTAAGAGCTCAAAGTATTCGTTTCTATTAGAAATGACCTCATGCTAATTTTCAGGTCGATCGGACCACGTTTAGATGTCGCTCAAATTCGTTTTCCGCAAAAAAAACACTAAAACGTCCTTTAGTGAAATTTAAACCTCTCTTTTCCTTCAATTCCGTCAAATAATGACGTGTAATATTTTCTAAGTATTTTTGAGTATGCCCGATCCACTAAAATCTGTTGCTAGGGATAAAATTCTCTATATAAATAAGGTCATTTTACTTTAACCAATGATTATTGTTTTAGAAGTTGGACCAGCAACATCTTTATTCAAATAATAAAATAATACCTACAAAATATTAATTGTTCACTGCGTGATTTTTAAGTTTGAAAATTTCGTAAACTTTTAAAGAAGTTTCTAAAATAGTCGTGGTGGTTAATAATCATGGAGAATAATGTACAAACCGTATGTTGGCTGATTGGTAAGTATTATTAAGCATTTAGTATTTTAAATCCTATACATATCTAATATTTTCCGCTAATATATATAAGTAAATTACGTAGGTGAATCTATTTCTACCGAATATCTAAATCTACCGAATGATAACCTTCCAACGAATCGAGATGAAATTAGTCGATTCATCCACAAGCTGACAAATACGAATTTAAATGTGCAAGCTAGCATTGTTGTGGATGAGCTAGCTGCTATTTGGCAGAAGTTTGGAATTCCTCATCAGGAGAAGAGGATATTACTAAAAAAAATCATTAAATTACATGATACATATCAGCATCTTAAAAAAAATATTAATAGGAAGAGTGAAACTGAAACAAATAAAAGAGAAATTTTCTTACATGATGGATGGAAACTCTTTGACATTGCACATGGTCTTAATATTCAAAAAATAGCAGATCCGTCAAAGTTGCGGTTTCTTGAGCATCAAAGAAATATTAATGATTTTAATGTTCGTTCGTTAAGATCAATTGATGATAGCAATGTCACATTGGCGACTAGTAATCCATAGCCTTCAACAAGTAGATCTCAAGAAACAGATATAAAGTTAATCATTTCGGATTATACAAGCTCACTTACTCTTTCTTCGAGTGGCAGTGAATATCAGGCACCAGTTGAAAAGAAACTAAAGCAAACAAATTATGCCGCTTCATCTCTGTCATCGCTACATATGAAGAACGTCATTGATAAGAATGTAGTAGGTGCGCTAGATCAATCGAAAATAAGCAATTCAGGAGCTGCTCTTGTAATCGCAACCACGGCAAATGCATTAGGGCATGATTTAAATTCAATTGCAGTTTCCAAAGAGACCATACGTCGCAGTCGACAACGAGTCAGGAAGAAAATTAGTGATGAAATATTTAAGTCTTCCAGTCCTGATTCTATTCTAACTGTACATTGGGATGGAAAAATATTTGAATATAACAGAGAAAAAAATTGTTGACCGATTCTGCGTCATAGTTTCCGGTTGTGGTAAAACCAAATTATTGGGAGTTCCAATGATTACACAAGGAACAGGTAAAGTGCAGTGCGAGATGGTATTTAAAATGCTTGAAGACTGGAATATTACCGAGAATATTAGAGGAATGTGCTTCGATACAACTTCCAGCAACGTCGGTTGTCTAAGTGGAGCCTGCAGTCTTCTTGAAAAAAGAATTAGCAGAAGTTTATTGTGGTTTGCTTGCAGACATCATATATGTATATGAATTAATTGTATCTGCTGTTTTTAGTAACTTGTTAAAGGAAATATCAAGTGGGCCCGATATTCAGCTGTTTCAAAGATTTAAAAAGTAATGGAATTCTTTTAATCATAACCAGATAAACGCTCGTTTAGCTGATTAAAGTGTCCAAGAAATCTTCAGTTCCCTAGAGGTGGGATGTATTATTACCTTTATAAATGATCAACTTGGAAAATTACAAAATGGGCGAGATGATTATAAAGATATGTTTATCACTTACATTTACAATTCGGTACCCAGATGCCACCAGCAGAGCGCGATGGGTGTCAAAAATTATTTACAGCCTAAAAATGTACTTGTTTCGAAAGCAGTTCAAACTCACTCGTACGTTCAATTAAATTATTTTAAAATGATTATCTAACTGAATTAATTTCATTTTCTTTTTTCGGCATCTGAATCCAACGGGCTGCGCGACTTCAACATTTTTATCATTAAAATTTATTTAAAAAAATGGTTTACATGCATGAACCCAATATCAGCGCCAAGAAATGATTTTAACTTACTGAAGGAGCTAGTAGCATACAAAAATATCAATCCAACGGTATCATTAGTTGCATTGAAAAGTTTTTCAAACCATTTATGGTATTTAAGTGATATTCTCATTGCCCTTTCATTTTTCGATGAGGATGTAGACATCCAGAAAAAAAGGCAATGGTTCGAAAATTAGAAGAAGAAAACGAATATAAAATTTTATATTTGAAGAAAGCGGTCGTAATAGGCCGAAATATAAGATATTGTGTCCAGAAATACAAAGCAGTTTTTTGAACTTTTATTTGGAAGGATGCCAAGTTTTATTGAAAAACACCCTAATACATGGAAGGATGACTCGGAATATTTAAGAATGCAGGAAATTGTAAAAAAATTGGAAGTAGTAAATTACGTTGCAGAAAGAGAAATAGGGCTCATTAAAAATTACAACGCAATTTTAACGCATCAAGAGGAATACAAGCAGTATCTATTACAAGTTGTAGAAGATCACTATAAGACAATTCCTTTTGTAACGAAAAAATATATTAAGGCTACTCTGCAACACAAAAACTAAAAAAAAAATAAAACAATTTAACAATCTTGTTAATTACATATGAAATGTGTTTCTATGTATTCTTCAATCTTTTCCATCTCCTTTAACCAAAACTCTCATCTTTACAAAGTATGGCTTTATGACTAATTAGCAATGTATCTCAGAAACATTATTAAGGGAGTAATAAATTTTGAAACACAGAAATATTTCTTTATCAATTTAAGCTTCTTTTGTTTATTTTTTATTAATAAAATCAAAATTTTCTACTCACGAGATGAGTCATAACATCTTACGTGATTTTGCTAGTGACATTAGATGTTATGACTTGCGAGTAGAGAATTGGTTTGAGATAAGTGCCTTTTGGTCGTTTTTAGGCTATAAAATTGTTAATTTTTTAGTTATGATGACGTGGAATACCTTTTTTTTTTCGTTTTTCTTTGCAAAATAATAAATAGTGAAATTTGGAAAAAAGGAATAGGTACTATTTTAAAAATTTGATGAAACTCTTGATTTCTAAATTTTTTGAAAGAAACAGCTCAAACATCAAATGTTTACTATGCCAACCCCCATTTTTTATGATTTTAGTGGATCGGGCATACTCAAAAATACTTAGAAAATATTACACTGTCATTATTTGATGGAATTGAATGAAAAGAGAGGATTAAATTTCACTAAAGGTCGTTTTAGTGTTTTTTTTTGCGGAAAACGAATTTGAGCGACATCTAAACGTAGTCCGATCGATCTGAAAATTAGCATGAGGTCATTTCTAATAGAAACGAATACTTTGAGCTCTTAGCCCGATTGAAAAAATAAAAAAAGTTTTTTCCACTCAAAAATGGGTCGCCCTACAACTGCTATACCTATTCACTACTAACATATACTAACAATTAGCAAAATCCAAATCTAAACTGTGAGAACGGTTTTATTTAACAAATTTATAATAATAAATATATTATAAGAATAAATAACTTTTCTGCGATTACTGCCCTAGTTATGTATATCTGGGACTAACATCCCAAATCCTTATAAATAAACCTTTTGTGTTGAGGATGCAGTCAGGGGCTGGGCCCGCATAATTCTGGAATATGGTGCTATATACAACGATTTTGAGAAATGTTGTCATTTTATATCGTCACTAGCGATATATAAAACAGATAAAATTATGCATTTTGTATTGAAACATTGTATCCGCAATGAGCATTATGGGCCAACGGACAAGATTATTTAATTCACCAACTATATTATCGCCACTCGAGCTTGAATTACTCTCATCAAATATATAACTGTCATTGGACGACGACGAGTTTCTGAATTTGTTTGTTTGAGTTTGAAACCAGAAGCACCTTTTTTCGGTTTAAAAACTAAGAAACAACACAACACGTGTTTGGCAGGTGTATTTTAGAGATCAAAAAAATTAAATGCTCAAGGTAATTTTCAGGGACGAGCATTTACTGTTTCCCAATCCCTTTATTAGGTGTCATGTCATGGTGAATGCCACACAGAAATACTGTAAAACTTCCAAAAGTAGTCACCTCTCTAGTTTGACATGCTCCCTAAATTTACATTTTTGTAAAAATTGAAGAAACTTTTTCATTTTAGCCTGACTTTAAATTATCAAATTATTTGAATTTTAATACCTTAGACTAACCACCCCCATAAATTTACCAACATTTCTGGGTCCCATAAATAGTGACTTTAGAGAAGTTTCCCTGTTTTTTTTAGTACAAGAAGGAACTATAGTTACATAAAATTATATTGGTATTTCTTAAATTAGTGTGAATAATAAAAATTCATTAATTCCTGAATTAGTGTTTCCAATTTCGAAAAAATCGAAACCAAAATATGGGCCGGTATTCCGGAATACCGTAATTCCGAAATTGGATGCCCGAGCTCCAACCAACAAAATTTATTATCATAATTATCGAGTCTCCCTTCCCATTAATTTAATTGAGCTAATTTCATTTGCTAGGGCACCCACTCTTTTATATAATGTATCCATCGTGTTAATAATAAACTGCTAGGATCGTCCTAAAGCTATTAGAGATTGTAAGACGCTCTTTTCAAGATCAGTACTACATCATGCTACGTAAGATTATCCGACACCTCTGATGATGTGACTACGACAGAATCAATGAACGACCTCCTTGATGTGGCACGGCAAGGTGGACGTATTCATGTAGCCGATGCTGAGTTAACATTTTCAGAGCATCTTATATGAAACACTTTTGGGTAGCTACCACACTTAACTCCGGGAATCTGCCACGGGATACATTTTTGGAGGAGGCTACACAGAAAAGAGTCATATTTCACCCATGAATGACCACAAACACATACAAAAGTTCACTATCGGAGTGAAATTTCTAACGTTAATTTACAGTGTAGTTTAACGCAAAGAAAGTGTAAGAATCAAGTGGTAGAAAAAGTGTTAAAAAACTTACTAACGTAGCTACACAAAAAAGGGTCAAATGAGAAATAAAAAATAATCATTTTCTCGTATTTCAATTTAAAACCTTGTATTTACTTACCAAATTTGAAATTAATCAGACCCAGGGAAATGCGTTTGGACAAATTATACTTAACACAAGAATGTAATGGATAAATTACATTTAGGTATAAAATATTCTTTATATGCACAGTTCATATTTAATTCCATAAATTATACAATTTTTTTAGTAATTTATTCTATAGTAAGTACAAATCATTCAATAAAAAAAGCATTCCTTATAATCCATGTAAAATGATTATCATGAATTATTTTAAAAAACTCAAAAAATATTACAGTTAGTCCAAAAAAAAATCATATTATATCACACCTAATGCGTAACCA
The DNA here is from genome assembly GCA_963556165.1 of Tipula helvola. Taxonomy (NCBI): domain Eukaryota; kingdom Metazoa; phylum Arthropoda; class Insecta; order Diptera; family Tipulidae; genus Tipula; species Tipula helvola. The sequence continues at coordinate 170,858,270 of OY744483.1, read as the reverse complement.
AGTATGGTATAAAACTAATTAGCTTAAGTTACACGTAAAATTTATAAATATTTTATGCATTTTCACTCTCAATATAATGTAGGAATGTAGCTATTATAATCATAGTTATTTACGTAACAAGAGCGGTAAATGAGTTGTTACAGTACGAGTTCGACGTTTATGGACGAGGCGACGAAGGAGCCGAGTGCAGAATTTTGAACGAGTACTGTAACGATCATTTAACGTACGTGTAACGTACAACGTTTTATTTCATACTATAAGATTTTTTCATTTAAAATTAAATTTTAAAGTAAAAACATGAGTTTGAAATTTAGAGAAAATCAATCCAAATGATTTTCAAATTATCAAGTTACCCTAGTTGTTTTTTTGTTTGTTTGGTTTTACAGTCTACTCTACTGTAATAGCTCGTTTTCCGGACACTTTTGTTCTCGGACGTAAGGATTCATTTCCCGGACTGAAATCAATCGCGTAAACATTGATTTTCGGTATAGTATGAAATAAAATACATTTTTCGTGTACTTAATAGCAAACAGTGTCATTTCTTGGCTGAAAACAGTAAAGAAAACAGCTACTTTTCTCCTTAGCAACACATTTCTTCACTATAAACACTTTTCTTCATAGAAACGCTTTTTTTCCAAATGATTTTTGAATTTTTGACTTGTTTTTTTTATTTTTACCTGATTTGTCATCAAATACACGAAAAAGTAGCATGTTCTACACGTAAGAAAAGTGTTTTCCATGCTCGTAAAATTGTTAATCCACTCGCTCGCTGGCGCTCTCTCGTGAATTAAACAATTATTTACACTCGCTGGAAAACTATCACTTTTCTTTACTTGTAGAACAATCTACTATTTACTCCTACTTAGAAGTGATATGTATATAATTTTTTTTTGTGCATATAACAAATTAATTTGTGTAACTATAATAATTTGTTGGTGGTAAGTAAATTGTCATATTAAAATTAGTGTAGTGTGTATGGTTATGAAATTAAGTATAAAGTTATCGTTAACCATCTAATATGGCATTGAAAATCACTATTTTAAGTGTACTATTAAGTTTTACTATCTATAGATTAGTGTAAAGTTAATCAAATATTATTGTGGTCGATTAATTATGTAACTATCCATTTCAATTATGCCACTTCTGTATTATTTGTGTAAATTTTCAAAGGATACACTCTCATCTCATCTCAGTAGAATTTTCTAATTGTTTCAATTCATTTTTTACAAAACGTTATGTTCAACAGTGTGTCCGAATATTCTGTTGTTCGTCTGATAACGGGGTACAAGAAATTTTTTGTGATGTAATCGGCAATTGTCAATTAATTCCAATAATATTTCAGTCAGTTTATTATTCATGTGAGAATTTTGGGTTTGGCACGGATTCTTGGTTTCCAAAATCTTGTTTGAAATCTTTTCGAAACGAAAAAAATATAAATTCTGTAAAATGAGGAATTTAATATTTAAATAAATAAAAATAAAAAGCCAGATTAAAACCAATAGTTTTTAAAAGCAAGATTTTGAGAAACAAAGATTTCGGGGCCCCGAGAATTATTTTTTTTTAACCTTAATTACGTTGTCTTCTTTGGTGTGTTGCATTTACAGAGAGTAGTTTAGAAAATTTTGTTCAGAGTAAATTGTGGAGAGAAAAATTGAACTTATATTTATCCGTAGATACAGTTTAGCCATACATTTTGTATTATGACGATTTTGAAACACGAAATGCTTTAGGAAGTCACGCCGGATCTCAATCTATTGCAGGGTTTTATTTGTATTTTCCCAGTTTGCCCTCTAATAAGTTAAAATTGAGTAATATATTTGTAGCTCAATTAGTGAAAACAAATTATTTAAAAAAATTTGGAACTAATCAATCATTGGTTCTCCTAATAGATTGTTTAAAAGGTATTGGAACTAATGATATTTGGATAAATATAAACACCAAGGAAAAATGTGTTAAGTTTTGCTCGGTCTCGTTATAGGTGATAACTTAGCAATAAATACTGTAATGGGATATAGCACATCTTTTTCCCATAACTTATATTTATTTGCCACTATCCTCGGATTATTGGCTATTCAGGTCCATTGAAGACATTAAGCTGCATGAGAATGGTAAGCAAGAATAAACAAGTTAACAAATATTCTAAAGTGTGCTCCGCATGAATTAATTTACCTCTTTCGAGTAGCCAAAAGTGCTGTCACAGTTTCGCGTTTGACATGATAATACACCATCCATTAGATAAAGATATTGAAATTATAAAAAAGAAAACCATGAAATCTACTAGAGAACATTATTTGTACTACATGGAACCTTATGTCAAAAATGTGCTTGAACTATTGTTGGCTTTGAATATCGAGTCAGCCGGTTGTGTATTTTTATAAATGCCTCTGAATAATAATTTTGTATTTTTTTTTAAATCAAAATGGCCAAATGCTACAACCGTGGAGCACATTTTAATTCAATGATTGTTGCTATTCGAATAAAATGAGAAGTACAAACAGCTTTTATAGAAAAATAAAAGGCATGCAGCCTTTTTGCGTGAAGTATCAACCATGTAGCTGGTTTTCGAAATATTATACAACATTTTGGTTATTTGGTTATGTTTACCACCAATCGCTGCCCGCTTTATTGTAATGAGCCCAACCTCAAAATAAAGTGTGCGTATTTATACCAAATGTAAAAGATTAATTACATAAATAAATAAATTAACATGAAATAATTCCGGCAGTTCTTTATAAAGGAACATTATTTAGACATGGATTTCATATTTACGAATCTTCAATATTGTATTTAATTCAGGATATGATACTGCATGAAAATAATATTATGCTGATTCTGTTATAAATTGAAATTCTGGGGTATGACTACAATTTGAATATTTATAAAATAGACAAACCGGACGGAAACCATTTTTTGAAAAATACTAATACACTTAAAACCAAAAAACCCTTTGAATTACATAGACAAATCGATAGAACGTTTTTTTTACCTAGGATATTTTAATTCAATACAATATCAATTGATTATTTTATAATGTACGGTGAATGAATAATAATTTATTAGCACAACAATTTCTGTTGATTCTTAAGTGTATGTTATAATTAAATATTAATATTATAATATAAATATTATACAAAACTTATAATGTGTATACATTTTTATTGCTAGAATATGTACTTCTAATTATACATATCGCACACCGCATGCAATAAAACGATAAGTACTACTTATCGCGTTATTGCATGATTGCATTTTCATATAGTTCAGAGAAAGTAGTCCATCCCAGTTTTACTCATTTTTTAAAATGGGTCCTCCCGAGGGATGCTGTATAATTTTCCAATAATACGATAAGTCATTTTTTATGTTTTATATGGTCTATAACAAATATCTTTTCAATTTTTTGTTAGGTAAATATGTTCGGCCAGTAAATGAACTAAAGCAAATGACAAAGGAGCATGTTATGCGGCATATCTCGTCATTTCCCACGGTCGAATCACGTTATTTACGCGCCCAAACCACAAAATTATACCTCGATAGTAGAGGTGGAAAACTATCGACAATTTCAACTATCGATAGTTTCGATAGTAACATAAAAAACAATCGATAGAAAACTATTGACACAAATTAAAAGACTATCGATATACTATCGATACTATCGGATAATAAATTTATAAACTTTACTCAATTACATACAGGTTGACTAAAACCAGAAACTATAAAGTCATGAGAGGTTATTTTAATCGGAAAGTTTTCCAGTTTCCCACTTTGTTTTAAAAGCAGCCAATCGTTTTTATGTAAGAAAATCAGCATCTCAACATTTTTTGGCTTTCAGACCGTTTGGGATCGTTGATCACCAATAATTTGACTAGCATATAAAAAGGATGACAACAAGAAAAACGTAACTAAAGTTATATCGCATAATAGCAAATTCTCTTGTACGAATAAAATATCAATATCGACTTATCCAATTAAGATCATGAGAACGTCAGTTATCATAGTTTTAAGGGAATACGATTTTTGGACTCTACGATGTCGAATTCTTATTGTGATAAAATCTTAAAGTATTATCTCTAAAATTGATAAGGTTATGACTGATTTTATATTCTTAAAATAATGCGTTTTTAACTCAAAATCCAGTTAAAAGAATTAAAAGCCACTTTATAATACTCTTCAGTATAAACGATACAATTAAAGTGATTCGCTTATTCCTAGCAACGAAAGAACTAATTAAACCTTTATACTGCTCTCCTGAAAAAAACAGTATTTTACACTTATCATATTCTTACTTGGATAGGTCGATATATCGATAGTATATAAAAAGTATCGATTGTTTTCGATAGTACGAAACTATCGATATATCGATAGTACTATCGATAGATTTCCATCACTACTCGATAGTGATCTTAATGTAGCAAAAATGCATATATTTAGGCTATACCTTACATGAATTAACGGAAATAATATTAGTACACAGCACGTTACACAACGGCAGTATTATAGAGACATGTTTAAATTTAATTTTAATTTGAGCTTTTTTACACCAAAAAAAGATCAAAGTAACGATTGTACGAAGTATGCAAATATGTCTGAGGCAGATAAAGAAAACTTTAAGGATACTTTTAATAAACATGAAAGAATGAAAAAATGAAGCAAGGCGAATCAAGAATATTGACAAAGCATCGTCTAAAGTTCATAAAAATATTGTAACCTGTTGTTTTGCTTTTCAGAAAATATTACAGTGCCCTTTTGGCGAAACTAGTATATTTTTCTTCAAAAGAAAACTTAATTTGCATAACTTTACAGTATGTATATAATTTGGCTAGTCATCAGGGTGATTGCTTTTTGTGGGACGAAACTATTGCTGGCCAAGGTGCTTCGGAAGTAGCTAGCAGTTCAAAAAATTCATCTTTTGGACTGATAACTGCCCTGGACAAAATAAAAATGAAATTTTGTTTTCTTTTTATTCGTGGGCGTGTAGTCAACTTAAAGTTGATATATGCCATAAATTTTTGGAAAAAGGGCACAGTCAAAACGAAAGGGATTCAATGCACTCGACCATAGAGAAATGCCGTAAAAGAAAAACCATTTATGTTCCGGCTCAGTAATACAGTCTTATCAGAAATGTAAAAGTAAATGGACCGTCTTACATCGTGCATGAAATGGAACTAATCGATATTTTAAATTTCAAGAAATTATCAACCTCAAATTTCTTTGGAAAAAATACAAAAGACGAAACAGTTCAAATAAATAAAATCCGGGAAATATTTGTATCAAAAGAAGAGCCAAATAAAATATTATACAACTATGAGTTTATGGTAGTTTTATGTGTATACACGCACAATTACGTTTTAATAAAAATCACTTTATCTAATTTATAAATATTGTTGTTTATTGATATAAATTATGAGTGTAATTAATTATTAGTTAATATGATAATTTTATTTAAATTATTATTATTTTGTAATTTATTCGCACTTTTTCCGACTCGTTTCTGTGTTTCTTCTTTTACTTATCGTTTTGTAGTTTTGTACTAGTATATTGATGTTTGCTTTTTTTATTAATTTATCGCGCGGTTGGTATACCTGGAGTAAAAGGTGCGTTCCTTTGTGTTTTTAAATGTGTTCGAGATTAATGTGTGTAAACTGATTGTGGTGGTGAGTGAATGTAAAATGTTTACCAAAAATGTATGTAAACCATTTTATGAGAGCTTACCGCACAGTATTCTTGAAAATCAAGATTCAGATGAGTAGTTTTCTACTCATTTTTAGGGCGATAATCGCGTAGTATCTATCATATTATATGATATCATACTATTTTTGTTATGTTATATTTGGAATAATAATAATTTATAACTATTTGAACGTTGAATACAACATTAAATATGTTCTATTTTTCATAGAATAAAATGCTCTATTGCAAAATTGCGTTAGGTAAACTTACAATGGTATACAATTTTATCATTTTTCATATAAAAATTATATCTCTACTTACAACATAGAACTTAAAAAACTTCCCAGTCAAAAAAACTATAACTAGTAGAAGCGTTTACCTGTTTAAACTAATTTTTTTAGATGTTTTAAATGATTTCCGAAATTGTTAGAAGAAATTTACTATTTGCAGTAAAGAATAATTTTAGTTAGACATATGACCAAAAAGTTCTGGTTGAAAAACCTAAAAAGTGTTCTCCTGAAAATTGACGATTTTGACTTATCGTCTTATTGCATGCAGTGTGCGATATATTAAGATTTTATGCAATTAACAAGAATTTAATTTATCAAAAATTGTGTTTATTATTATTTAAATACTACTCTAATAAAAAAATAGAGAATTATCAAAAATATGTTTGATTTTTTCTTAAAATTTGTGACTTTTTATGTAAGACATTATACCTGTCCAACCATTGATTGAGCCTAGATTTACCATATCATATCCCTCATTGAGCATAATTTCTAAAATTCGATTGCATAATTCTTGCCAAACCCCTGTATAATTCAACTTATTTATTATATAAATTTAAATTATACCCTACTATGAATGAGTTAACACGAACTTAGGGATAAACATGACTTAGCCCATCTGAATTTCTCCTTTCCTTTGGTACTATTTATTCAAATTAAATGATAAATTATACTTAACATTGTGAGATGCATACATACAGTCCCGTAGTAAATGATAGCCGCACCCCTAATTTAAGATTTATTTCATTTCAAATAAATTCATTTAAAATTCTTCTTATTCTAAAATAATACTTTTCACATTACCAATGTGTGCTATAAATAGAAGTCATTATTCTTTGAGGCATCATGGAAAATGTAAGGACAACCCTCATTTAGTATGGTAATAAAAGATAGCCGCAGGTATACTTTAAAATTCTTTTGAACACTATATCAATATCTATTCGAGCTTTTTGACGTGCAAACATCTTCTTGTGGCTTAAAGTATTATTGTGTTAAATATTTTAGTTGTTTTGTTAAATATGGGTAGAAAAAGTCGTTTAAACGAGTTTGAAAAAGGACAAATTGACGCTTTTAAGAAAAATAATATGAGTAACCGGGTTATAGCAAAAAATATTGGTCGGAGTGAGAAGGTAGTTCGAAATTATTTAAAAAATCCGCAATTATTCGGTTCGCGTAAAAGTACAGGCCGGCCGGCTGCACTTACTGATAGAGAAAAACGGTCAATTTTACGAACCGCGTCTAATTTTATTAGCACTGCGCGGCAAATTGCGTTAAAAGCTGGTGTTAATGCAAAGATTTGTAATGTGCAGAAAGTGTTGAGATAGTCAGATAACATACAAATAAAAAAGCTTCAGAGGAAACCACAACTGTTACGAAATCATAAAGACGCCAGATTGCGTTTCGCGAAGGAACATATGTCGTGGAAGAAAAAGTGGCAGCGCGTTATATTTAGTGACGAAAAAAAATTTAATTTGGATGAAAAGAAGCTCTTATGCTATCGAAACGTCAACAAGGTGGAGGATCGCTAATTGTTTGGGGTGCAATTGGCTATGGAGGAAGAACGGAGCTGAAGTTTATTTCCGGTCGTATTAACAGCAACCGGTATAAATCCATGCTAGCCGAAATATTACCAGTTGTTGGTGCACAAATTGGCGGTTCAAACTTTATCTTCCAGCAGGATAATGCAGACGTTCACACAGCCGGGATAGTAAATGACTGGTTTACTGAGGCTCAGATACCAGTTTTGAAATGGCCAGCAAGGTCACCCGACCTTAACATCATTGAAAACATGTGGGGTGAACTCAGCAGAGCTGTGTATGCTGAAGGAAGGCAGTACAGCAGCGTTCATGAGCTAAAGGCGTCAGTACAACATGAATGGGCTAATATTTCAAATGAATATGTACACAACTTGTACAAAAGTGTGCCAAATCGAATTTTCGAAGTAATAAAAAACAACGGTGGACAAACAAGATATTAATTGAAATAAAAAATTATTTTTATAATTGTGCGTTTTATATTTATTTTCTATTACAAACAATAAAATATTGTGTGCGGCTATCTTTTATTACCATACTAAATGAGGGTTGTCCTTAAATTTTCCATGACCCCGCAAAGAATAATGACTTCTATTTATAGCACACACAAGAGCACACATTGGTAATGTGAAAAGTATTATTTTAGAATAAGAAGAATTTTAAATGAATTTATTTGAAATGAAATAAATCTTAAATTAGGGGTGCGGCTATCATTTACTACGGGACTGTATATCAAATAACTCAATGTTCTTATAAAGAATAGTTTGTACTTAGTAGGAATCGCATGAATGATGCCTAATTTGCTATTATTATTCCATAATTAAGAACGGTTGAAAATAGACCTTAATTTTGTAATAGGTAAATTATGCTTTATACGAATAATTTATCCAATTATTTCTCTGGGTGCAAAACGTTATTATGTTATTTCAATTAACTTAATAAACCATAAAAAGTTTTAAATGCTAAAATGAGGGCGAATGTATCGCATTTAACCAAAAAAACACAAATATCCGAGATGTTAAGCACATCTGTACTGAATATATTCAACGTTTCGGGAATATAATAAGCTGGTTAGTCGTACATATGCCATTCTCTTATATGGCGTTCTCAAATGAGAAATTTTTGAAAATTAACAAATGTTTCGAAAATGATTTGGAAGCGGTACTAACACTAAGTCAATTAAAACAAATCTCAGAGATGTGCTCATGTACTCACTATATTCAACATT
>OY744483.1:170826963-170849353 GCA_963556165.1 Tipula helvola | reverse complement strand
CACATTTTAATGGAGTATTAAATTAATTGAAATAACATAATAACGTTTTGATTAATTTCAAATTTGGTAAGTTTCGACAATTTTTTAAAACCTTTTTGCATTATTAATTTTAAATTGAAATACGATAAAATGATTATTTTTTATTTCTCATTTGACGCTTTTTTGTGTAGCTACAATTTTACAGTTAAAAAACACAAGTTCCCAATTTTTACTGTATTTCACAACTTATTGAGATGTATGTACATAGGTACGTATCTATGTATGTATTCTTAAATAAATATACCAAATATGCAATTAGATTAACAAATTTTAATTTGTTTCTCTAATTATCAACCTTCTACTTTCACAGTTCAATTTGAAGTTCGAAACTTATTCAGCAGGTTAAATATTTATTTGTGGCTACACAATAGATTATGAAATAATAAAATTCATATTTCCCTACTTTCTAAATTTGTTAATGGTACCTTATTATTAGTTCATAAATTAAATTCAGATGTTGGACACCTTCATAATTCCAACCAACCAACAAATTCAAGCAACCGTAATTGTCAGAACTTTCGGTGTTTTTGAGAGGACACTTTTCGGAGTGAAACTTTTCAAGGAACACTTTTTTGAGAATACTTTTTGGACGATTTGTTTTTACAGACAAACATTTCGTGCGACAGTGTTACACTCGGGTTAAATTAACACTACTGGAAACATTCAAATGGTCCACAGAAAAGGCAGAATTTTAGAGGATATCGAAGTGTATTCCTTAGTTCTAGGAGAAGTCATCAAAATCGGATGCAATACTCTGATAATATTTTAGCTTCAGTATATTCTAACTGTATCCAAGTTTAAATTAAGCATTTTTTTATCTCGATGTGTTGTATTTTTAAGAAGTTCTTTTTACAATAATTAAAATAATTTAGATTTGTGATGAGCAATTTTGACAATTCTAATCTGAAAACTGTTTTCCATTTTGTCCAACAATTTGTTGTGCTTGAATCAAAATATAAGGTATATTTATTGCAATAGAAGTAAATTGAGATAGGTAAGCCAACTGTTTCTGTTGGCAACATGTTGGATAAAATCAACACGTTGAGATCTGCTGTGTCCTGGAATGGGTGCATACCGTGCGAGGGCAGCCATCGCCATCTTCGCCCGTTTGTGTTCATCACCTCTTTCCTCAAGCAGTAAGATACCAAGATGTGTTTTAGTAATGAGTGACATGAGAAGTAAAAAGTAATTAAACAAAAGCAACGATTTCAATAAAATTTAATTAAGAAAACAATTTCTATACAATTTGAGATTGAAGTTTAAATTTATGTAGTTTATGAAAATCGAGGAGATTTTATGTTAAATATATTTTTCATTAAAAATTATTATGCTTTCAAATATAATTAAATTGTAAATTTTCTTCTACAAAAATATGTGAAATTCTTTTTCGTTTACTAAAAGTTTCATTTTTCTTTTGAGTCCATCATCTTTTATAAAAATACACGAGCGAAATGTAAAGCAAAAATACTAAAAATTTGTTAATAAAAAAAATAAATAAAAAGCGAAAAGTATATTTTGCTTTTGTCGGTAGAAAAGAAAAATTCTTGTTGCTAAAAATAAGAACAATACAAAGTATTTGAACGGATTTATGATTGTTTGGCTACGTGATTCATAAAGCTTTGACAAATTGTATACATAAATTAAGAATGTGGGAAAATCTTTTGTGTTTTGTTTTTGTGTAGAAAAAAAAACGAATAAATCAATAATTTTTCAAAATTATTTTTTAATCAATTGACTTTACAACAACATCATTTCTATTTCGTATTTATTTCAAAATTTTACTAATTGTGGTGCCTTATACACAGTGCAGTTAAGACTTGAAGTTAGGTCATAAATCTAGTATGTATATTATATAACATAATATGGCAAATAATTATAAGATTACTATGGTGGTTTTATTAATCATCAGGAAGCAAACTCACTCTTTAACAGTAATTAGTATGCTGATTTATTGTAAAAGCTCTAACAATATTTTTTATTAAATGTAATAGCAGGCAACGTAACCCAAGTATGATCACAAATATTTTACTCTCTATCAGCCACTTTACACTTGCTTTCTTGCATTACGTTTCTCTGCTTTCAAAAAATCAATTTGCATTTACACGCGTTTGCTTGAATCAGTTGTTATTTATCTATATGTGTAAAAAAATCCTCTGTTAGGACGCGTCCGAAGTTTGTGATAATATTTTTTTTGTAATAATTTTGACATGATTGAAATAATTTTCTATTCCATATTTTTCTAATAAGTTCGTTTGCGTCCGAATACTGATATAATTTTGACATAATAAATTTGACAGATAATGCTTGGAGAATAAAGACTGATTTACATTCAAAAATTTTCGCAGATGCAGATGTCACATTGTCAATAGACAATGCAACAAAAAAGCGCCAGCGGAAAAAATAAAGGTACCTAAACACAACTTCACAAAGTCAAATCACGTTGCATGGGGTTTCAGATGCTTCAAAAGAAGCATACGCAGCTGTTGTTTTCGGCAAGATAACAAATCCAAATGGAGGCTCATGTTAAGCTACTATCGTCAAAAACCAAAGTGGCACCAATCAAGCAATTGTCAATTCCACGATTGAGATTGTGTGGAACAGTACTTCTAATAAACGTCAAGCAAGCATTGCAATTTTAAATCACCGAAATAGTGGCATGGACCGATTCTACCATAGTATTAGATTGGTTAAAGTCAACTCATAATAAATGGAATACATTTGTGGACAATAGAATTAGCGATATGCTTATGCATTTTAATAAATCACAATGGTAGCACGTAAATTTTTTAGACAACCCGGTGGATTGCGCTTCCAGGCGACTAGCACCGGAATAATTACAGCAGTTTGAATTATGGTGGAATGGGCCAATTTGGCTAATGAATGAAGAAGACTGGCCAGAAAACATACAATCCCAATCAAATACCTTAGAATAATTGCTTAGCCAGTCCCTAAAAGTTCAGGTTTCACAATCAAACATAGTCGATGAATTAATTTCGAATAAATCCAGCTTTGGTACCACGGTTCGAGTTATGGCTTATATACATCGATTTATCAACATTAAGTTAAAACGAATTCAGAACAATGCTACGTCACCGAATCTGAGCATAGCAGAAATACAGAAAAATGTAAGATAGTCATTTTCCGTCATATACAATTAAAACACTTCGAATCAGAAATAACCCTAATTAAATCCAGTAAGGGGATTCCTGCATCAAGCAGAATTAAATATTTCCAACCATTCATCGATTAATTAGGATTACTTCGGGTTGGTGGAAGAAGGTGAATGCATCGCTAACATATCACATAAAGCATCTAATACTAATTACAGAACTTCATCCAAACAACATTTTAGAATCTCATTTCCAAGACATTGTGTCAAATTTATTTATTTATTTATTTTATTTTATTTGGTAGCTACAGTGGTTACAATCGGTACAAACAATTACGGCTAACTACAATTAATTAGAATTATACAAAAAAAGTTTAAATAACACATTCTTGAATGAATCTCTCGACAAGTGGAAATCGAACATTTTAAATACCGAATTGAATATCCGTGATGTTCTCATGATAGGTTCCGAAATATCGTAGTTAGTTGGCTCCAAGTCAATGAATAAAAGCCCAGCACGTTGCCGCATTCGACGTTTGCAAGCTTAAATTTTTAGACGTGCAAGTAACTCGGTACAATCGATGCGGGAATTAATAATATCACACATAAACAGCGGGGAAGCTACGTCCCGGCGACACTATAGACGTTGTAGTTTCAGAAGATTACATCGTTCCTGATAAGATGAGAGGACATAATTCACAGCACGCATGGACCGCAAATAACGGAGCGCAAAAAGAACAAATTGTTTCTGAACACTCTCAATCCTCCCGGAATGATTGTGGCAGGATGACGACCAAACTGGAGATGCTTATGCCAAAATAGAACGAACAAACGAGACATAGAGTGATGTCAAAGTTATCGGGTCTCTAAATTCCCTGCAGTTTTGTTTAATAAAGCCCAACATAATATACTATTTTCAAATAATGGTGTTAAGTCTAGTAAATGTAGCGTCGGATGCAAAAATCACACCAATATCGGAAATGAACTCAACTCGGTCAACGTATACTTTGTCCAGCTGATGTTGGTGAAAAATGGGTGAACGAATACGATTAATGGAAAGAGTCTTACATTTGCTCACGTTTAGAGCCAATCTATTGTTAATTGACCAACTGCAAAATCTATTTAAGTCCTCCTGCAACTTTACGCAATCAAATATACTAGCAACACGGGCGAAAATTTTCATGTTGTCTGCGAAGAAAGCATTGAACAACATCGTTGATAAATAATGAAAACAACAATGGGCCAATGTGACTACCTTGAGGCACGCCAGATGGTACACGATACAATTGGGAATAAGAACCCAAGAATCTAACGGAATGCTAACGATCAGAAAGGTAGGAACGCAACCATTTAATAGGAATGAGCTGGCAGTTTAGACTCTCTAACTTACTAATTAGAATGGAGTGGTCAATCATATCAAAAACCTTGGGAAAATGTGTATAAACAACGTCGAGCTGCTGTCTGGAATTTAAACTATCAAATAAATCACTGCAAAATGAGGCCAAGTTAGTTACTGTGGACCTACCGGGATAAAATCCATGCTGTGCCGGAGAAATGAAATTTTTAGTATGGAATTGCAAGATTTTATGAACCATACACTCAAACAGCTTAGGTAAGATGGAGAGAATGGTGATTCCACGGTAATTACTCACATCACTTCTTCTATCCGCCTTGAAAATTGGATGAATACAAGAAATCTTCCAAGGATCGGGGAAAAACCCGCGACGAAGGCTTTCATTAAGAAGGTAATCGGGAGGACCAAACTCTCAGCATAACACCTAAACAGAATCGGAGGAAAACCATCATAGTCATAGCCCGATCCCTTTCCAACCGCGAGCTGGAGCGAACAATCCAGAACTTCTTTCTCGATAAATTTGAAGTCTTTAAATTGACCGAAGCTGGAGAAAGCTGGAGTCACGATAGTGGGCGAAGGAACTGGTTTGTAAATCGACGCAAAAAAATTAGCGAACAGATTGCAGATGTCCGAGGGCTGACTAGCGACGGAGCTCTTGTACGACATGGTAGACGGAAAGCCAGCCACTTTTTTCTTACTATTAATGAACTTCCAGAACTCCTTAGGACTAGATGTTAACTTTTCCTCAATTCGCACTATATAGTTGTTATCAAGGAAACAGTTTAGGTTTTTAAATTCCTTGCTATAGCTCTATAAAAATCAGGATGGTATTTGACACCATGTAGTCTATACAAGGAATGAAGCTTATTGCGTCATTTCTCAAGCAACACCAACTAATTATTATACTATGGCTCCCGACGGCCGTTTTTATTTTTTTTTTGACCCGCGGAACATACTTTTCGATACTTCACCTGAGAAGATCGTTGAACCTCAACACCGTACAGTTCAAATTTCCACCGCGTTGTAATAAGTCCAAATTAGAAATGTTAAAAAATTCATTCAAGGATGTGTAATCGGCCTTTCTAAAATTAAGATAATAATCATTAGAGACATAGTTATTTATACAATTGAAATGAAAAATATTTATCATAATCGGTAAGTGGTAGATGCTCTCACAACCAGTGAAGTCCGGACACACAGAAATTTCAGCATGCATAACATCATTAGTAAATAATAGATCGAGTATAGTAGTGGAGATAGCAGCAAAATAATCGATGATAGCCAATGTCCTCTCATCAGTAGAAGATGAATAAAACACGCCGTCCACATCATCCCAAGATATCATGGGTAAATTAAAGTCACTCACAATGATAAGTTGATTACTAGGACGGACTAGATGCATAACAGCTGAGTCGATATAGTTGATAAACAGTGTTATAGTAATCCAAGTTCGACCCGTACGGTATATACACAGCGACTACAACAATCGAAGTATTATTGGGCAGTCTGACTCGAACAGCAATCACGGCTAGGCTATGATGACATGCGATCACATCACTAGTTAACCACCACCACCTTTACGACTGGTGTCAAAGTTGTATCTATTCTTTTTCTAAACAACATAATCGGATGGAAAGTACTCTTCGGAGAACATATTTATCGTAAGCCAGGTTTCGCTAAATATTATGACGTCATAATTGTTGTCCAATACGCCTTTTTTTCCAAAATGGCTACCGAGTAACTTGTCGTGTTGATGTAGAGCAAAAAATATTTAATTAAATTATTATTAATGTTGTGATCAAATATTAACTAATTTAATTGCCCGAATAGTTCAAAGTTATATGTAATCATTAATAATTACTGTGATCTTTTTACGTGCTTAATAAATAAACTAAAACTTAAATTTGATTCATATATCTTCGCTTATAACAGTGAATTTTATATCAGGAGTACAAATTGAAAATGCGGGATTTTTTTCTATTTTTGAACGTTTATTCTGAAAAAATGGTAACAAATGAATTATTCAAAGTATTGTCCATCGCTAGCCACAACTTTTTCCCATCTTTCTGGCAATTTACGGATACCGTCGCAAAAAAATTCGGCCGGCTTGGCTGCTATCCAGTCATCGACCCATTTTTGGGCTTCTTCGTAAGAATGGAAGCGCTGGTCAGCTAGGCCATGTGTCATCGATCGGAAAAGGTGGTAATCGGAAGGAGCAATGTCTGGGCTATACGGCGGGTGGGGTAAGACTTCCCATTTCAGCGTTTGTAGGTATGTTTTGACCGGCGCTGCAACATGTGGCCGAGCGTTGTCATGTTGCAAAATTACTTTGTCGTGTCTTTGCTCGTATTGTGGCCGTTTTTCTTTGAGTGCGCGGCTCAAACGCATCAATTGAGTTCGGTATAGTGCTCCTGTGATGGTTTCGTTCGATTTCAATAGCTCATAATACACCACACCCAGCTGGTCCCACCAAATACAGAGCATGAGCTTGGCGCCGTGAATATTTGGTTTGGCCGTCGATGATGATGCATGGCCGGGGGTAACCATATGATTTTTTGCGCTTCGGGTTATCGTAACGGATCCACTTTTCATCACCAGTGACAATGCGATGCAAAAAACCCTTCCGTTTTTGCCGTTCGAGCAGCAGTTCGCATGCAAAAAAACGGCGCTCGACGTCTCTCGGCTTCAGCTCATACGGCACCCAATGTCCTTGCTTTTGGATCATTCCGAGGGCTTTTATACGATGGGAAATGGCTTGTTGTGTCACTCCCAATGAATCTGCGAGCTCTTGTTGAGTTTGACACGAGTCTTCATTGAGTATTGCCTCCAATTCAGCATTCTCAAACTTTTTCACTTGGCCCGGCCGCTCTTTGTCCTCAACGTCAAAATCACCACTTCTAAACCGCACAAACCATCTCTCGCACGTTGAAACCGATGGAACATGACTCGGATAAGTCTCGGAGACCAATCGATGTGCTTCAGCAGCACTTTTCTTCAAATTAAAGAAGTAAATTAAAACTTCCCGCAAATGCTGTTTTGTTGGCACGAAACTCGACATATTGAGAGCTGAAAAAAACTATGAATTTGACACTGCGACAAATTGACACATACTGAAAATTAAAGCTATAAGACGTAGCTTTGACATGAACATAGTCACAGTACTGCCTGATGCGTATAGCGTTAGTAACGCCATCTGTTATCAATCCCGCATTTTCAATTTGTACCCCTGATATTTTTTTTGTCTATCTGTGAACAACCAAAGAAAAAAGTTATTGCATTTTTTTTTCTTCCTGCAAAAATTACAATTATAATCAAAATCTTAATCGAATCTACGAATTAATTGACAATAGATTATAATTAAAGTGGAAAATAATAACATAAAACTAAAATTTAAAACAAATACATTCATAACAGTGAAGTTTTATTAAACGTGCTATATTTAAATCATAAAGTTTTGGCCTGCTTTGTAATTATATAGTTAGTTGGCATAATTTTTCAGAATGTCTGATTCACCAACCAAAAATAATGTGTCTAAAATGCCAGTGACGCGTAGCTCTTCTAAGTTAGCAGAAATATTTCAAGCGGAAAATCCGTCTATGAAAGATCTTCTAACTGCTAACAAGGTCATATTCGATAGAATTTATACGTCGGAAACAATTTTATCTAAGAAATTTGACACATTGAGTGAAACTGTTAATAGTCTTGGCAATGAATTATCTAGCGTTCAAAAAAATATTAACCAACTTGACGACAAAGTTATAAAGTGCAATATCCAAATTCAATCTCTAGAAAATGAAGTGGAATCGTTGAAGCAACAGCAACTTCTGAATGATATCGTCATAAGCGGATTTCCATCATTGGATTTCAACGATGAGGATGTAGTGGGTAACCTAAACAAAATATTTCAGTTTGATACAAATAACATTACACAATCATATAAAAAAATTATAAAAGTTACAAATCGTACAAGTAATGCTGAACCTAAACAATTTTTGCACATTATCGTCACTTTTAAAAATAGTGTTACTAAATCGAATTTTATGATAAAGCTGCGCAAGAACGGCCCGCTATATTTGAATCAACTGTATCCAGATCACCAACATAATAAACAAATTTTTATTAATGAGCGGATGACAAAAAATAACGTACAACTAATAAAAATGATGAACCAGTTGAAAAGAGAAAAGCAATTAGCTCACGTTTGGTTTCGTAGTGGAAAAATATTTGCACGCTTGAATGAGGGTAATCAACCAGTATTAATCAAAACAAAAGATGACATCACAAAATTAACAGCATAGTTGCTCGACATCAATTATTTATGACGTCTACACAAATGAACAACAAAAAAGATAAATATTTTTTAGATTTAAATCGATTTAATTATAATGCTAATTTAAATTTAATTTTAGGTATCAACATCTTATATTTAAACATCAATCGTCTAATGAACAAGCTTGAAAGATTGGAAGAATTTTTATATTCACTGAAATTGAAAATTGATGTAATAGTCTTAACTGAGACTTTTCTTTTCAACCGCGATATTAATTTTTTTAATCTTGTTAATTATAAATCATTCATTTCATCTAACTCGTGAGCATAGAGGGGGCGGTGGTATTTCTGTTTTCATACATGTTGATCTTGATTTTGAGCTTAAACGCAGCGAACTGTACATGGAGAATGAATTCCTCATCCTCCACTCTCGTAAGTTAAAATTTAATCTAATAACCGTATATAAACCGCCACATACTGATTTTAATTTGTTTTTAAACTATTTTGCTTTTCTATTGGATCAGTACAAACAAAGTGTTGTGGTTGGTGATTTCAATCTAAATATTTTAAACGAACATGAAACAGATGTGGTTAACTACAAAACTATCCTGCAAATATTTTCATATAAAATTATTAACAAAATTGATAAAAAATACTCAACACGATTTTCGAATAGTAACAGTAGCATTATCGATCATGTTTTGTCTTCCGTGCCATACCAGTTTTTTGTGCTCGTTTCCCCGACCGATCTTAGTGATCATGAATACCTACTAATTCGTTGTATGGCCCCTAATAAACGAATGATTATTACCAAACAGGTAAAGCTGTATAATGAACAAACGATATTTCAATATGTTGTAAATGCTGCTCTGGGTTGTACTGCATTTCTAAATTTTTATCACTTATTGGTAAATGCAATTATAGAAAATAGCACAAATAGGGAACGCGTGATAAATTTGCATGATTACAACAAGCCGTGGTTCACCAATGATCTTAAACAAATTATTAAATCGCGAATTAAATTCCAGAAGCTCAAGAAACGGTATCCCGATAATTTGTATTTCAAAAACGTATTTAATCAGCTAAAAAAACAATCTTATGAAATGGTAATTACCCTAAAAACCAAATACTACACAAATTTATTAGAAGACAGTTTACGAACACCCAAAAAAATGTGGTCTGTTATTAATCAAATCTTAAATAATCGAAATACTATGGCACAAGACCCCATTAATTTAATTATTAATGATAAATTAGTTACAAGTCGAATTGAAGTTGCAAACCGATTCAATGAATATTTCAATAATATTGGTATGTCATTTGGTTTCAATATTAACTACAATATTCCACCTTATCAGAGCGTAACCACCAAATTTTGTAACTTCGAACCCACAACACCCGAAGAAATTACGTTAATTATTTCTAGCTTGGAGTCATCTTGTTCATCGGGCTGGGATTCTATATCAACAAAACTCATTAAGAGGCTTAATTCTACAGTAACTCCTCTTTTGTGCAATTTTATAAACGAAACTTTTTTATCCAGCAAATTGCCTGATGAACTAAAAATTGCACGTATAACTCCAATATTCAAATCTGGGTCTAAGTTGGATATTAACAATTATAGACCGATCTCCGTCCTTCCTACGTTTTCTAAAATTTTTGAAAAAACTGTGCATCAAAGACTGGAGAATTATTTGAATTTAAACCAATTAATTCATCCTAACCAGTTTGGTTTTCAGAAAAATTCCAGTACTCTTTCTGCTATTTTGAATTTAATGGAAATTATATACAATAATCTAGAAGCTAAAAAGTGCACTTCGTGCATTTTCATTGATCTGGCTAAAGCCTTTGATTGCATAGATCATATACTTTTAATTCATAAATTAAGTAGTATTGGAATTGATGAAAATGCTCTTTTGCTGTTACAAGATTATTTGAATAATCGTAAACACTACGTTCAAATAGGAAACGATAAATCTAAAGAGCTGCTATTAAAGTGTGGAGTACCACAAGGTTCTATTTTAGGGCCACTGTTATTCACTATCTATATAAATGATATTTTTTCTCTGAATCTTTCTGGTAAAATTCAATTGTTCGCAGATGATGCGGCAATTATTTATGGTGCTAATGACAGATATACTTTAAAATTACAAATGGAAACTGATCTGAAAATCTTGAGTGAATACTTTACCAGCAATAAACTTCGACTTAATAAATCCAAAACTAAATTTATAATATTTTCTCTTAGGCAACCGATATTTCTTGACTTTGAGGAAATTATTGTAGATTCGGAAAAAATCAATAGGGTAGAGAACATTTGCTATCTCGGGTTGCATCTTAGCTTCAACTTAAAGTGGACGCATCATATAAACTCTATAAAACAAAAAATAGCTCCCTATATAGCAGTCTTCCGACGAGTTGGGAAATTTGTTCCCCATGCAGTTTCACTAAATTGCTATTTTTCGTATATTCATTCAAATCTATTATACCTAATACAAATTTGGGGATCTGCAGGTAAAACCAAAGTGAATGAGCTACAGATTTACCAGAATCAAGCCCTTAAAGCCATCAACTGCCTTAGCATGAGAACACCAACAATTTCACTTTATAACAATAGGTTACTGCCAATATCTCAAATGGTAGATTATGAATTCATTCTCTTGGTATATAAAATAAAGTATCGCATGATAAAATGTAATAACGTACTAACTACTAATTATGAGATAACGGAACGTTCTAATCGAGATGCTGCGCATTTTCGCTTACCAAATTATCTGTATAAACTGTCTCAAGATAGTTTATTTTATCGCGGATTAAAACTGTTCAACCAACTTGAGCCTGTATTGAAATGTTTGCCACTTGGAGCCTTTAAAACGAGTATGAAAAGTCGCTTATTTACTGAATTTGTTTTTGAATATGAATTAAACCACTGATTTCTTTGTTCATTACTTGATTTGATGATTAATTTTTGTTTGTATGTACTTATGTACTATAGTTATATTAGTTGATACCTATTATATATATATTTAATGTTTAATTGTATTTTTACTTCTTTGTTTGTTTAACTATCATAGATTAATTAATTATGTTGAATATTGGTTAAGGAAAAAAAAAATAATATTTGTATACATTTTATTTCAATTATTGATGTTTTCCAAAATAAAAATGTATGTTTTTCGGAAAATAATAAAAAAAAAAAAAAAAAAAAAAAAAAAAAAAAAACGAAAAACCGTAGCTTTACCTCGAATGCTGAAGGCATTGTGGTAGTATATCGAGGTGAAGTCGTTGATAGCGCTGGATGCATTAGCAGTTATTGATGTTGTTGGAAAGCTAGGGATTAACAAACCACGAGGCCACATATAGGGACTGTTTAGCTTATTAAATGAGCATCCTTTAATCCAATTTTAAATGAAATAAACGTAATGGAATTGTCAATTACCCGGCCCTTTGCAAGTAATAACCTACAATCCACTTCGTCAGGCGAGCATTCATCAAGTTTACTTTGAATATAGCCTACAAGAATTTCCGGTGAAACGGATGAATCGATTCCGCTTATATATAGAAATATTTTTTATTGTTGACAGGAATAACGGCAGGATTAATCCGGGCCCGAGTCCCTTACAGCAACTCTTGCATCTGATGGTTTGGAGGAAGTGGCACTCCCAGACTTGTCTAATAATTGGTTTATTAATTTCCGATTTTCAGCTACCTCGGATTCGATCTTCTTCAGGTAAATGTTTTCCACGGCTCTCGCGACAATTACATCAATTTTATCAAAGAGCTTGGTGAAATCGCTGTTCATAATCAAAACTTTACAACCGTTACACAAATAGCAAACATTCGAATATTTCTTTATTGAGTTAATGGAAGCCCGATCAATGCCACTGCAGTCGTAGTGAAATTGCTTAACACAAGAATTGCAAGACACAGTATCAGAAGATGTAGCACTAAATAATTTAGAACAACCACTACACGACATTTTAACAAATATATATAATTGTTGTAAATCTGCTTAAATTTATTATGATGTTGGAGATATATTTTAGAACGGGTTAAACTTATTTGTTAACACTTTATTAAATCTTGACTGTATTTTGTTGATGTAAACCGTTAAGTGGCGCGTTACAATTTGCACAATTTAATGAACGTCACAAACACTAAGAAAGGTAGGTGCAATACAAAATGTTTATGTTTAAATTATGATTTAGATCAGATCACACAATAAACTAATAGTCACAATGTATTTTATATTAATTAATTATAGATTATTGTGATGATTGATTATACATATATTAATTTTTTTTTCTACTCATTAAGGTCACACTGATTAAAAAAAAAATAAAATAAAATAAAACACGTCTGATGCGTTTGAAGTACGAAATTTCATAATAATCGGTTGAGAAATAGACAAGTTCCATCATACTTGGCCATATTTCAGAACTTCATCCCACGATACAATGGCGCCTAAATTTAACAAAATAGCTTCGTTATATCTACTGGACAGATATTTTATAATAAAACATCAAGATGCGTACACAAATGTCCGCCCAATTAAATGTGGTGTATCACAGGGCAGCTTGCTTGGGCCGATATTATATCTGATATATACCGCAGATTTACCTACAAGCAATCAAGTAACTGTCGCAACATTTGCAGACGGTACGGCAGTATTCTCATCAAAAATATTATCATCAAAATATTAACAGTATTCAAGCATGGATGAACAAATTCAGAATTCAAGTTAATGGTGCTAAATCAATATCATGTAACCTTTACTATGCGAAGAAGTAAATGTCCTCCAATACAAATGAATAACCCGAATTCCACGTGGACTCCATTGCCAGGTATCTCTCAAAATTGAAAATTCATCAAAACGATCTTGCCAGCAAGCTTCTCACTACCACAACGAGGGTAATATTAACACCCCACAAAATTTTTATTTTGCCAAATAGGTCTTTAATATTCATTTAGACATTAATTTTTAAAATCTCTAATGAATCGAATCAATAATAGTTAAATTTATGGCTTATATCAATTTATACTAATCAATATAAGTGAGATTTTATCAATGGATGACAATGTAAAAATACAAAAAATTTACTGAACGTCTCATAATGAGATAGATTGTAAAATAAAGGAAAAAAAAACTATGAGAATGAGCATGTTGAGCATGATGAGCATGTTATTTCCATTTCGTCTCAAAATACTTGTTACATATCTTCAATTTTATTCTCACATCTTCTTCCTATCCAGATCAGTGGAAGCTAAGTAAAATCATACCCATCCCAAAGATTAGTAATCCTTCAGAGCTATCCCATTTGAGGCCAATTAGCATTTTAAGTTCTCTCTCTAAAGCTTTCGAGATAGTTGTTAAAACTCAAATTCAATCGCATCTAAATAGCAATAGTTTAATTAGTTTCTTCCAATCTGGGTTTAGAAAATTTCATAGCACTTCTACTGCGTTATTAAATGTATGTGATGATATTATGCGTAATATGAATAATAGGGAATTGACTTCTTTAACTTTGTTAGATTTTTCTAAGGCGTTTGATTCTATTAATCACAGAATTCTTTTTAACAAACTCTTATCTCAGTTTAGATTTTCGGTTTCCGCTGCCAGACTAATTTTTAACTATCTTTCTAATCGTTTTCAGGCAGTTTTTTTCGACAATTCTTTGTCTGATTGCCTTCCTGTAATTTTCGGCGTTCCTCAGGGTTCAGTGCTGGGTCCTCTATTGTTTTCTATGTACATTAATGACATAGAATCCTCTATTCATCATTGTTCATTTCAGATTTTTGCTGATGACGTCCACATTTATAAAAATAGTCGTTTAGATCAGGATTCTATTGATAGGAATATTTCTCTGATAAATGAAGACTTAAGTAATATCGCTAGTTGGTCGGTCTCTAATAGGCTCGTTTTAAATGCGATTAAATCTCAGTCGATTATAATTTATAAAAAATCGTTAGGCACCTCGTCCTTTCCTGGTATTTTTCTGAAGGGTTCGCTAATTAGGTATTCAAATACTGTTAGAGATTTAGGTTTAGTTATTAATAAAACTCTTTCTTGGGGTGACCATTTAGTTAGTATTAGTAAGAGGGTCTTTGGCATAGTTGTTTGTATGAAGTAGTAGGATTTTCTGATAGTCAGTTTAGGAAAAAAATGTTTTTGTCTTATCTTCTTCCTCATTTTATTTATGGTGCCATAGTTTTATTCGGCATGCTTCAGAAAAATATGAACGTTCTTCAAAGATGTTTCAATGCTTGTACTAGGTTTATTTTAGCCTTGTTTTATGATGTAGTTTATCTACTTTTTACGAATTTCGTGTTTTCCTTTTTGTTTTTAAACTTCTCAAAGCTCAAGAAGCCTTGTTATCTTTATAGGAAGTTACTGTTTAGAAGGTTTCATTCCTCAAACTGTCGCTTGATTCCGGCCAAAAATTGTTGTAGGTCGCTAAAGAAATCCTTTTACGTTAGGGGAGTTTCTCTTTGGAATTCAATTCTATTGGAAATTAAGAGTTTAGGATCGGCCAAATTATTTAAGTCAACATTTTTAGAGTGGCGTGATTGATGGGCAATACGTAGTTTCTTTAAATTTATTTTTAATATTATTTCACCTCTTGCTGTACATTTTATTGTAAATGAACTATTCCTCAAAATAGAATGAATGAGGTGGAAATTGTTTGAATAAATGTAGGTTTTTCTGCCTAATGGAAGCAGCTTCATTATTTTTTTTTGTTACGTTTACTCTGTTTCCATCTGTGCTTTTCCTTTTAATACTAAATTATTGTTAAAGTACAATAAATAAATAAATAAATAGATACATTTTTATAAAGATGAACATTTTGAAGTTTTATTTACGCTGGCGCACATAAGAATTGGGCGACCGATTGGATGAATTATACCGTCTTCATAACCTTCCATTTTATAGAGCTACGAGGTCCCTTGAAGGACTGCAGCAATTGTTAACATTTTTGCGTTTTGATATCTATTAAATGACACAGTAGGAGCTAAAAACCGATAGATTGGCATCATTCCGAGATGTATGGAATATATCGTCGCCTTAGAATTATTATTGTCTATGTCCAATTTTTGGTGAATTTAAATTAGAATGTAGGTAGGGTAAAACGACCATAAGCAATTCAAATTTTCCATCAAAATTTGGCTAACTTCAATCGTTTCTGAGATATTTTTTTAAAAATTTGTCTATTTCCACAAATTTGCACTGCTGTATTGTTTTATTTTGTCTATATCCTTGAGATTCGTTTTTTTTGTCAATCTCCATAGCAAAGCTGTATAAAAATGTTGGTTTAATTTTGTTAGATGTGGTTTTGTCTATATCCATGTGATTTTGTCTATATCCGCAAATTTTTCTCCGGTTCTACTTTTTTGTCTATATTCTTGAGTTTTTTTCTATCTTAATGATAACATTTTGTTTCGTATTTTTTATGGTTGTGTCCGTATCCGTACTGCTTTGGTTGTATGTTATCCTACTCAAATCACTCGATCGTTCCATGTTGATCTCTTTCGTAAATATAACGGAAAGTTGTGTTTTACTTGATCGAAAAAGAGATGATTATATTCTTATTCTATAGTAATTTTTTTTATGAAAATCTAACGATTTTTTTAGTCGTTTAGTTAATTTGATTAAAATTGCTCTAGTAATTCGTGCAATGCAATTAACAATGGGGTGGATCAGGCGTTTTATAAGAATGTAATTGAAAGCCGGAATGGTCGTTCATCATCCAATGGCGGGCATGTTTCACATCCAGTTCAAAGTGAAGAACCAATAAAAAATAAAAGATTCGGGACCAGAGCAAAGAATAAAAATTAAGGCAATATTTAAATTTTGTCAGTTAATTTAACAATAATAAGATCATATTTTTTATGCAATGAATTGTGATGATTTTATTTTAGCTTAAATAAATGGATTTTATATTTTTTTATAATATTATTTTATTAAACATTACTTGGCGTTTGCTAAAAATTAGTATTTCCAAAAATCGAGGATATAGACAAAATGTTATGGACATAGACAAGCCTTTCAAGAAAAGTTGCTCCAAAACTGGACATAGACAAAACTATTAAATTTGAATCTTAATTAATTAAAATACTTTTTGAGTTTGAAGCTTGGTACTTCGTAATTAAGCTTTCTTCTAACAAACATATTTGGAAACCAAAATTTATTAATCAAATTCGTCAGGAACATCTTTAACTTTCAAGCTAAACTTCAAACGCCGTTTTCTCCAATATAGGCAAAATGGATATAGACAAGAATAATTCTGAGGCGACGATATGTTCTTGACAAATATTCAAAAACTTTATAAATCATCATCAAATTTAACCATTGTTGAACAATTGACTCGAACTCGAGGGAGATGTTCTATCCAACAGTACATATCATCGAAGCTCAGTTCAGAGGTAATTCGAATTATTTGTCTTTATATTTTTGTTCAATAATGAGTATGCCTATGTGTGTATGGTCAAGAAATTTTGAAAATTAATCATTTATTTCTGATTACAAATGTTCAGCGGTAATATACTTAAAAACAAAAATTATTGAAAATTAATTTGCGACAAATTAACGAGTACCGCACTACATGATTTGCCACAAACAAGTAAAAATAACAGTATTGATTTTATATTTTTTTCAACTGTTTTATTGATAAGATTGTGAGAGTGGGTACCGGAATGAGACTTGGTGGAGTTCAAATTCCTCAAATTACTAAAGTAGAAAACCTTTTAGCAAAATTGTTTAACAACTATTATCTACAGCCACTTTTGTCACACTAAGTTTCTGTGGATATGTATAAAGCCATCAATATCAAATTAAAGCCTAAAACCTTGCTTATAAAAATAAAATAAGCACTACCTTCTATAATCCAGATTTTTAACCCTCCGTTACTAACGTTAATTTAACTTACAACGTTACTAACAATGGGTCAAATTGACCCATATTTAAAAAGCCCAATGTTCCGCCACTGTTAATATATTCCACCAAAATTGTTTTTCCAAATTAAACACTGGGTATAATTATACATAAAAAATAAATTATATTTAATGTTTTGTGTCAGTCTGTAGAAAATAAAAATATATATCACAAAATGTAAAATATTTCATAAAAAAATTATATAAAAGCAAATTTAAAGCTCTCCATCGCTTCCTATCAGTCAGAACTTCAAAAGGTTGGAATCGTTGAAAAGCTGGAATTATGAGCGAAAAAATATTACTTAATAATTTTTTGGTGTATAAAGTATTTTTTCCCCAATAAATACCTTTCAAAAATGGCAAAATCTAAACTTCTGAATTACCTACATATGTTCAGATTTTCACAAACAGTGCCTATACCAATTAAATGGCTTCCAGAGATTTAACTTTAACTTTCATTGCATTTAAGTTTATTGCGTCTTGTGAGCAAGTTGTGTTGGTTTTGCGGTCTTGAGTCGGTTGGCAGAGTTGGCTATACCGCGTTTATCCAATGTTTTTTTGGGCTAGAGACTCGAACGACGAATTTTGCGCAAATTTGTTACAACTAAATTTGAGATTTGTATTTTATTTTGTGTTTTACTACGTAAATTTTTATGTGGTTGCATAAGAGCTAAATCCAACGTTTTCAAAAATAATTTGCGTTTTTGAATTGTAATGGCGGATTTTCGGTGGATAATAATGGATAATATTTATTAATTATTTACTAACGTGGGTCAAAATGACCCTAATTCACCTTAAAAATTTTAACTTTGTTACTAACGTGGGTCAAAATGATCCAGATACTTTCTAAAATAACTACCCACTTCCTTCGGCAATCAAACATTGGCGCTGTAGATAAAGTTTCCGTTAGGGCACTCAAAACTCAAATAAGTTCAATTATACAATTTAAATAAAAATTTTCTCAAACAATTTCAATTATGCAATCTAAATAAATTTTTCGCATTCGAATAATTTCAATTATACAATTTAAATAATCTTTGCGTTAGGGCACTCGAATAATTTAGGTATACATTCATAAACAAAAAGTTTCGTATCTTATTTCCTTGCATAGAGTTCATGCAAGACGAAACAGATCCAATAGTAAAAGTCAGTAGAGTTAGTGAATCAGATTTAGCAGTTGTTTATTCTCCTACATAAACAAGAAAGCGAATTAATAGCGATCCTAGTTTAAAATTAGAATCGGCTCTTACACAATTTAGGAAGAAAACAGTTCGTAGCACTAAAATAAAAATGGTAGCATTAACAGAAACAGAAATCCAAAATTTGGTTGAAAGAAGAGTACCAATCTTCTACGGTCAACAAGACGTAGACACGAGTGAGGTACACTACTTTATAGAAGTGTGTAAACATATCAGCCAAAAAGATGATTTCAAGACACCAGCTTTTGCAGAAATACTTCTTGAAGAAGTTAAATTGCGGCTCCGTGGTAGAGCGTTTACATTAGTGAGGGACGCCAAAGTAAAGGACTTAAATGAACTTTACAAAGTCCTCACGAAGAAATTCCTGCCATTATAGAGTCTCTAAGTAACAGATTGTACTCAGCCAGTCAGGGTAAATCGGAAGATTGCTCTGAATTTGGGACAAGAGTACAAGGTTACGCCCTTGATTATGAAGCAGGGGTTAGAGTTAAATTTGGTGAAGGAAATGGTTTACCAAAGCCATTCCTGGAAACGTTGCAAAGAGATGCTTTTGTCAGAGGATTAAAAAACGAAGTCATTAGAACACACATGACCATGATTTCAGATGCACCATTAGTAGATTTAATAGAAAAAGCCAGTAGATTAGAAATGCAATTAGGATACAATCAAAGCCATAGGCTAAATCAAATAGAACAGCAATACGGAGAAATAGTTTGCCAACTGTGTGAAAAATTAGGGCACGTCGCAAAGAACTGCCAGAGAAATAATCCTAGTCAAAAACAGTCAACTCATCATCTATTAGGTGAGGTTTGCCAATTGTGTGATAATGTAGGCCATGTAGCTAGAAATTGTCCAATAAATAATTCCAGCCAAAATCAAGCAGCTCAGCACCTAACCTCGAGATTCTGTAGATATTGCAAGAAGCGAGGGCATTCATTAGAGGAATGTAGGGCGAGAGAAGCGAGTGATGCTAGGCGTGAAGAATTTTTATTTCAACAAAGGCCAATACCAATAAAATCACAACTGTATGACTACAATCAAAACTACAGATCCGAACAACAAAGTTTTAGACCGAACTACAACTACCAACAAGCAGTCAGCCAAACCAACTACACAAATCCGAACTATCCAAGACTGATAAATCAGCCCACAGTAAACGAATCCAATTACCCAATCCGTCAGGCATATCCAAATAATAACTATCCTAACCAAAGATACAACCAAGCTCCAAACGACTCATTCAGACAGACGAATCAGCAGTTCAATACCGAACAAATAAACTAACACAAACGGCCCGGTATCTCCTGGCATGCTAACGTACTTCCTCGGGAAGAACCAAAAGAAAAGAAGCTATACTTCGGTACGAGCTTTAATAATTGGCTAGTTAGCATTCCACTAGCATACCTATAATCAACTAACACGATAATTCTCCTGTGGGTCGGTTTTCTACAAATAACATTAGAAACCGTCCACCAACTATAACATCAAACAATAGTCAAACAAATTAATAGTTTAGGTTAGGTAAAATAGGTGTATCGAACAATAACATCGACAACATCTATAACATTGGCTATCAACTCTAAAAATTATTTCGACATGACAAGTAAAGACTGAGGTTGGATATCAAGTAACATGAAGTTAATTGTAATTCGTTTTCTATGTTTTTTCTTAAATTTTCATCGCAATGGGTCAATTTGACCCAGACGTTAGTAACCGAGGGTTAAACACAGAAAGACGTTGCTAAAAAAGAGTTTGTGTGTCCCAGGAGCCGCCAAACGGCTTAACAAATAAAACGAGCTTAAAATACGCCTTAGAGGACTAGAATAACAAATTTCTAAGTTTCTTTTCTGGATTTGTAAACGAGTGAATTATTATGCAATCTCTAACCAACTCGTACAAAAAACAATAAAATTGTTTTGCGGAATATTGTAATTTCCGTATATTAAACAAACCAAAAACTTCTACTTTGAAATATTCAAATAATTTCCCAACGGAATTTCCAAATTCAATCAATTATACTATTAAACGAATTTTTTTTTTATTATACTCGTAGCTCAACGAAAATATTTAAAATAAACTTTCTCGAAGAAAGATTAACAGCTAAAAATACTTTTTGTTTTCTTCGATATTATTGTAGCAGGAAAAAAAATTTTAGAATTCAACGAAAAAGTTTTCTATTTTGTGTCTAAAACGCAAAAAAAAAAAAAAATAAATAAATAACAGAGAAACGAATATTATGCCAATGTTACAAAAATATTTACATCATAAATTTCTGAAAATAGAACATCAAAAAGTTTATATGCTGTTTGTGTGCCTTCAAAACGGTAAAGTTTTAACATTTTACTTTTTTCTTTTTATTTGATTTGTTTGTTTCATACTCGTGTACTCGTTAAAGCATAAAAAGCCAAAAAACTAAAGAAATTATCACGAAAAATATGACTTAATTGATTTGTTAAACAAATAGATTAAATAAAATTAGCTATTTTAGGATACATCAGGTGGAAAATTAATTTGTTGTTGTTTGTACATATAATTGATCGATTTATTTGTATTGCTTAAATCTATCGAACCGTTGTGTTTAGAAAGAATAGTAGGTAAAAGCACTTTAGCTAAGGAAGCCAAAACACTATACAGAAAGAAGTAAATAATGAAGCCTAATGTCCCTCGGCTTTTTTTACAAAATAATTACATTTATAGCTTATTCTAAAAAAGCAAGATATTAATAATAGTAGATTGTGCTACAAGTAAAGAAAAGTGATAGTTTTCCAGCGAGTGTAATTGTTTAATTCACGAGCGAGCTCTAGCGAGCGAGTGGATTAACAATTTTACGAGCATGGAAACCACTTTTTTTACGTATAGAACATGCTTTTTTTTTTTTTCGTGTATTTGATGGCAAATCAGGTAAAAATAAAAATAACAAGTCAACAATTCAAAAATCATTTGGAAAAGAAGCGTTTCTATGAAGAAAAGTGTTTATAGTGAAGAAATGTGTTGCTAAGGAGAAAAGTAGCAGTTTTCTTTACTGTTTTCAGCCAAGAAATGAAACCCTTTGCCATTAAGTACACGAAAAATACTTTTTTTACAAGCAACCTATTTACGTTTTTATTCAAAAGGAGATCCTTTGATTTAGTAAATCTACATATTAGATTAGTTAAGTAATAATTATATCAATTTATTAAAATTATTTATTTGTGTAATTTACTTAAGTTATCTAATTCATTCACATAAATATATTGAATATATTAGATATTCAGTTTAGATAATTTACTTAATATATTTAGTTTATTTCAATAAATAATTTTATTTCATTTATTTAATATATTTATTTACTTCATAAAATATTTATTATTAATTTTATCTACATTTTAATTAACGTAAATTATTTAATTCATATAATAGATTTGTTGTATTTAATTATTTAATAAATTAATTATTTATTTTATTTAAATTATTCTACTTATTTAGTATATGTTTAGTTTATTTATTTATTCT